>LPNX010729018.1:0-83562 GCA_001517045.1 Pseudotsuga menziesii | reverse complement strand
GACTTGCAGTCATCAGTGGCAGGTTCTCTCGCCATCGACAGTTTTGGGAATACATCAATGTCCCCTGATCGATGGATCCTCTCAAGTGTTTGACCTCAACATAGTTATTCACACTTGTTAGTTTGCACTCTAGTACCTTGATTCCCATTTTCATTATCGGTGGGTGATCTCGCATCTGTTAACGGTATACATCAATGACCAGTAATCAGATGATGGACTACTATGTTTGACCTCGACACCTCTATTCACATAGTAGGACATGTACTCGTAGCGGATTGTGTAGAAGAATTTCCAGATTGGTGGCATTTCATATATGCTACCTCCTTGATCATGCCAATGTTCATGAGATTTCAGCTCTTGTGACTTGATTCCAGTGTATGTCAGATATTTCCAGCCATTATGGAGATCTTGATCCATTATATATCTTCAGCCTTCATGGAGATCATGATCCTTTGTATATATTCATCATGGAGATTCTGATCTATCTATATTTTACGTGGTGATGACCACACATGTCATATTTTGTATCATGCCTATTCATGGCCATTCTACTCTTATGTATTCGGGACTGCTATATCTACTTGCAGTTATATGCAGATTTTGATCATTGTATTGTACTATTGGATGGCTGGTTCTTCCACTTGGTTCTTCATCACTCCACTTCTGGGATGGAATTATAATGTATTTCGGCCATCGTATGACCCGTCTGAACTCACACATTAGGGGGCATCTGTTACACTTGATTTTACCACACATGGTGGATCACACCTTTATGGCCTTCCCTATCCCTCTGTAGACTCTTTAGACCCCATGGACCATTTTTGTATCTTTGATATTTCCAAGATCATCCCTAAAAACATGCATTATTTGCTATACGCGACTTTTAAACCTATTCTCACATATATGTGTGGATTTGACCCTCAAACCCGTGTACATCGAGATGTGTGCAAAAGGACAAATATTTTGGTGTTTTCCTTGATGTGGATCTGAGTCACTTGTCTATTGGCCTTCCATATGCCTTGAGATCGCTCGTATTTGACCTTCCATTACCCCATTGAAGCACTATATAAGGAACCCTTTGGATACATTGAAAGAGGAGGAATTGAAGAGCAAGAAAACTATAGTCCATTGTTGCCAGAGCTTATACTTGAGTCTGCATCCCTTTGTCCCTTGGAGCACTTTGTGTTCTTCCCAAGATTTCCTTTTCTTGTGAGCTTGCTATCGGGAGATGGAGGATTGAAGTGGTGGTGGCCCAGGTGGAGGACTTAGTTTCTCCAATTCATAGACATGTCAACAAAAGTTGTCACTATTGTAATCTCTAATTTATATTAATAGAAATATCTTTTCCTATCCAATAATGTGTATTTAAATGAGTATTGAATCTATGGATTCTTTTAAATGCTTATACATTAATGATTATATATGCTAGAGTAGGTCTAACACAATTATATAGCATGCTTGTCTTGTTTGCCGAATGTTGAGAAAGCAAATTATTAACAAAAGCGAGAGTGGAAAAGCTAAACAGGGATCTACATCAACCGTCCGTAATAAGGTATGTTTCGAGATCCTTTAGTGTTAGATGTTTGGTTTCTCTTGCATATAGGAAAGGATTGATTTCTGTGGTTACCCTGTCTGTTGTGGTACCCCAAGCCATAGGAAGTTTTCTTCGTGACAAGGACTATTCTTTCTTAGCTATTTTCATGTTGAATATATATTCCTATTCATTATGGAAAATAAATATTCTCTTTAATTTTACGAGTATTATATATAATTTATGTGGCTCTCATTTGTAGTTACTACTCCTATATAGGGGAGGATTTATTTCCACTATTGAGATTTTAGATTAAAATCATACTGCAAATTGCATTGCATACTTTGAACACACATTAAGTTTTGGAAAAAAATTTCTAATTGGACCACATGATCTTTAAAATATAAGCTACTCTAAACTAGAAAAGGTGTGAATAAGAGATAGTTACAGATAACCTGGAATCATCCTAGATCTCGTCCACATGTTGGGATTCTAAGAAATCGTATCCCAATCAAATTACGAAAGGGATTTAATTTCCAAGTACCTCACAATCAATTTCATTATTAAAATCTCATTGCACTTCACCATGAAAATCAATCCCAATCCAACATTGTCCCTTGGAAAAATGTAAACATCCCATGGGACCATTAACAACCCATAGTTCACCTTATTTTGACCACATCGTGTGAAGCGCCAATTTTTTTTAAAACCTATTAGACTAGGGTTGACTAATCAGCCAACAAGAAGCATACTAAATGTGAGAAGCTTGTTAAATTTGGGATATAATTATGAACTTACCCACCATAGAAAGTTCCTTGAAGCGCCAATAATGTTACTTCGTTTGTAACTTTTGTAAGCACCGTCAACGCATTGTAGCTAGGGAGAGGTGTATGCCATATATGATATCGAAAGAATGATTAATAAACCCATGTCGAATACAATTCAAACCACAAGGACTCCATTATTGGGTACAATCCAAAATATTTATTTTTTCAATCACTAACGACCACACAAAAATAAACACATTATACATCTAGGGCATCTAACATAATTAATTGAGGTTTTTTTTATCCTGAACATATATCACATAATCATAAATAAAATGATTGTTCATTATCTCACACCCTCTTGAAAGTGATATTTCTCGGGTCTCCCCTTGAATTCTAACATCTAGGATCCCAAGGAATCAGCATGAAGTATGGGGCTTAGGGATGGTGGAACATAATTCCCATATAGACCTTGGTTAATAATCTTTGCATAAGGTTCCAAGTTTTTAGTGTAATTTGTTCCATGTGAAAATGGTTCTAGTTCCTATTCTAGTGTCTTAGATCCAAGTTCATCCACATTTGACCCACTTAGACTAGTGGTTATGCCATAAAATCTTGTTTGTACACTTACCCACTTCTTTCCTTATTCTACGGAGTCAATGCACCCCTCTATGCTTCAATTATGGGGTAGTTATTGCATTTCCCTGTTTTAAGGAGATTGTGTGCACCTTCTTGAGGATTTGGTCAATATGATCAATGATGGTCCAAAACCAAGACACTAAAGCACCTCTATCACCCTCGTGATGGTTCCTTTTGCACTTGTTGACTATCCTAACCACTTCATGGTCCATATAGGTTAATTTCACCTCATTATGTCCACTACTTGAGGTTACACTTCAAATAATGTCATAGATTGGGGGAACTAGCCGAGATAAGCTAGCATTAATGTGAGCTACTCAAATCACCACTAAGCCTCTTGATTTTGTCTCTCAAGAGAATCTATATATTGTACTCATGTTAAAGAATAATAATAGAGTGGAAAACTTCCCACTAGAGTGATTTTCCTCTAGTGTTCTATCCAATATTTCTTCTCTATTCTTGCTATCTCTTTGTGCAAATAATTCTAAGTGAGATTCTTTTTGCATCTTGATCTATGCTGGAATGTCACATGACTCAAAAAAATTTGTTGTGATGTTGTGCATTCCAAAATATTACATGCCAAACTACGAGGATACATTTGCAACCATAGCGAGATACACTTCATCAAATCAATAGTTGCATTGGCAATGATAATGAATTGGAAGGTACACCAGATGGACGTCAAGACAACATTCTTGAATGGTGTAGGAAAAAAGAAAGTGTACGTGGAGAATCCATTGGAATTTGAGACACATGATAGAAAAACACATGTGTGGAAATTGAAGAATTCCTTGTACAGATTAAAACATGCACTCAAGACATGTTACGACAGGATGGAAAACTTTCTGATGATGTTAGGCTTTACTAAGGGTAAAGTGGATTCTAGAATTTACTTCAAGGTTGAAGGAGAAAGAACGGTGATTCTATTGATATATTTGACGACCAATTTCTGACAAGAGAGGACAAAGTCATTATATATGCAAAGAGGAAGTTGTCCACTGAGTTCAAGATGAAATACCTAGGGATGATGTGTTATTTTTTAGGCATAAAGGTGTGGTAGAGTGAGGATGGGATCTTCCTTGGTCAAGGAAAGTATGCAACGGATATTATAAAGAGATTTAAAATGATGGACTATAAGGAAATATCCACACCTATGGCATTGAAATTTAAGCTAATATGTGATTCTTCATCAGATACAGTTGATGCTATGATGTATCGTTAGATGATTGGTTCATTGATGTAATTGATGAACACGAGACCAAAAATTTGTGAACACCATAAGCCATTTACTAATGGATTCAATACATGCTTAGCTGATAGATACAAAGCATGTATTGAGGTACTTGAAGGGTATAGTCGACTATGCTCAAGTATGTTGCAAATCAGAAGATTAACCTGCATGGTTATGTTGATTCAAATTGGGTAGGAAATGCCACTAATAAAAAGAGAACTTAAGGATGATGCTACAGTTTGGGATATTACATGATCTCCTAGATTAGGAAGAATCAGTCTAGCATGGACCTGAGTACATCTGAGGAAGAGTATGTTGTAGGTTGTTCAGATAGTTGTGAGGAAGTATGGCTTTGAAATCTACTGTTTGATTTGTTTAATATCATTAGAGGAAATTTGGGGTCTAAAATGGGCCTTATAAGAAAACGTGCCAAAATAAGTTTTTGTGAGTTGGAATTCAAGAACCAATAGAATTTCAATAAAATAAGTCAACCATAATGGTTGAATTGACATATTTTTCATTAAAAAAAACTACTTTTTTGTTCGTATTTTCGACATATCTCATTGTGTTTTTACTCAAATTTCGATCGGGAGAGCTCGTTGGATGCGGAATTTGATTTCGCATCCAACGAGTACCCACATGGCATACTTTTGACGGACCCTGCTACCCCAAAAAAAAGAAATACCTGAAAAAATGTGATGATGACATCATCATCACGTTTTTTCAGGTATTTCTTGTTTTTGGGGTAGCGGGGTCCCTCAAAAGTATGCAGTGTGGGTACTCCTTGGATGCGGAATCAAATTCCTCATCCAACAAGCTCTTCCGATCGGAATTTGAGTAAAAAAACAATGAGATATGTCGAAAATATGAACACAAAAAGTAGTTTTTTTCTTTCTTCCTCCAAAATTAATCAATATTATTTTATTATTTTAACTATTATTTTATTATTTTCCTTGGGAGGCCCATTTTATACCCCAAAATTCCTCTAATGTGAGTTAGAGGCGACTTGTATCTTTTGTGATGACCATAATTGCGTGAAGTTGTCAGAGAATATCATGTTCCATGAAAATTCAAAGCACATTGAGATCATTTATCACTATATATGAGATATGGTGTAGATAGGAACATTGAAGATATAGTATGTGGCGATGGACGAGTAGATAGTTGATGTGTTGACGAAGCCACTAGACAAAGTGAAGTTTGAATAGTTCATAGAGAAAATTGGTGTTATCCATATTGAGGTCCCTAGAATGAGGGAGTGACTAGATCTTGCATGGTGGTAGACACAGGTTGTTCTCAAACATAATCATTCTTGGTGTGCTCCCATGTTAGCGATGACAAGAAGGATGGAATACACAGATGCACTAAAACAAGATATCATATGGGAAGGAATACAGGTTGTACCCAGATGTAATCAGTCCTGGTGTAGTAAACAGGTTGCCCTGGGATGTAATCGGTCTTGTTAGGTCATCCTCATATGCAATGAGTCTTGGCATAGTAAACAGGTTATACTTGGATGTAATGAGTCCTAAAAGGTCATCATTGGATGTAATCAGTTATAGTGTGGTAAGCAGCTTATCCTTGGATGTAATGAGTCCTTGAGTTTTTCCTTGGACATAATGAATCCTGGTGTGGTACATAAGTTATCCTTGGATGTAATCAATCCTTATGTGTTACCATGTTGGATATGATGAGAGGTCACAAGAAACTTGGTGTGTGCCTAGGATACTATCAAATATTAAGACAACATTTATTTATTTTTACTTTGAATTAATAATTTTGAAGAAAACATTGTTAATAACATATTTTGTAATTACATATTAAACTATATTATGCTGAAATTACATCAGTATTTTACATGATCATAATATGAAATGTTAAATATTAATCTTAGCATAATATGAAATGTTAATCTCTACAAAAATATTAACATTTATAACATAAACACAAATCCAAATTTAAATAGATGACCATCCATAATATTACTTTATTGCTTTGTGATCTCAAAATATCAAAGAACATTCTAAACGCCAACATATTTCTCTGTTGAAGTGGAGCCATTCAAAAATACTTGTCTCAGTTTCATAAATGCACAAGATGTAAACAAACTATCATATCCCTCTTGATGTCACACCCCAATAATTCTTCCACCATATCCAATAATTCTGCCACCTTATCGAATCTACCAAATAGACGACCATTGCAAAAATTCATCAGGTGCTTAATGGCACGCCCCAATTCTGTTCCGGTCCAATAATTCTGCCACCTTATCGAATCCATCGAACATACGACCATTGTAGGATTTCATCAGATGCTTGATACTATACAATGTAGGAAAATACATGTTGATCAAATTGAAGAATCTGACAGGTGTCGGAGGCAACGACTGGTGTGTTAGAAGCTTCAGCAAGTACCCAAAATCATGAGCACCATGAAAAGTGACCTAGTGCACAGTGTGATTCAAAACATTACCAGATGAAATTAAAAGCTCGTGAAATACCTATGCATCAATTCCCTTCTCACTTTTTTTCTTGAAATGAATGCCACTTCGTTACAGAAGCTCAACAGAATCGTCGACATACCTATCTTTAACAAGATTAAATTCACGGAAGTTGAATTGCCATATGCAATGCTTACTAGTGCTGCAGCGAGGAAGGTTCCCATCCTCATCAAAGAATGCGAAACCCACTTGAATAAGGTTTAGTATATCAACATTACACTTTACAACCAAATATTTCAACTTCTTTCAATAAGTATGGAAATCGACCGTAGGTTTAACAACTACACTAGGAAACACAGTATCCATTGCAATATATGGTCAATCGCCCACGATTTCAGTAATTAAAGAAAACTCGTCCACCACATTATCTACCCAGAATTCCCTTGTTATTAAGGAATAACTTTGGAGTAGAGTGGCCATCTTTTGTTTCTTTAAAACCCAAACCCTATAAGAGAGGAAACAAGAAAACGCTCTAAGATTACAAACACTTTTTATGGATGCAATTAAGTGCAAATCCCTTAGAAAAAACCTAAACATGAGAAAAACTATTTTAAATATGAAAATGATTTAGACAAAAGAAAATTTGTTTTAAGCATGTAAGCATGTGCAAATCATTTTAAAGATGCAAACCAGCATATTTTTTTTCAAAAAGGATGCAACCATGTGCAAATTCCTCACACAAAAAATCAAGCTTATATAGAGAAGGAACAAAACTTACCTTCCTCGACTGAAATCTGTGCCAAAACTTCCACACATCACTAAGGAAGAAATGGTCATCTTGATGAAGAAATTTCCCTCACTTTGCTGAAGCTCAGATACTCAATGGTCGATGGCTTTGAATGACCCTTTCTCTCCTTTTTTGAAGCAAAAGGATCAAGTCTATGGGGGGAAAAGTTTCCAGAACATATGAAATTTACGAAATTTCAAAATACCATACCAAAGTTTATGAAATTGCCATGCCATGTCATGCTAACAGTAAGACAAGGCATAAGTATAGTTATCGAACAAGGAATGACTAGGGTGATTGTAGTTATCTGTGCATGTGAATTACTTATGCTATGGATATTGATGGTGGGCTGTAGCATTTTAAGTACATGTGCATAGAAGTACTTATGCAATGGAAATTGACTGGACTGCACTGTAGTTATGTCAACATTCAGACAGGACTAATTTGTTAAAACTAGACATGCTTAATTTGGACATGCATTTGTTAAAACTAGAAAATATTTCCCTAGTACAAGGAAAATCAAATGTTATGAAATTTATGAAATTTCACAATCCCATACAAAAGTTTATGATGTTTATTCTTTTCTCAACAGATTATGATGTTTTGAAATTTATGAAATTTCATAATCCAATACAAAAGTTTATGACATTTAGTTTTTTCTCAACACTTTATGACATTTATTATTTTCTCAACATGGATAAAATACCATATAAAATCCCATACTAAGATGGGACATCCAATAAAATCCCATATTTTCTTTGTGGTATAATAATATATATGAAAGTGTTCATGTTTTCAATGTATCAATAATTATTGTAGTATAAACATGTTACAATTTGGATATTTTTCAACAATATTTTTTTAACCATTTTTTTAGAAGTTTAGTAAAAAATTGAGAAGATCTGTTAGAATTGCAAATATAAGTTGTTGAGATTGCACAATCTAGATGCAATAAAGGAACCTCAACACACTAAATTCATTTGTGTATTAAAAAATGCAATTTATGTAATAGAAACTTGCAATTTGACTATAAAATTGTATAGTATAATAATAATTGAAATAACTCCAAATGATATATCGTTTAGATTATTTCCTAATTAAGACATATGCATATTTGTTTAGATTATTTCTTAATTAAGACATATGAAACTTTGTTTAGGTTATTTCTAAATTAATGCATATGCATCTTTGTTTAGATTATTTCTTAATTAAGACATATGCATATTTATTTTGAAATTGGATAGAGAGTACCGGTTAAAACACCTTTAAATCACATGTCTTAATTGTGTGTCTAATGTTTATCACCAACATATTCTTCATCACATCCCTTAAATAAACAGGTCTGATTTAGATCTAGTTATGCAAATATTTTTCAGTGAGATCAACACACACGACTTATGAAATATGGGTGGCTTGAATAATATTTTCTGAAGTAGAATTTAGCAGTTTAATTTCACATAAATTTAGATTTGTTACAATAGCTCCCTAAAGACACAATTTCTGATACATCTTCTCCATGTAAAATGACCCTCAAATTCCTTCTTAACACACTTTTCTTTTTGCAGATGAAGAAAGAATCACGAGAGTTGGTTGCACAGACCACCAAAAGGTCGATTGTTAGAACTTTTTCTTGGTCATTCTATTGGGTGAGCACTATGTGTTTTTTCAATCCATGAAGGTTGTTCCAAATAAAATTACTTAAATTATGTTTTCGATAGATGTAAAATAAACTCTTGTTATTCATGTGATATCTCTAGGTCCAAGTGCCTTTCATTTGAGCTCGACATTAATTTTTACTTTTGGGTTTTGACATATTGAGTAGAATTTTCGAAGGTTTTAGAGTAAAATTATTTTACAAATCAATCACAATTGTTCACATGATTTCCACATCCATGCATATGATATTTTTTTGCTGGTGGGTTCTTGTTATTTGTTCTGGTATGTGTGATTGAGAGGGTTAATTTGGTTTCAAACATTGCATTTGGAATTGGGGTTTATGATTTTATAATTGCTTTAAAATTAAGTTTGTTTCAATTAGGTCAATTTTCGCTAGCTTACTCGATTAAGGTGTGGGTTTGGTTTGCAAGGAAAACCTAGTCCAATACCCTTAGGGATGACCTAGCTGGGAGGAGACACCAAAAAAAACAACCATGTTTAAGATTCAATGTGGCCCAGGTTGAGTATGTTCTTGGGGTGATTTTGACATATTACATTTGAATTGTAAAAACCCTTGAGATAGTCAACCACTCTACCAGCCAAAGGGTGGAAGTAGGTGACCATCCTTTCTAAGATCTATTTCAAAAACTCAATTAATTCATAGAGTAAACTGTCAGTTCAGTATCGGAAGAAGAATACCTTATGATCATAGTGGATTCCTGTGAAAAGAAGATCAAACTAGCTGAGAGAGTGGGAGGCGTGCTTCTTGCATTGGCTTTGCAGGGAATATTTTGGAAGTAGTGAGTGTCATAGCATATGGAACATCTATATTTGGAGGGGCCATGAAAATTAGATTTTCCATTTCATGAAAGAAGAATAATTATTAATATAATGTGATATATTTCACAGAAGAAGAATAATTATTCAGATAACATGCAATAGCCAAAATATTAATACTAGGTCTTTCATAGCATTTACCTAAGACTTTGGAACATTAATAATAGGTCTTTCATAGAATTTACCTATAAGATTTTGGAACCTCTCACTCCAAGATTCTAACTTTGGGAATTTTTTCTTTGACTTCAAGATTTGTGCATTCTTGGATGTGTTTTAAGATCTCCCCTATCACGGTTGTGGAGGGAACTAAAGTGGTAAATTTTTCTTATTATGGAGGTCACTAAAGTGTATGAAATTGAGCACATCAATCTGTGGACCAACACACAACCCACAAGATAGATCAGAAAATTTTACTCAGATATTGAAGAATGAAACAGTGCAAAAAAAACTTGCAACTATGAATGCTTTCATTAATAAAAAATAATTGGATAATAATTACAGTGTAATACACTAGTATTAATAACCAGTCAATTCAAATGCATGAGAGAGGAATTCGAATTGATTGAATATACCTAATTGCATGGCTAACTGAACTTGTGTAAATCACTATTAGAGTCCAACAGAGAAACTCCCAGATGTCAAACAACTCAATCAATCAGTGATAGCTAGTTAACTCAGTGCAACTAAATGTAGTAGGTGGGAAAAGGTGCCTACTCCACATGTAGTCATGCATTAGCCATGCATAACTAGCACTAGCTAACTGATTGTGACCTAACTAAAAGTAAATGTGGGCTAACTAAGACTAACTAGTACTAAATCCAACTAACTAAAGTAGGTTGGTGCCAGGACTCCTGGTCACTCCTAATGTAACACCCTAGTTTTGAACCTGTTTGCATTAAATGTATATGATGTATACATTGTAATTAATCATGGTGTGGAGCTAAAGGAAAAAATCCCCACCATCGATTTAACGTTTTATGTTCCAGCGATTAAAATTGTTGCCGATGGTATTTCATGCTAGCCGACACATTATAATTTTTGGCATCATGTAATTATGTGTTTTAAATAAAATACCCACAACCAGCTATGTCAATGCAATGTTGGGAAATAGGGAAGACCCGGGTTTAATCCTTTTATGTCGCACCAACAGAAGACCCACTGTGTTGGCCCTTTCGGCAACAACCTGCGCACAGGTTGCAGTCTCACCCAAAACAACAATGGGGTGCCACAGAATCAGGTTTCTGCAAGCAGAGAGGGATATTACTGTACCTTAGCCTTTACTAACTTATTAATCAATAATTACATAGCTGTGTCATTCACTTTTATACAACTTCGCAGATAGATAAACAACCGTGACTTGCTTAACCCACTACAGGGAATTCACAGCGAAGCTTGTTATTAGCAGTGATCTAAGTTATCAAATGTATACAGTTATTAATGCATAAAAGACAACAGAAATAGAAACAACACAAGAAACCACAACACCAAATATAACGTGGTTCACCCCCAGTGTAGGGGCTACGTCCAAAAACTATGTTTTATTCAACTTGCTACAAAACCACAGTTTGATCTGCGCACTCAGCTATAGATCCCTTCAGTACTTAACAACCATGCACACAGCAGCAGGCCTCTGTGCACACAGCTGTAGATATTTTCTCAATATTCTTACAAAAACCCTCTGCGCACACAACTGCAGAGGTCGTCCACGCACACAGCTGGGACTTAACCTTTCCTTACAAAATCAGCCTTAACTTCGCCTTAATATTTATTACATCATAAAACCTAACCTTTCTTATTTACAAAAATGCCTATTTATACATCGTGTTATTACAAAACCATGGCTTCAAACCATGGGCACCCAAAACCCTAAACCCTGGATTTAAACCATGGGTTTATTACAAAAAGGGGTTTTGACTTACCCCGACACCCCTAAGACTATTTTCAGTCAAACCCGCAGAGTTACCCATCTTAAGGACTGTTGAGGTGCGCGCCCTAACAGGCCCCTAAGACTCACCAGTGTCCCATCCCAGGGCACTTATCTGCTTGGATGGAGGTAAAATTTGCTTGGTGAAGACATTGTGCACTGGTTCTTGGAGTACTTCCTGCTAGTGGCCGGCTGCCCGCTTCTTTCTGCTGCTTGATATTGGTGCGGAATAAGGCCTTGTGGGTTCATCTGCAACCCCATCCTTTGGTCGGGTTGGCAATACTTAACCATTCACATCTTGGGGTCCCCTGGAATTGTGTGTCACGCTGCGTAAGACACACAACTGTCATGATTCTGATATGCCATAAGATTTCAGGGTGGGGCTCGCCAGAGTCATTTGGCGAGGTGTTATGGCTGTCGTGGCTCCATGTTAGAGCAAATTTGTGCCTGCCTTCGCCTGGTTTAGAGCAAACTTCTACCTGCCTGTGTACCTAAGCTGAATACGACTGTACTGGAAGATTACTCAAAAGGTTCTGCAATCCTCTCTCTCTGAACTCTCGTACTAGCTCCTGGACTTCACAATTGTTTGACATGGCTCCAGTCGAGCAAAATCCATGAAGTGCTTCGAGGAAGATTTCACAAGCCAATGTAGCTTACTTATAGAATTCTGTTACAGAATCTGTCATCATAGTGTCGTAATGACATCAAATCTGCTTGAATACCAGAAATCTCACCACACCCAGCCTGAGAGTTTCCCGAAATCTCATAATTACAGTTATGAAGAGTAGCTCACGTGCCGCCGCCGTCAAATGTATTTTGTCCCATCCATCTCATCCTAGGCTGCGACACAGTTCCAACCTACGACATAACAACCACTTTCCCCTTCGTCACAGGGTGAACCTGCATCCCCTGACCAACCTTCGGCTTCCCATACGACATTCCCCTGTGTGGCGAAGCTATGCTGGGTACGTAAACTTTTCTTTCTTGGGGCTACTCTCAAATCTAAGGACTTGGCCTGTCCCTGTACTTCTTTAGATGACTCCCATTTATCATAGAAGGAAAGAGCTCTCCATTTAACTTAGCTAGTTGGACTGCGCCCCCATCAGTAACTTTCTGGACTATATACGATCCCTTCCAATGTGTTTTAAACTTTCCGGGGAACTTCATAAATTTGCTATCATAGAGGAGCACAAGATCACCCTGCTGGAATTGTTTCTTCTTAATGTGTCTGTCATGCCACGCTTTTTCTCGAGCTTTCTGCACCTGTTGCTGGAAACCTGCAATAAATCTATCCTCCTTGAGTTCTAGTATCTGTTTCAGTCTCTCTGTTATTATGGCTGGGTCATCCATCTCGGTGAAAGCAGATATTTTGAGGCTTGGAACAATGTATTCCATAGGCATGACGGCTTCTTGCCCATAAACCAATCGGAAAGGTGTATGGCCTGTCAACTTTTTGCAAGTAGTTCTGTAAGCCCATAGCACTACTGGAATGCGAAGGTCCCAATAATTTCTGTTAGCATTACAAATCTTTGTCAAAGCATGCTCCAGGATCTTATTAAAAGCTTCGACAGTCCCATTGGTTTGTGGATGATAGGCTGTACTTTTCTGATGGTATACTTGAAATTCTTCAGTCAGCACTGCAATGGTTTTATTTAAGAAATGTGATCCTTGATCGCTCATAAGGACGCGAGGACACCCAAACCTAGACAAGATGTGATCGAAGATGAATTGTGCAGCTGTAGCAGCGCTACAATTCTTGACCGGTTGGGCTTCAGCCCAATGGGTAAGGTAGTCAGTTGCTGTAATAATATATCTCGCACCAGACTTCTTCGCGGGGGGGTTGATGGGGCCAACAAAGTCAATGGCCCATTTGTCGAAATCTTGTAAGGTTACCTGCGGAACTAGGGGAATTTCATCCCACCGAGATGGTTTTCCTGTCCTCTGACAGACGTTGCAGCTATGGCAATATTCTCTTGCATCCTTGTGAACAGTGGGCCACCATAAGCCGGCTGTCAAAATCTTCTGTGCTGTAGCTTTCCCTGCATAATGACCTCCTGCTGCGCCAGAATGTGCCTCGGCTAGAATCAGGGGTCATTCATGCTCCAAAACACACCTGCACAGTATTTCATCTGGTCCCATCTTGTACAGTTGGCCAGATATTAGGGTGAAGTCCGCTGCTCTCACTACCAGATGCTTTTTCTGTTGTGTGGTCATTTCAGCAGGTGGAAACCCTGTAGACAAGTACTAAGCAATATCCTAGAAGTAGTCATCGACTATCTGGATGGAAAATAGCTGCGCGTCAGGGAGGCCCTCATCCAAACTGGTGGGTTCTTTGCCTGACTCGAGCCTCGACAAGTGGTCAGGTCCTAGGTTCAATCTCCCAGGATTAACTATGATTTCGAAGTCATATTCTTGGAACAGAATCAGCCATCTGCATATTCTTCCTCCTAGCACTGGCTTATTAACCAAATATTTCAAAGCAGAATGGTCAGTAAACATCTTAAAATGTGATCCTAACAGATAATGTCGAAAGTTTTGTAGTGCATACACCATAGCAAGGCCCTCCCGCTCGGTTGTAGTATAATTTTTCTCTGCAGTGGATAATTTTCTACTGGCAAAAGAAATAGGGTGGTCGATCTGACCTGCGCCTGGTTGAGCCAATACCACCCCTAGAGCAATGGAGGATGCGTCGACATGCACATGAAATTCTTTGTTCCAGTCAGGAAATACTAGAATAGGGGCAGTAACCATTTTTTTCTTCAAAATATCTAAGCTAGCCTAGCACTCCGGTGTCCATTCGAACTTATTATCTTTCTTCAACTGTCTTTCCATCGGAGCGGTAATTTGAGCATATCCTTGGATGAATTTTTTGTAGTAACCAGTGTGATCGAGTGTCGTGCGCAGTTGTTTGACGGACTTCGGGGGTGGAAGATTTACAATAATAGCTATCTTCGCAGGATCCATCATCAATCCCTGCTTACAGACAACATGACCAAGGAGAATTCCAAAAGGGGCACAAAAGATACACTTTTTTAGATTCAAAGCAATCTGGTGCTGTCTACACTTGTTTAACATAAGTATCAAACTAGTGAGGTGATATTTTACTAGCCCAAAAATATTCCAATCATCAAAATAAACTTCTAATAATTTATGTATATATTCCTTGAACGCAGAGATGACGACCCTAGAAAATATAGCAGGTGCATTCTTCAGCCCAAAGGGCATGACAGTATACTGAAAGGACCCCATTTTGGTAGCAAATGTTGTCTTATGCTGGTCTTCTGGAGCAATTCGGATCTGATGGTAGCTAGAAAACCCATCAGTGAAAGAGTGTATTTCTTGGCCTCCAACATTGTCGAGCACTTCGTCTGTAAAGGGGGTAGGAAAGGGATCATGCAGACAGGCATCATTTAATTTCCTGAGGTCGACACAGATGCGGATCTCACCCTTAGTCTTCTTCTCCTGGACCACCATAGGATTGACCCACTCAGATTCTTCAACAGGCTCAATTATTCCTGCGGCGAGCATTTTATCCAGCTCCACCTTAACCTTTTCTTTATACTTCGGATTCAATCTATAAGGCCGCCGTTTCACAGGTTTTGCATCAGGTTTCAAAGGGATCTTCATTACGCCAATATCACCCAAGATACCCTTCATTTCGGAAAACTTTGTTGGAAAAAGATCTTGGTACTCGTGGAGAAGTTGGGTTACCTTGCTGACCATTTCATCATCCCAATAGTCACCAATTGTGGCGAGCTTAGGCTATTCTTTAGATCCAATGTTAACTGTGCGTGTCTTCAGGGGCTGATTTACTTCTGGGGCTTCGATGACTGGTCCTTGCACATCGCAGCATCCTTCTGACTCAGGGATAGTGATATTGCGCGGGTCCTCATCCTCCTCAATGGCGAAGTTATAACATTCTAGGGTGTGGGCTTCCTGCACTGCCCAATCCGGTTGCTGTTCTACTAGTTCTTGGTCATCAAAGACCTTGGTATGGATGATCCTAATAGCTGCGTCTAGAGCTGGGCAGACATCATTAGTAGAAAAATTATGTATAAAACTATGGACAAGACAGTCCCAACTTACAGTATCTAGGCGGAGCTCAGCTTCCTCGTACCACGTCTGAGCTATCGGTGCCAGTGTATGGACGAATCGATGTACCCATTCGTGCCGAGGTACATACATCCACGCTTCATAGCAGTTTGCCAAATGTGCTTGTGGACTAGTTTTTCCATCAAACTTGCTTCGCACCTCCTCAGGCTGGCCCTTAAATCTCAGTCGAAGGAGCCTCTGACAGGATTCCCAGTTAGGAATCTGCGGCTTATGGCTCTTCCACCATCTGGCAGCTGAGACTCTGAGTGTTGACTCCAGAGAAGTCATTTTCGGTGGCTCCGCTATCTGACCTGAGAAGTGTATGATAAATGGGTCAGGGTCTATTGAACCATCAAAAGTAGGGAGAGCGCTTGGTTGTGATCTGAGCCATCTGAGAGATTTAGTAGGTCTGGTACTACTATGGCCATGGAGCTCATATAATCGGTGCTGCCAACTCTCTAAGTCATCCTCCGAGTTGGTCATACAGGAGCTACCAGACTCCCAATCTGCGGTAGGAGGGTCCTAAAAACCTCTGTCCTGCGCGGTGATAGTGTAGATGTGCTCCACATCATCCTGATCCTTTTGTCGGAGTGGTTATGTGTACTGTTCCCCCTGTGAGGGATCCAGGGGTAGGATGACTCTCAAGTCTTTCCCTTCAAAGATCATCTGTCTCTTCTTTAGGTTAATAACTGCATCATTTTCCATTGCCCATTCAATTCCTAACAAGGCTGGGTATGGGTCGCTGTCATCAATGATCTCAATTACTTCGAAGTCCATGACAGTACTGACCCCGGCAATATCTGTTTGGACACTTAGGAAACTTCCTAGAGGCACAATCCTTTGCTGGTTGGCTAGCCGCAACTGGATAGGGGACCAGGCGAGGGGGGGTTTTCCCATGTGTTCCCAGGTTTGTTTAGTTAACACATTTACGTCGGACCCTAAGTCCAAGATAACATCAGTTAGATGATATGCCCCTATCTGAGCATTCAATCTCATTTCCCTGCCGGTTCTGTTCACTCTATGAACAGTTTTGTCTTGAACAGAACTGTGGTGAGGTCCGCAGGAAGCAATGACTTCTTGTAGCTTAGTCAGAGCATCCTGATCTCGTAACAGTTTGAGGCAACTCTGTAAAAATGAGGATAGGGTACTTACGTTATCCCGCGGGGATTCCTGGGGATGCGAAGATTGTTGCTGAGATTGTGTAGGTGTAACGGATGTGCTAGGGCTAGCAAAATCTTTCTTAGCTTCCATAAATGTCTCTCTTTCTCTGGTGATATCAAATGCTGGGATTTTCATAGGGGCCTTACGAACCCGAGCGTCGACGGGTTTTATTTCTGTATCCGGTGGGTGTGTCGTAGCTCCACTTCATGTGACAACATTGATAGTTGCGGCAGGTCTGGGCTCAACTGAAATCATCTGGATATTCCGCGTGGGGGCACTCTGTCGTGCCTGAATCTTAGCTATGAGCTGCGGACACTGCTCAATCACATGATCTACCGCGCGGCAGTATCGACATGTCGTAGTAGGGTTCCGACAGTCACGAGCCAAATGCCCAGCTTGGTTACAATTGTAATATACCAACTGGCCTTGGCCTCTGCCGGCCATACCACCACGGCCTCCAGATGAACCTCTACCAGAGGCACCCCCCTGGTAACCATAGCTATCACTACTGGGGCCGTCATTGTGCACCTGGTAGGCATCATAGGTGCGGCACTCATCCTCATTATGACCTACGGACTTGCAAAAATTATAGTAGGGGTTCTTAGATCCCTGTCCGTACCATTGCAGCAGGTGACAGTTCTCGGGTCGGTGCTGACCTGTTGTTCTGTAGAGCTCACAATATAGAACTTGTGGTGGAAATGGGTCTGGCGCACCTGTACGCAGGTACTTGCTTACCAGAGGGCACCGTTCATTGTCGTGACCTTTGGTCTGACATTGCGTACACCAAACCTCTTCGTGATCAGGTTTTCCCTTTTTCATCTCGCGAAGTTCCAGGGCCATCGCGACTAGCTATGCTTGGATTTGAGCAATACCATAATCATCTCCGACAGGGGCAGTCTCCAACTTCATTGCAATTTCCAGAGCCTCTTCCTGGTCAGCAACCTTTTATTGCATGAGCGAAGTTCTGATATGTGGTAATAATGCCGCGATAAACCATTCCTTATGCTGCACAGGACTAATGGTAAAGCTGACTTGGTCGAGGAGGACTTTGAATCTCTGGTCAAACTCCCACACAGATTCGCCGCACCGCTGTTGAATCTCTTTGAGTTCGGTGATTCTCTATGATTCCGATTTAGGCTTTTTAAATTCTTTGGTTTTTGCTGCCTTAATCTCATCTAGCGTAGGGCTCTGAGTACTGGAGAACTTCATGAACCAGGTCAAAGCCCTATCCGGGAAAGAAGTAATGAGCTGCGCGGCTCTCACATCTGGGTCTACAATTTTCTTCGCATTCCATACTGCTTCACATAAAAACCAGAACTGTTCGGGGTCCTCTAATCCCGTGCCTTTGAAGATGGGGAGCTTAATGTCATCAACCAGGTGGGCCATGGCGGTTCTGGGAGGGGGGCAGGACGTTGATGGGGAGGGAGTTACAGGGACAGACTAGCCTGTGGCCGGAATACTTGGACTTGGTTGACTGTCAGACTGCGACGGAATTTCAAGGGTAACAAGGCTTTGCTGCGGGGTGATAGGGGGTTTTCCAAGCGAAGGGATTTCCTCAGAGCCTGACTCTTCAGAAGTCACAGGGGAAGACGCGGTAGCCTGACCTAAGGAATAGGAGTCAAAATCTCTTTTGTACCTTTTTCCACTTCGCAGCAAACCACTTTGCTCGTCGAAGGTATTATCACTTGCAAACATATGTTAGTACTACAAAGCTAGCAGTCTGATTCAAACCACAATATACCCTTTTCAGCCAATAGTATTTTAATCCGCAAGCTTAATGAATTCAAAAACTTACCATGGGACCTTTGAAGAACTGTCGTTCAGCTTCGCTGAAGGAGGTACTTGTGTTAATGGCAAACTCTGTTACGAAAGCCTCCAATGTACACGTCGTCCAAAAATCAACAGTGCGGGATACCTCGTTGTTCACGTGTTGCACAATATTGACCCTTGTGGGGGTCCACGTGGGAACCCGTCGAGCTTGGCAGTTCGTCCTTCTTTCTGTTAACCTAGACAACCACTGGTGCAACTCTATGTGGATACTACTAAAAAAAATTTCATAAGCATCACAAAAAACATACCTTTGGAAAAAGTCACGTGCGCTACAACGCGAATTTGTGTTCTCTTGTTGTGCGAATTGCAGATAAGTCTCAGCAAACCAATCATCGATTTCTGTCACAGAGGGCCTCCAGAACATAGCCCTCGAGGTACGACGTAAACCCCTCTTGAGCAGATACTGAGTTCAACCGGCAACGAAACCAATTTTTTGGGCAATAGGGCAGACCCGGGTTTAATCCTTTTATGTCGCACCAACAAAAGACCCACTGTGTTGACCCTTTCAGCAACAACCTGCGCACAGGTTGCAGTATCACCCGAAACAGCAATGGGGTGCCGCAAAATCAGGTTTCTGCAAGAAGAGAGGGATATTACTGTACCTTATCATTTACTAACTTATTAATCAATAATTACACAGCTGTGTCATTCACTTTTATACAACTTCGCAGATAGATAAACAACCGTGACTTGCTTAACCCACTACAGGGAATTCACAGCGAAGCTTGTTATTAGTAGTGATCTAAGTTATCAAATGTATACAGTTATTAATGCATAAAAGAGAACAGAAATAGAAACAACACAAGAAACCACAACACCAAATATAACGTGGTTTCACCCCCAGTGTAGGGGCTACGTCCACAAACTGTGTTTTATTCAACTTTCTACAAAACCACAGTTTGATCTGCGCACTCAGCTGCAGATCCCTTCAGTCCTTAACAGCCGCGCACACAGCAGCAGGCCTCTGCGTACACAGCTGCAGATCTTTTCTCAATCTTCTTACAAAAACCCTCTACACACACAGCTGCAGAGGTCGTCCACGCACACAGCTGGGACTTAACCTTTCCTTACAAAATCAGCCTTAACTTCGCCTTAATCTTTCTTACATCATAAAACCTAACCTTTCTTATTTACAAAAATGCCTATTTATACATCGTGTTATTACAAAACCATGGCTTCAAACCATGGGCACCCAAAACCCTAAACCTTGGATTTAAACCATGGGTTTATTACAAAAAGGGGTTTTGACTTACCTCGACACCCCTAAGACTATTTTCAGTCAAACCCGCGGAGTTACCCATCTTAAGGACTGTTGAGGTGCGTGCCCTAACATGCAACCATAATGAAAAGGGCATGATTTTCCTAAGGAACAAGGAGGGAGATTATTTAAACCTTTGGGCCAATGGGGAAAAGCCAAATGTCAAAGGGAGAACCTATCAATCAGTCAACTACCCATTTTCTCTTTTTCCCCAATCATTAAATTCTGCTAGAATGTGGTTGAGTTAGTTATTGCATGCAGATGGGAAGAGTATGGGCAGCAATTTCAAATTTGGGGAAAAACCATTTTTGGGGGAAAATTAATTTTGACTTTTGGAGCAAGAAAGAACCCAAAAATGCATGCCCATTTTCCCATACAACCACATCCTTCATTTGCTCATGAAGGGAAGCTTAGGATCTATTTTTACCTCCATGGTTTTGCTGGCTATGTGTTCTTCCTTCACGATTTGGGCTCCTGGGCATTTTTTATCATTAACATTCACCCATGTTGGGGCTCCCTCAAGTAGATGGGAAGTTGCTGTGTGTGAAATCCACAAATTTGGATTTGCTATGTATTTCTTCCTCACGTGGATAGTCATTCTTCATTTTCTAGAGTCTGAGAATTTCATTTTTGTGATGTTCTTATGAATGGTTTTCTTCCCCAATGATTTATGTTGCATTTCCCCAATGTTTTCCAAGCGGAATTTTGTTTTTGTGTTCCCAGCAATTTAGAGGAGAGACCACATCCTCTTGGGTGTTGTTGTTGATTTCATTTTTTGCCACGTTAGGGCCAAAATGTCCCTGGGATACAATTTGTTGTTAGTGGGTTGTTCTACCCTCCTTGGGAAATTAATTTGGTGGCTGAACGGTTTTCCTCAACCCAGAAATGGTGTATATTATTGTGTATGCAATTGGTCTTTGGACTATGTAGGAGTGGAAAGAATTCTTTGGACTATGTGTGAGCCTACTTAGTTTCCTTGTTCCTCGGGGAATCATGCACAACTCAGGGGTGGTAGTATGGCTGAGAGATTAAGGAGCCCACTTTCCTATGGTTGGGTGGAACGTTGCAGCGACATAGCTGGTTGCGGGAATCCTTCTTCACAAGATAAGTATTCTTCTGTAATCACCCATGCAATTGTTTTGTTTATATAAATTATGATGAACATGTGAAATGTGTTGAATTCTTGAACTAAATGTAATTTCCTTCTGCTGAATGTTAATTCTTTATGCATTGGTGTATCTTGAGTTCAATGCATTTCATTTTACGTTTTATGGGGCTAGTTTCCCGGATAGATAGTATATTGGTAGCGTCCTCTTTGTCAGTTGGAGGGTTGGGGAAGTTACAGTGTGGTATCAAAGCTTCATTGTAGCATGGGCCTCAATGGGCCATGAAGAATCAACAACAGAGGCAGGTTTCCCTCTACCTAGCAGAGGAAAAATGTAAAACTCAGTGATAAATATCGGATGACTTAGGTTGATGTCCATCCGATAAGTAGGATGACTTAGGCTGAAGTCCATCTGATACATCGTAGGACTTAAGCTGAGTCCATCCAGTAAAGAAACCAAGCAAAGAGAAATTTTGAAAAATTGTATAAGTTTGAAATTTTTTTGAAGGACATGGCTGGGAGAAGTCAAAGGAGCTGGAGGTCTCGGCTGGGAGGAATCGATGGTATCGGCTAGGTAAATCCAAAGATCTCGGCTAGGAAGAGCTAAGGGTCTCTCCTGGGAGGAGCCGAAGGTCTCGGCTAGGTGGAGTCGAGGTGTCGACAAGGCTCACCGGAAGGGAGTCGACATGACGGTAGAGAGAGGAAGAGGAGAGGAAGCCCTCCGAGGCATATCATAAAAGAATAGAAGATCGATCATTCGAAGCATCAGAAAAGAAAAGAAGATCGACCCGAGGTGTCGAAAAAGAATAGAGGATGGATCAACCGAAGAGTCGAAAAAGAAATGAAGATCGACCCAAGGCGTTAGAAAATAATAGAAGATCAATAAATCGAAGCGTCAGAAAATAAAAGAAGATCGACTTGAGGTGTTGGAAAAGAATAGAATATCGATTAGCTGAAGCATCGAAATACAGAGGAAGATTGACCCGATATGGTATTGGATGACAGAGGAAGATCGACCCGATATGGTATCAGATGACAGAGGAAGATTGACCTGATATGGAATCGAAAGATAGAGGAAGATTGACCCAATGTTCATCGGATGAAAAATTAAGATCGATCCACCGAGGTTTTGAAAGAGTTTTCAATTAGTGACCCGATACATCAGATGACTAGTTGGGAAAGGATCCAATTGGATGGAAAAATATGCCCTTTTTCAGTGGGATTTTTTCAGCTGATTTCAGTAGTTTTTTAGTGGAATTATAGGTGTTGAAAAGGAGAAAAATGCCAATGATCTTATGTGCTACAAGGGGGAAATCCACCTTGACCCCCGTCGTCCCCCTAATACCATCGTTCTTGGTGAAAAGAAAATTATGTGTTTTGACAAAGTTGTCAATATAGTATTTTCCAAATGCAGGTAAGTAATTATGAACTCGTGATATTGTTATGCAGCTAACAGTTGTGTTTATTAACACATTGTGCATAACTATAGTCACTTTCAGAGTCAGCATTCTGCATAGAACAGTTTTCAAAAATTCGTTCTTGGTTGGGCCAAGATGAGGATCGACGACATGAATGATGCACATGATCCCTGTGAGTTTGAGGAATATTCTATGGGAGAAAATGTCAGAGTTGGGAATGACGAGACAGATTCTAATGGGAGAAGATTTCAAGATACTCCCCTCAATTTTGCAGCTACCATGAGCAGCCTATGGGTGGATTTGCAAAGTTGTAGAGAAGACAATGAAAGGAATCTTGAGGATCGAGAACATCAAAATCAGATAAATGCAGCTATACTGCAGAGTTTGACAAATATCCAGGGACAGATAAACTCTGGGCATCAGAAAACTAATCCAGAAAGAAGCAAAAGTAGCGCCAGGGGAGATTCCCGTGAAAGGTCCCATGTCTCCAAGAAGGCTTCCAGGGACAGGAGGAATACTCCAGAATGGAATACCAGTGGGTTATATGATTATGAAAAACCCAGTGGGGATTCAAGCTCTCCATATCATAGGAATAAGAGAAGGAGATGTTACAAGAACAATTCATGAGATGAATTCAAAAAGGCAAGGCCTCCTACTTTTAATGGTGACGTCAAGACTGGTCAAGAAGCTAAGGCTTGAATTCTTGGGATGAGGAAGTATTTCCAAGTTCAAGACTACTCTGAAAATATGAAAGCAAGGGTATCTATATTCAATTTGACTGGAAGAGCATCCATATTGTGGGAACACCACAGACAAGTAAAGAAGGTTAATGAAAGAAGAATTGTGTGGAAACAATTCAAGAAATACTTCAAGCAGAAGTACCTCTCTAATAGGTACTATGATGATAAGATTAAAGAATTCCATGAGCTAATATTGGGAGAACAAACTATGGAAGAGTATGCAAATAAGTTCTTGGAACTATTGAGGTATGTCAGGTACATCAAAGATGAAAAAGTGAAAATCCAGCGTTTCCTGAGTGGATTTCCTCAGTCTTACAAAGACAGAATTGAGTTTTATGAACCTAGAACTCTTGAAGAAGCAATAAGGATGGATAAGTATTGCTATGAGCAAAGAAAAGATAAACCTAATTATCATAAGACATGGAAGGAAAAAAGAATGAGAAGTTTGACTAAAGGAAGAAAGGTTTCGAACCTTCTAACTTCAGGAATCAACAAAAACAACCATCACAAGCTAAGAAGCATCCACCCAGGGCGATGGGAGAAAATCCTAGAGACCCACAGCAAAGCAGAGAACCTCTCCAATGTTGGAAATGTGGAGGACCCCACATGCGCAGGAATTGTCCACTCAAGAATGAGAGTGTAAGGCCAACTTACAACATTCAAGAAGCATAAATAGTGGGTCAAGTAGCAATGTCCATCCCTAGGATTTATACAGCACTGGATGACCGCAAGGTAGATCACCAGTCAAATGTGGTTGAAGTTGCAGTTAAGATTGTTGAGCAATCTGTTTCTATTTTGATTGACCCCGGTTCTACTCACAGTTACATTAATCCTAGAGTAGTGGATATTTGTGCTTTTAATAAAGTAAAGCATAGCAAATATTGGTTAGTTCAGCTAGCCATTGGAACTAAGAGAAAGGTTAGTGAAGTGGTAGAGAAATGTCCATTGGTCATGAATGGATTGGTCACTTTTTGTATATCTGAATTTTCTACCACTTGGTTCCTATGATGTCCTCATTGGAATGGATTGGTTAGAAGCTCACAGGGTAAAGCTTGACTATTATAATAATACTTTTGAATGCATGAATGAAGAAGGGAACCCAGTAGTGGTAAGAGGTATTCCAAAGGTGATTTATGTGAGGCAGATTTCAGCAATGCAGTTGAAGAAGTTCTATAGGAAAGGTTTCCAGTTGTATGCAGCTCATATTTTGGAGGCAACAGAGAATGAAACTCCTAAGTTGGAGGACTTTCATGTGTTTCAAGAATTCAGGGATGTGTTTCCTGATGAGATTCTAGGGCTTCGTCCAAAGAGGGACATTGATTTCACAATTGAACTTGTTCCGGGAGCAGCACCAGTGTCCAAGACACCCTACAGAATGAGTACACCAAATATTCTAGAGTTGAAGATGCAACTACAAGAGTTGTTGGAGAACAAGTATATCAGGTTGAGTGTGTCTCGTTAGGGAGCACCGGTTCTATTTGTAAAGAAGAAAGATGGTACACTTAGGTTGTGTATTAATTACAGACAGATGAACAAAGTCACTGTGAAGAATAAATACCCATTTCCTATAATTGATGACCTCTTTGATCAAACGAGAGGAGAAAAGGTATTTTTCAAGATTGACTTGAGGTCTGGTTACCATCAGGTGAGAATCAAGGATGAAGACATTCATACGACAACCTTTAGAACAAGATATGGACATTATGAGTTTGTAGTGGTACCATTTGGTCTCACAAATGCACCAGATACATTTATGTGCCTTATGAGCAGTGTCTTCAACATGTATTTGGACAAGTTTGTTCTTGTTTTCCTTGATAACATTCTCATTTATTATAAGAATGAGGAAGAGCATGAATATCATTTGATATTGACATTGCAATTGCTCATGGAGCATCAGTTGTATGCAAAGCTAAGAAAGTGTGACTTCTATAGAGATAGAATTCAATATTTGGGTCACATTATCTCAAAAGAGGGTATATCTGTGGACCCTAAAAAGATTGAAGCCATTATGAATTGGCCTACTCCAAGAAATGTGACAGATGTAAGATCTTTTATGGGACTTACAGGATACTATAGGATATTCATTGAAGGATTCTCCAAAGTTGCACATGCCATCACTTCTTTGCAAAAGAAGGGGATAAAATTTAAATGGACATCAAGGTGTGAAGAAATATTCCAGCAATTGAAGAATCTTCTCACCAGCGCACCAGTATTGAAAGTTGCAGACCTAGAGAAAGATTTTGTGGTATGTACTGATGCATGCGGATAAGGGCTTGGAGGAGTCCTTATGCAAGACAACCACGTGATATGTTATGAATCAAGAAAGTTGAAGGAACATGATAAAAACTATGCCACTCATGATCTAGATATTGCATCCATACTACATTCTCTCAAGATGTGGAGGAATTACTTGATGGGTAGAAGATTTGAGCTAAGGACAGGCCATTGCAGTCTGAAGTATTTGTTTGATCAACCTACTCTGAATGCTAGGAAAGCGAGATGTGTGGAGTTTTTATGTGAGTTTGATTTTGAAATCAAGCACATAAAGGGAAAATAGAATAAGCCGGCTGATGCGCTCAGCAGGAAGGTGCAGGAAATGCATGCGATATCTCTTAGTATTTTCCAATCAGATTGGAGGCAGCAGATTTTTAATCATACTGCTAGAGATGAATTATATGAGAAAGTAAAATACAAATTGTAGTAGCAAAGTATTGAGAAGAGGTATGAGGGATATAAGTTAGAAGAAGATGTAATTCTTACTTATAAAGGAAGAATTTATATTCCAAATGTAGCAGATATAAGGAGAGTTGTTATGGATGAAATCCATCAAGCTCCATATTCTGGTCACTGAGGATATCAGAAGACAATTGCTACAGCCAGAAAGAAGTACTTTTGGCTAGGAATGAAAAAGGACATGGCTGAATAAATTTTAAGGTGCATGAAATGTAAGTAGATAAAGTTTGAGCATCAACACCCTATAAGTTTGTTGCAGCATTTTCCAGTTCCGAAATGGAAATGGGAAGTTATTTCCATGGATTTTATTACAGAATTTCCAATGACTTGGAGACAACATGATTCCATCATGGTTGTGGTAGACAAGTTGACAAAGGCAGAGCATTTCATACCAGTTTAGTATACGCATAAGACTGATGAAATTGCAAAGATATTCATGAAGGATATTTTCAAATTGCATGGATTGCCTAAGGCAATAGTCTCTGACAGAGATGTCAAGTTCACTTCCAATTTTTGGAAGGGGTTGTTTACAGATTTGGGTAGAAAGTTGAACTTCAGCACTACCTACCATCCTCAGACTAATGGGTAGATAGAGAGAGTTAATCAAGTGCTTGAATACATGCTTCGCATGTATGTGATGGACAAACCCACCAAGTGGGAAGATTACTTACAATTGGTAGAGTTTTCTTATAACAATGGACAACAAGCATCCTTGGGGATGAGTCCATATGAAGCTTTGTATGGAAGAAGGTGTAGGACACTAGTGACTTGGGATAATCTAGTGAACAGGGTCGTGCTTGGTCCAGAATTTCTCAAGGAGATGGATCAGGAGGTTATAAAGATCAGACAAAATCTGAAAGTAGCCCAGGACAGATAGAAAAGCTATGCAGATAAGCATAGGGTGAACAGAGAGTTCAGTGTAGGGGATCATTTTTACCTCAGAGTGAGGGAAAAGAAGAGTTCCTTAAAACTTGGAATTTGTACCAAGTTGTCACCTAGATATTGTGGGCCATTTGAAGTGCTTGAAAGAATAGGGCCAGTTGCATATAGACTTGCATTGCCTGCAAGTACTAGAGCTCATAATTTTTTTCATGTTTATTTTCTTAAGAAATATGTACATGATCATAAACATGTGATAAATTGGGATGTGATTCAGGTGGAACCCGAGGAACAGTTCCAAATCGAGCCAATGCGCATCCTTGAGAGGAAGGTCGCAATGCTCCAGAACCAAGCCATAGGGCACGTAAAGGTGCAATGGAAGCACTATGGTCCTGAAGAGGCTACATGGGAGATGGAGGATGCCATGCGGTTGTGTTGTTAAGGATTAAGAACCCTTGTAACCTAGGGTATAGGGTTACCGACTTATTACTAACCTTGCAGACAATCAACTTTACCAGAGAATGGAAAGGGAATAGGAAGAAAGTCTTGACTTACCTAATAATTGACGGTTGATCCAAGCTTGATCTTCTCTCACTCCTCTTCTCTCCAAATCTTATAGGGATGCACCTCTTTCACCTGCAAAGAGAAAATCCTTCAAGTAATATCTCATGCATGTATATATCAAAGGTTATATAAATAATATATCAAACATATAATCAAATACATTCCTTAACCACAATACATGAAATAGACTCAACACAAAGTTGGAAGAAGAATACTCTTTATTAACAATCAATGAATGAGATAAGAGTACAACCCAACTTCTGAGATAAGGACTCCTATGCAACCAAAGGAATTTGAGTTCTACTTCTCTAAGACTTCTAAAGATATACCACTAGTATATTTTTTCTCTCCAATCTTGATTGATTATTACCCACCCCAAGGCCTCTATTTATACTTTGGAAAATAGAGTAGTTTCGAAGGCTGGGGTGGTTGAAACAGTTGGGGTAGTTAAATATTAGGGCCCAACTAATCTCATATAATCATGTTTTATATTTTTTAAAGTCAAACTAATATGTACGTGACTATTGAAATAGGAAACTCACGTATGACACGTGAGTTGCTCGAAGGAAACCCACGAACGCTGTCTGCAATGCAGATAGTCATGTATAGTATGCGAGGTGCAATGAAGATAGTCGCGTACACAACTCAACACTTAGAGAAATATATAGCAAGCTGGTTTAACAGGTAAATTCATCCCAAGTCATTCCCATCTATAGTGCTTTAGAAAAAATCAATCCTAGTTTGTCCTTTTGTGTACCAACATAAAGAATGTCAGCACTCAGACAGAGAAGTGCCATTTGGGTTGATAATAGATTTCCCCTAATGTGTGAGGTCAAAGGGAAGTGATGCCTGAAATACATTACAATCATTATCTTGGAGAACTCAGAGGTCCAATGGAGCAGAGGAAGTACCTGAAACAAATACATAGTAATGTCATATACAAAGTCATATCTGAGGATGCTATGTTCAATATACTGGAACACTAGATCCCTTACAATATTTGAGTACATCATATGATACGGGTTCAAGACCACATATATTAAAAAGGTGGATCAAAGCCACAATATACAATAATGATGAATCTTCAAAGATCTGAAAACTGTGTAAGTGAACAAAACATAATCTTGCGTAACTTAGGCCATATATATGAACCTAAGGTATTCGTAAAAAAAAATCCAAAAAAACCAGTACAATCTAGGCCATGTGAATAGATGTTGTTGAAGTCGAACATGGATAGGATTCGATAGATTGTCAACCAATAGGTGATAATTGACAACTGAAGAAAATGAATTCACCAATAATGAAAGTGAATCCTAAGGTACTATCGTAAAAAACTATAGGTATTCGTCATCAGGAAGTGATGATGAGAAAGCATACTGTGACGAGGAAGGCAATAGATCCTCCAGCGGATCACAAGAGTGACTAGGAGCTGGATAAATCAAGGAATACACAAGTAATATCAGATAGGACAATGATGGGATCAGGATATAGATCAGATGTAGGGATAAATCCTTGAACAGTGAGCATGACACAGAGATGACCCAAGGTAGCTTTTAACTTTGCAGATAATACAACTAGACTTATCTGTCATGTAGAAGACATGATTAGATTCCCCATGTATAATGGACATGTTGAGGAGTAAAAAACTCAAAGTGATAGCTGTACTAAAAGTGAACACTGATACATGAGTATCAAAAAGTACAAAGAGGGTTATGTTCAAGGAAGACATGCTACCACCGACTGAGAATCAAAAGAAAATTTCTTCTGTACCTTTCGTGTTAAATTTTAACGAGTCCAGGAAAGTCAACTCAAGTCTCTCTTTATTTTTGACAAGCCTGAAGAGAACAGGGAATAATGCTTGATAGTCTCACTGATTCATGGATTTTATGAGCCTGAACTAGTACATGCTCACTTGGTGTTTTCATATTTAGAGAGTCTAAAAACTATGAAGAAGACTCTAGGGGTGTCCTTTTTCATCCAATTTAGTCTCCTGAGGCTGGAAAAGTATAGAACATACCACAAAAGAAATCTCTTAACTTCCATAGAAGAAAAGGTGAACCTTTTTTGTACTTAGTCAGGGAGGTCCGAAAAAGGTTAAATTACCACCTAACCAATGCTTCTTTGAGAGCAGCATATAGCTTGAGTTTTGTGAGTGTGAAGGAAAGCAAGATCACTCGAAAAGATCCATTTGAGTACAAGGAATGGGGCTTACAACAATAAACTCAATGTTTTTTTCTTGGTGTTTAATGAGCATGAAAAAGACATAAAGTATACTCAGAATATTTTTCACGTTTAGGTCCAGAGCACGAAAAAGAGAAAACTAAGCTCATACCGGGTGCTCCTTTTCCATAAATTTAGTCCCTCAAGTCCAGAAAAGTGATAAACCTATGCCTTAGAGTACTCTTCTCAATTCCATAGAAAAGAGAGTGATCCTTTCTCATATTATTCCACATGGTCCAAGAAAGAGATAGCCTACCACCAATGTGGATGCCCATTCACATATTCCTAACGAGCTTGAATGGAAAAGTTTACTTGGCATTCAAGTCTATTTTGAGGAGTTAGACCTAGGCCTAAAGAAACTCCATAAGGGAGGGGAGTCTTAAAAAATGGATAGCTTGTAAAAATAGACCAAAATGAGGCTCAATTTGGCATGAACAATAGCTAAAGAGACTCCCTTGAACCTATGACAAATGTAGCATGAGTACCAAAAGGAAATAAATGTGATCTAATCTAGGGTACTAATGTAAGGAAATCCCTATCCATAGAAGAACAATGATGATAAACAAGGTACTAATGGTTGAAATACCATAGTCCGTGGTCAAATTAGTATTTCTAGGGTAAAGAAGGATTAGGTATAAATGCAAAAATGCATATGAATGACCGAAATCCTATCGTATATGAGCAAAAAACAACTTCAAGTGACCTTAGACCTGTTACATTTGAAGAAAAAAGACATGGTATTAGTTTGATTTTTATAAAAAAGATGAACTATAGGTTAAAACCCACTTTTGAAACAATATTTCTATAAATAGTTCAAAATAGAAATCAAAAACTCGCCATTTGACTTTTTACCCAAAATAGACAAGTTTTACCTCTGCCTTTAGTTGCTGGTTGTGGAAAACTTGGTGGACAATTCTCAAAACCACCAGTGCTAGGTAAAACTACTCTCCATGCTCTTTCATTTGATCCAAGCAAATTTCAATTTTTGGCAAAAATTTGATCTTTTCAACCATCCTCGAAGCAGCCACGCTGTGTATGCATGGTATGGTATATCAACAGTCGCATACATGCATTTTGTACGCGAGTTTCCCAAAAGCAAGTCACGTACAATACGCAACTTGTCCAAAGGACAGTCACGTACACTGCGTGAGGTATGAAAAGGTTATGTAGGGCTAAAAATCAAAGTTTTTCTATGAATTTAATGTTTGATCCTTGGCTTATTATCAGATTGAAACATCGTTCTGGAGTGGAGGGAGAGGGAGCATGAAGAAATGGACCAAGAAGCTATACGAAATGCCCCCATGGTACATGATTTGTGGCAAAGTGGGTTACTAAAATTCTTCTGTACCTCACCTATGCGATCCAATGTCCGCCTATTAGAGTTTATGATAAACTATTGGGATCATGATATTGGTATGTTTGACCTACAAGGTGAGTTTCTAGAGATTACCCTGGAAGGTATCTACTTCATCTCCAGTTTGTCACAATGAAGATCTCTAGTTAAATTGGGAGGTACCGGTAGAGGCGGTGACCTTATAAGTGTGTAGAACTACATTGATGCATAATGTGCACCTAGTACTCAAAAGAGGGGTAGTTGCATCCCTATTGTTCATATTCACAGCTTGCCATTACAGGTGTTGGAAAGTACTATAGTGAGGGTTACAGGATCATCATCACTTCACCTTGCAACTCGAAACCAAATGAGACTTGCAGTGGATTGTCTACAGGGAGCCCTATATGACTGGTGTTTGGGAGCGATCCCGATAACAAGGAAGCAACTCTCTAATTTCAAAAGAGGCCAACAAAAAAACTTTGGTTATTCTAGCATATTGGTGGCCTTTTTCTTTGAGAGGGTGCCTGGTTTGAGTCCTACAGTACCACTACCAGTTTGTTCTCCCCGTCATCCTAGACTAGGTAGGTTGGGAGAAATCTTCCTCCGCCAGGGAGGCTTTGGATTGGTTCAGAGTGTATATGATGATGAGTTCTACTTATGGTGGGAGCAACAGCTGCCAACACTGGAACAATTCCATATGCTTGAATAGACTTCCGAGGTGACACCAACATTGTCCTCCCTCCTGGGGGAGCATGGGGAGCGTTAGATATTTTATTTTCAAGTTTTTAAACTTTTATGAATTTTAGTCATAAAAGATATATACATATGTATAAGAGTTTTTAATCCTAAAAAATGTTAAAATGCAGATATTGGACTAGTCTTCCCTGCTGGGCATACGCGTATGTATGTGCGTCCTGTGGCAGGAGAGGACCATGGATTGATTAGGGTTCTTGAGGGAAATCTAGCTAGCCTTACCCAAAGAGTACCTACTTTGTGTATTGAGCATATCCTTGCCGTTATGCACAAGCTAGTGGTTGGTATACCATCTGTCTAGATACGCCTTATGAGGAAGGTAGCTAGAGTAGTACTTGTGTACATTGATGCCATTGAGGCTGCTGTAGCTGAGAAGGCTGAAGAATCCTGAGAGCTGGGTGATCAAGATGATCAGGGGGACCAGGGTGGTCCAGATGACCAGGGTGGTCAAGCTTAAACCTAGGAGCATTTTATGGACTTCGATCCATTTTTTGTATATTATACAGTTATGACTGGATCCGAGGATCAGAAAATCGACCTATCTATATGGACAGATATTCACACACACACACACACACACACACATATATATATATATATATATATATATATATATATATTGTCGGTTTTATTTACATGTGTTTTGTAATGTATCTGTTGTATCTTTTTGCAAAAAATGTGTTAAGTTCTAGTCTAAGATATAATTAGCATATGGATCAGTTAATGAATTTTGACTTCTTGTAATATGATTAAATGTAATAAACTCAAATTTTCTTTCCAAAAACCTAACTTGCATAAAATGACGTAGTAAAATAGGATTTCGTACCTGATAAGCTTGATTGAGCTAGGAAACCACTAGTTGAGAGTCAAGTATGACTTCCAACTGGGTGATACCACTTGACAAAGCATCCCATAAAAGCTCAATGACAGCCCTGTATTCAGCCACATTATTGGTAGCAGGACCTAGGCAAGCACCTCCAGAGGCAACTAGTTGTCCTGAGGGTGAGTAAATGACCCATGCGACTGAAGCCAAGTTACAAGTGTGGTGACTAGTGCCATATGAAAAACCTACAAACCACTCAGAAGACATCTGTAACAACCAACAGATGGTATAAGAACACAAATAGATGAACTATTGTACATAAAATACATACAATAAAAATACAGGAAAAAGCGCTAAGACTAAGCATAGTACTTTTTCAAGTAGAGCCCATTTCTCAGCTCGGGTAGCTTATTCCCATCGAAATCTGTTAATTCATATGCACCTTTATTCAAAAATTTTGACATGACATAAGTTCCTAACCACATAGACTTAAATTTCCCTACTCCTAGGGGTTCTTTGTCTTGATCCTAGAGCAAGACAAGCTCTCCTTCAGAAAAAATCCGAGGTTTGACTGATTTATCGTATTAATTTTTTACCCTATTTTTATGAGCCTCATTTGTTGTTAGCGCATCTCTATGCTACTCATATAGATGTTCTAAGTGTAACAAATGTTCTTCCAGCTCAATCATATCAGGTAACACATGAATAGAAATATTTAAGGACTAGATTTCACATTCAACCGGGGTTACTGCTTCCACTCCATGAATGAGTTGGAAAGGAGAGAACCCTGTAGCTTTTTTTACATTGGTCCGATAAGCCCAAAGTGTAGGATATAGCATGATGTGCCAATTGGAATGAGATGCATTAATAGTGCGCTTGAGAATAGTCTTCAAGGTTTTCTTTATAGCCTCGACTTGACAGTTCGCTTGAGGGTAGAAAGAAGATGAATGGTCTTGTATAAATCCTAGCATAGTGGTCAATTCATTCATCATACTATTTTGGAAATGACTGCCATGGTCAGTGACAATCTCTTTAGGGATACCGAATCATGCGATAATTTGATTGAAAACAAAAAAAATTGTTGTTTCCCCGTCAACTTTATAGGTGGGCATTGCATTTTCCCACTTTGTGAAATAATCTACAATGACAATGATATGTTTGTGCCCTCCAGCCAAGACTGGGTTGCACGTCATGTAATCTATCCCCCACTTCATGAAGGGGCCCACTAAGATGACAGAAAATAATAGAGCAGGATGCGACCACATCTTTCAGGTGTAAAGCTGACAAGGATGATAGCGCTTCACAGCTTCCACACAATCTTTCAAGATCATGGGCTAGAAATAACCGACACGTAATATCTTCTGGGTCATTGCTAATCCAGATAAATGACCCCCACACGCTCCACTATGGGCATGATTTAGGACAGTCTCTTCTTCTTTGTGGGTGAGACATCGACGCAAAACGAAATCTACCCCCCTACGATATAAAGTATCTCCAATAATGAGGTAGTTTTTGGCATGTATGTGTATTTTGCGTCGTTCTTCCCACGCGAAGGCTGTAGGGTACTTCAAAGTCTAGAGATAGACAATTATATCTCCGTACCAAGGGTCAGAGGTGGAAATCAAAAAGATATGCTCATCTGGGAATGAGTCTTCTTCAATGGCTACATCTTCCTCTACTGAAAATTCTTCAATGAGCCCAACAAAAACTAAGGATTTTTTGGATTTGGCGGATTGGAAATATAAGTCAAACTCCTGAAGAATGACTATCCATTTATTGAATTTTCCTCCAACTATCCATCGGGACAAAACGTATTTGAAGGGATTAACATCTGCCACTACCATCGTGGTCCTCAGTAAGATGTAGTGATGGAACCTCTGAACAACATACACAACTACCAAGGTGAAATTCTTAACGTGGGAATACCTAAGTTTAGGGACGACTAAAGCACAACTGAGATAATAGATGACATGCTCTTGGAGCTTATTGTCTTCTTGGACTAGTACTACCCCTATGATCAGCTCAGATGGGGCCAGATACAATATAAAATCATGAGAGTAATATGGTGGGCGCAATAACGGTGCTGACAACAAAGCTTTATTCAATGCCATGAATGAAAGTTGTGTGATCTCATCCCATACAAATGGGGTGTCCTACTTCAACAAGCGCATGAAACCTTTAGTAATCTTGGCATAATTTATAATAAAATGTGAAAGGAAGTTGCACTTCCCTTGTAGGCTTTGAAGCTGCTTGATGGAATGAGGAGGAGGTAGATTTACTATGGCCTTAACTTTCAAAGGATCCAATTGAATACCTTTGTTGGAAACAATGAATTCAAGTAGTCTCCTTAACTCGACACAGAAAAACCACTTGTGAGGATTCAAGCGAATTTTGTAGTATCTACATCGTTCAAAAATCAAACGCAAGTGATCTGGGTGATCGATCCTCTTACAAGAATTTGCTGGCATATCATCAAGGTAGGGTTCGACAATGGATTTAATGTCATGAAAGGCAAAATTCATTTCTCGCTGGAAGGTATCCCTTGCGTTTTTCAATCCAAAGGGTATTTTCTTGTACGCAAATGTACCCCATGAACAAATGAAAGTTGTTTTATGTTTGTCTTCCGGTTTAATATGGATTTGATTATACTAGAGAAACCATCCATAAACAAAAAAACTTCACTTCCTGCACAGGCATCAATGATTTGATCTATGAATGGTGTGGGGTAGTTATCCTTAGGACAGGCTTTGTTTAGATCCCGAAAGTCAGTACAAATGTGTATAGTCCCTTGTTTTTTGTTGACAGGAATGAGGTTGGATACCCATTCTGTCAATGCTATTGGGTAAATGAAACCGACTTTCAACATTTTTTCAACTTCATCCTTAACAGCTGTTGCTTTACGCAGATTAACAGGTCTCAACTTTTATTGAATGGGTCTAGCATCAAGGTAGGTTTGAATTTCATGCTCGACTATTGATGGATCTATGCCTGGAATCTCCTCATATGACCAGGTAAATACGTCACAAAATTCCTTAAACAAGGCTATATAGATCGCAATCTCCTCCGGAGAGTAGTTTGCACTGATGTGTACATTTTCCACAATGTTTGGGTTTGCAGAGATGTTGATAGGGATGGTAGCGAAAATGTTTTCAATATTCCCCTTCGCAAATATTCCTTCCCTTGGTAAGGGATTAAAAGGTGTATCAACATCACTTGCCAGTCTCATATGGAACTCCTGGTTCTCAATTCTACTTAACTCTGGAAGAAAATAGGATCGATGGTGAAGATCTTCGCAGATCTTATCTCATCTGAACATAGCTTCTAGAATGGCTTCATTAGAAGGCAAAACCATATCTAAGCAGTCTCTAGAATGCAAAGAGTTCTCTTCCCAAGTAGGCAGATAGGATTCTTCTGGATCCTCTGAGACTGTGAGAGGGACCAGAATGGGATCAACAGTGGTATGAACAATAGCTTGATAAGCTACTTCCACCGCCAATAAGGGCACTTCAGGTTCATGGCGGGAAGGAAGAACCCAAGGTTATGTTCTATCAAGAACCGTAGCAATGGACTTCCCTACACTAGTAGAACCTAGATAATTAATCGAAGCTGGAAAATCAAATGTGCCCATCAATGATGCATACATTCCAGCCCCTAAGGTCTCTGCAACAGGCTTAATCTAATCAACCAATGGCACATTGGACTCATTAGTTTCCATGCGGCCCTTTCGATTAAAACTGAGTTGGTCTATAGTAACCAACTTCCCTTTGTGTGGAAACACTACAACCCGAAGTATGGCCGATGCAATAGCGGACATGGAATAAGTACAACTTCTCCCCAAGAGCAAGTTATAATCCAAAGGTTCATCAATCACCTCCACCTCAATAGATACTACCTTCTCTGCCAACTTTATTTCAAAAGCCAGTAGGATACCATGTGGATGAAATGACCTTTCGTCAAAAGCGGTAAGTAGGGTGTTTGATGGGACTAGCTCTGGAGATGTAAGAGCTTTCTAGCAAGACAAGGACATGACACATGTAGAATAACCTTCATCGACAACTTCCCTTCCAATGGTTTTTCCACCATGGATGACATCTATCGATAAGGCTACATGGTAAGGTAGGCAAATTTTGACATCAGAGAAATTAAATTTTGCCATGAGGCTCGATGAATCCATGCTGCCTAAGCCTGCTAAGAGTGCATCTCGTTGGGTGGGACAACTCTATAACACCTCTAAAGCTAACATTGCATAAGGGGTCTGGGCTAAATATTCAACTACAAAGTAGTTGGTTGCAGCCCTAGCATTAGGATTGTGCAAGGTTTTCTTGAAAACACCTTTCGGTATCTTGGGCATAGGTTTGACAGGTTTTTCAATCATGCGAGGGTTAGAGGTTTCAACTGTAGAATTACCATTCTCCGAAGCCTCTTTCTCATAGTTCTTGTTCCTAGTCTAGAGTAAAGTCTCGAATCGAACCATGTTGATATAATTGGGGTCAGGAGCATTTGGGGTCCCCCCTACTACATTTGAAGCTGAAGCTGAATTCTGTCCTTGGGGAAAAAGATCTTTCAGGACAACTGGTTGTTGGCCTTTTAGCAGCTTCTAAGCTTGTTCCATAAGGGGACATTGATGGGTTAGGTGATATTCATGGCACAACTTACATGGGAATTTCACCTTCTTCTTTTATTCCCCCCCCCCCCATCAGCATTGTTTGTGGGTTTTTGATTGTTTTGGTTTCCCTCACCTTTTTTCCCTTTCTTCTTTTTCCTACCGGGTTGTTGATTTCCCTTTTGAGAGGATTGTGCAAAAAAAATTTCATTCTAGGGTGAGGGGCCATCATTTGCTACCTCCGATGCAGAATGTTTGATAGACAACTCATGCAGCTATTTATCCAAAGAATCTACAGTAGGAGATTTCACAGAACCAACCACACCATCGGCATGGGGTCTAGGCTTAGGTTTCTCTACATTATGCATTGGCCTTGTTACATCAGGGATGATCTCATATAAAATCCCAGACTGAGAATATATCAAATCTAGCTGCTAGGCCTTGAGGATAGCCTCTTCCTCATTGGTCACTCCCGAAGTAGATACATCCTTAGATATATATGGCAATAGGGATTTAAGGAACCATTCTAGTAAAACCTCGGGAGGGATAGTGGATTTAATAAGGATCTTTCGTCTTCTCCACTCTTGGATGTGATCTGAAATATGAGTGGCCTTGTCTTTCCAAAAGGTATACAACAAGTCTGTCCTAAAATCATATCGGATAGGAAGTTGGAAGTGACTAAGGAATACATTAGCCAAGTCCCAAAAACTATCAAACGCAGCAGAAGACAGTTCAATGTACCATGTTGCTGCAGTACTATTCAAACTTATTTGGAACAGTCTCAACCGAACTGTATCGTCGTTCAATGAGTTGGAAGAGCACCACAAATGGAAAGTGGTGATGTGAGCTCCTAGATCATCACCGACTTTGCCTTCAAATTTTGGAATGTCTGAGGGCAGCTTGGCAGGAACAGGTGACCAGGAGAGTTATGTCTCACTGGGTCATTCATTAGTTTCGACAAGTATGGCAAGTTTAAAGTTTCTAGGAAAGGGAGCTTGGGTCTAACCGGAGCATTAAATGTACCAGCTTGGGGATTAGAGGGGCTTTCCCCCACGTTCCCATATGTGAAGGTGGGGTTGCCCCCTGCTGCCGATTGCAAAGTGGTTTGGCCGATTTGGAAAGGATTCCACCCATAAGCTAGTGGATTATTTATGTGTGATGTAGTGTATGAAGTTCTAGCTTCCCCAATTGAAGCTGGGGTTTGGAATACAGGATCAAGTGTCCCTCCGCTAAAAATCAATAAAGGAGAGCTCATGAACAGAGATGAAACTAGAGTTTGAATACCTTGACAAGAAGGATTAGGGTTTTCGAACTACACCGCTACATATGCGGGTGTTGGACCTACATATGGAGTGGATGTGGTAATGTGCCCCCCATTCCAAGGAAAACCCTGGACAAATGACAAGGATCCTATAGGACCACTCTAAGCAGTGTGTGCGAAGGAAGTAGGAACGAAAGGTACACTAGGAATCCCAGTGACCACTCCACTAGAAGTACCTAGTAAATTGGTGGGAGATAGTGGTTGAACTACCTAGCTAGTTAGAGTTAAAGGTGTAGTAGGTATACTTGTTCTAGGGACACCAACCAAGGGAGGTGGCACTCCTTCAGCCGGAGTGGCTGAGGTGGAAGTAGAAGAACTTTCTCTTGCAATAGAAATTACTCTACCTAGAGGGACACCAATCATGGGTGAATTGAAAGGACGAACCTGAACGATCACGGGATCATTTAAGTTAGTTAGAGGTGAATTAAAGTTCCTTGCAAACTCATCAGCCTGCAAATATTATATCTCAATTGTAGTTAAATAAAATTGGTCTGTCCTAAGTTTTGGTTCACCCAGAACTTCACTAACTCCTATCGGTTCGAAAGAACTGTCCGTGTCTAATCTCTTCCTTTGATGGGGAGGTGGAGGTTCCAATGTGATAAGCAGAGGAAGGTTTTGCAGGCTTCATGACCTTCTGACAAATTAGTCCTCCATGATTATAAATTTGACTCTTTACACCCTAAGGTTGTCTAAACATAGACAAACCAAAAAGCAATCACTGCAAAATTTCCTAAAGTCTCAACAATCACAAGGGGTATAAAATATGCTTTCCCAAAGAAAGCTGAGAGATATTTTCTTGGAGTCCTTGAAGAGGTTCTTAGGCACAAGCAGAGGAATCACCCACCACCCTCCTACACTTTCAACAAGGGTTACCTTCCAAGCCCATCCAAGGTGAACCAGAAATAGCCTTCCTCTTTACCTGTGTATAAACCCTAAATGTCAAAGAGACTAAAGGCTACCTTAACTATATCAATAGTCTGGGGGGACAGTCACAAGCCTGATTCATACACATGGGCAGGGTAGCAAAGCCCCAAAATCTATCTAGGATAGAATCCCCAAATGCGCAAAAACATTGGTCTACATTTTGACAAGGAATCAGAGGGTTATCTCCTCAGTCTAAGCCTCCATGCGGCCTCGTGCTTAACTTCTGTTTGAGAGTAGCTTCCCATATACTACCAACATAGAGAAGGATTTACCTATCGAATGGCCAACTACGTCTGAATTTAAACACTTGTGGGGAGTTTACACTTCCTATCCCACAAGTCTAGCCTAAGATAGTAGGTGTATGACCCTATAAAACAAAACTTACTAATAAATTTTGAATTATAGTGTTCATTTTAAGGGTTGTTCTTAGTTAGAGGGTAAGTAGCGTGAATGACTATGATATTATAGACTCAATAAGAAAAGTAAAAAGGTGCATAAAATGAATTCCAAAACAAATTAAAACTACTTAAAACAAGCTTCTTTTCTTTTTTTGTAAATATGAACTAATGAAATTACAACCAAGTATGAGAAGACTAAGACTTATTTTTGTAATTTTTGAAATTTTATTCGAAAATACTGAAAATAAAACTACAATATGAAATTAAAATGCAAATGTTTCAAATGTTTTTTCACTTTTCAAATTCTTCAAAAATTACCATGCACCTGAATGCAAAACTTCTTGAGTGTGTTTGAATAATCAGACCATAAAGTAAGCAATAATGAAGTATAGCGGACTCGCAAGAATCAAATTCAACCACTTAAGGAGGATACTCGGCAAACACTTAACTTGGGAAGAATCAATGAATAAAATCCATTGAAATCACTAAAGGACAAGTGACAAACTAACACTACTCGAAAGCAGTACAGAGTACAAGGTATCTAAAGTCCTGATCACTGACTCAGATACACAGCACTGAACCTATCACCCAAACAAGAAAATCCACCTCAAATTGCTAAGTGAAAGAAGACTTAAACAATAAAACTCAAAGGCCTACTGAAAAGCACAAAGCATGGTGTACAAGAATTTCAGACTTATAGGAAGATGCCAACAATAGAGGACCTTCAAGCAGAGAAAATTCCAAACAAGACAGGGACAAGCAACCCCACCTAAAATTTTGTTCTACTACAAGACGTACACGACTGTCTTATAGAGAAACCCGCGTACTGTACGCGACTGTCCTATAGAGAAACCCGCGTATGCAAGTCTCTATACGCGACTGTGTAGCACAGAAATCCACATACACCACAAAATGTTTTCAAAAAGAAGAAAAAATAACAAAGGGCTTCAAACACACTACTGCAAATCAAATCCAAGATAGACAACCACACACTGAATCAGAGCAAATACTGGGCAAGTATCTATAGGAATAACCCACAGCAGGGTGGACTCCCCAGCGGAGTCGCTAGTTCTATTGTTCAGGATTAAGCACCCTTGTAAACTAGGGTTTGGGGGTACCAACTTACTACTAACCTTGCAGACAATCAGCTTTACCAGAGAATGGAAAGGGAATAGGAAGAAATTATTGACTTACTTGATAACTGACGGTTGATCCAAGCTTGATCTTCTCTCACTCCTCTTCTCTCCAAAGCTTCTAGGGATGCACCTCTTTCACCTACAAAGAGCAAATCCTTCAAGTAATATCACATGCATGTATATATCAGAGGTTAGATAAACAATATATCAAACATATAGTCAAATACATTCATTAACCACAATACATGAAATAGACTCAACACAAAGTTGGAAGAAGAATTCTCTTTATTAATAATAAGTGAATGAGATAAGAGTACAACCCAACTTCTAAGACAAGGACTCCTCTGCAACCAAAGGACTCTGAGTTTTGCTACTCCAAGACTTCTGAAGATATACCATTAGCATAACTTTGCTCTCCAATCTTGATTGATTATTATCGACCCCGAGGCCTCTATTTATACTTTGGAAAATAAAGTAGTTTAGAAGGCTGGGGTAGTTGAAATAGTTGGGATAGTTAAAGATTAGGGCCCAACTAATCTCATATAATAGCATTTTATATTTTTTAAATCCAAACTAAGATGTACGTGACTATTGATATAGGCAATCCGCGTATGACACGTGAGTTGCTCGAAGGAAACCCACGTACGCTATTGTACACAGGTTGCAATGCAGATAGTCACGTACAATATGCGAGTTGCAATGAATATAGTCACATACACAACTCAACACTTAGAAAAATATATAGCAAGTTGGTTTAAGTGGTAAATGCATCTCAAGTCATGCCCATCTATAGTGCTTTGGCAAACTTCAATCCTAGTTTGTCCTTTTGTGTATCGACATAAAGAATGTTGGCACTTAGATGGAGAGGTTCCATTTGGGTTGATAACAGGTTGGCACATCCACTTTTGTACAATTTTGTGGAACACTGAGGTGGTACCAGTGTAGCATTTTGTTCAATTTTGTAAAGCATTGAGGATAGTTCTATTGAAGGGAGAGGGGAATGTAACACCCCGGTTTTGACCCCATTTGCATTAAATGTATATGATGTATATATTGTAATTAATCATGGTGTGGAGCTAAACGAAAAAATCCCCACCATCGATTTAACGTTTTATGTTCCGGTGGTTAAAATCGTCATCGATGGTATTTCATGCTAGCCGACACATTATAATTTTTGGCATCATGTAATTATGTGTTTTAATTAAAATACCCACAACCAGCTATGTCAATGCAACCATAATGAAAAGGGCATGATTTTCCTAAGGAACAGGGAGGGAAATTATTTAACACTTTGGGCCAATGGGGAAAATCCAAATGTCAAAGGGAGAACCCATCAATCAGTCAACTACCCATTTTCTCTTTTTCCCCAATCATTAAATTCTGCCAGAATGTGGTTGGGTTAGTTATTGCATGGGGATGGGAAGAGTATGGGAAGCAATTTCAAATTTGGGGAAAACCCATTTTTGGGGAAAATCAATTTTAACTTTTGGAGCAAGAAAGCACCCAAAAATGCATGCCCATTTTTCCATACACCCACGTCCTTCATTTGCTCATGCAGGGAAGCTTAGGAATTGTTTTTAACTCCATGATTTTGTTGGTTGTGTGCTCTTCCTTCACGATTTGGGCTCCTGGGTGTTTTTTATCATTAACATTCACCCATGATGGGGCTCCCTCAAGCGACTGGGAAGTTGTTGTGTGTGAAATCCACGATTTTGGATTTGTTGTGTATTTATTCCTCACATGGACAGTTGTTCTTCATTCTCTGGATTCTGAGAATTTCATTTTTTTTATGTTCTTGTGAATGGGTTTCTTCCCCAATGATTTCTGTTGCATTTCCCCAATGTTTTCCAAGTTGAATTTCATTTTTGTGTTCCCATCGATTTAGAGGAGAGACCACATCCTCTTGGGTGTTGTTGTTGATTTCGTTTTTGGTCACGTTAGGGCCAAAACATCCCTAGGATATAATTTGTTGTTAATGGGTTGTTCTACCCTCCTTGGTAATTAATTTGGTGGTTGATTTGTTTTCCTCAACCCAGAAATGGTGTATATTACTGTGTATGAAATTGGTCTTTGGACTGTGTAGGAGTGGAAAGAAGTCTTCTTGAAAAACCTAGTGTTTTGCAGGGGCCTCATAGACAGATTGAAAGGGTTGGCTCTCTTCTCTACACCCTCTGAATAGCACTGAAAGGGAAATCATGTCCTGAGGGACTATACAACAGAGAACGGAATGATTCCTTGTGTTGGGTGTGTGTAGATGTCCTATGAGTCAAGCTAGTTTTGGTGTAGGCATCCTTAGCTCTTCAGTGAGCCCACTAGCTTAGCAGACAATGCTTCCATCTCCTGATAACATGATAAACCCAACTTTTTGGCTTGGTTATGTGTTGTTGTGTCCCCTTGGCAGTCTGATAAACCCAAAGGCTAGCTTTGGCTTGACTGACTTGTGACATATCTTTGGCTATGTGTGAGCCTATTTAGTTTCCTTGTTCCTTGAGGAATCATGCCTAGCTCGGGGGTGGCAGTGTGGTTGAGAGATTAAGGAGCCCACTATCCTATGGTTGGGTGGAACGTTGCAGTGACATAGCTGGTTGCAGGCGTCCTTCTTCATAAGATAAGTATTCTTGTGTAATCACCCATGCAATTATTTTGTTTATGTAAATTACGATGAACATGTAAAATGTGTTAAATGCTTGAACTAAACATAATTTGCTTCCGCTGAATGTTAATTCTTTATGCATATCTGTATCTTGAGTTCAATGCATTTCATTTTATGTTTTATGGGGATAGTTTCCCGAATAGATAGTATATTGGTAGCGTCCTCTTCCCCGGTCGGAGGGTTGGGGACGTTACTCCTAAAATGTAGGGATTCGTCTAGGAGGCACCCAAACTAATGCATGCACATGTAGTAAGTGGAAGTTAACTTCTCGCAGTGTTCTCCACACTCTAGTGACTGGTACATGTTTCCCCATTAGGCCATGTGGACCCAATAGTACTAGCGGACCAAATTAATGACTAAATTGACTCTAGGTGACTGACCAAATTGGAAAAGGGGGGATTATAATCCTAACACCCCCCCTAAATATTAACTTTGACAATGTGGGCCCTAGTAACTAAGACCAAAGGTCACCCATTACAACTAAAATGCAAAAAAGTAACTGGTCAATATAACCAAGGAAACGAGGAAAAACCTCATGGGAAAAATATCCCCTTCAAACTAAGCAGGTAAAATCAGGATCAATCTGTTCTTCTGTGCACAGCTATCCTCGGGCCTAGAATGTGAACTTCTCTATCCAAACTAAATGATTGTTTCTGGAGGAATCTTCCTCTTTCAAAGCAGAATAATGTGCTCAATCAAATCAGGAACAGATACAACTACTGAATCAAAACTGGACCCATGTAGAGAAACTGAAATCAATTGATAAGAAAGAAAAAGTGCTTGATGATTCAAACCATGTGAGGAACACTCAATAAAATGATATGTTGCAGCCTTGAACACTCACACACATACATATATATACTCAAATGCTAAAGCTAGCTAGCTAGTTTTTTCCAATGCTTGCGATATTGAGTGTTGATATTTATTTAAATACAACTCTGTCGTCAAATATTAAAATATTAAGATGATATTTATTTAAATACAACTTCTCTCAAATATTAAGATGATATTTATTTATGTATTATTTTGAATTAATAATTTTATGATCAAACAATATTGTTAATCACATACTTTGTGATTATGTATTAAACTATATCGTTCCCTAACTGCATCATAATATTAACATATATGAAATCTTAATCTCTACAAACATTTTAGCATTTTCTAACATAAACACAAATCCAAATTTAAAATAAATGTGAATCACTGCATTTAGTATTTCGTAATTCTATTACAAAATAATTTAGTTACTTAATTAAAAATAATGGAGTACATATAAATGAAAATCTATGAGATGAGAATCCATAACATAGGTTTCTTGCTTTGTGATCTCAAAAGCTTGATGAATAGTCTAAAAGCCATATATGACACCAGCATATTCCTCTGTTGAAGTCGAGCCATTGAAAAAGACTTGTCTCAGTTTCATAAATGCACAGGATGTCAACAGACTATTAGAACCGGCTTGAGGGCACATCCCAATTCTGTTCAGGTCCAATAATTCCGCCACCTTATCCAATCTGCCGAACAGGCGACCGTTGTAGAACTTCATCAGGTGCTTGATATCATACACTGTAGGAAAATACTTGTCGATCAAACTGAAGAAACCAGCAGGTGTGGGAGGCAATGACTGGCGTGTTAGAAGCTTCAACAAGTACCCGAAATCATGAGCACCATGAAAGGTGACCCAGTGCACAGTGTGATTCGAAACAACGCCAAATGAAATTAGAAGCTCACGAAATACCCCTACATCGATGCTCTTCTCACTGTTTTTCTTGAAATCAATGCCACTTCGTTGCAGAAGCTGGACAAAATCGACGACATACCTATCTTTAACAAGATTAAATTCGCAGAAGTTGAATTGCCATATGCAATGCGTACCGGTGCTGTAGCGAGGAAGGTTCCCATCCTCGTCTAAGAATGTGAAACCCACTTGAATCAAGTTGAGTATATCACCATTACACTTTATTGCCAGATATTTCAACTCCTCTGAGTAAGTACGGAAATCACCCACAGGTTTATAAACTATACCAAGAAACTCAGTATCCATGGAAATATATGGGTAATCTCCCACTATTTCACGAATCAGAGCAAACTCCTCCACCACATTATCTTCCCATACTTCCCTTATGATCAAGGAATTGCTTTGGAGTATAGTGGCCCTCTTGAGTTTCCTTAAAACCCAAACCCTATAAGACAGGGAACAAGAAAACGCTATGAGATAGGAAACTCTTTTAAGGATGCAATCATGTGCAAATCCTCTTTTAAGGATGAAATCATGTGCAAATCCCTTGAACAAACCTTAGAAATGATATGCAAATCCCTTAGACAAAAGAAAAATTGTTTTAAGCATGTGCAAATCATTTTAAAGATGCAAACAAGAAGATTTTTTTCTCAAAAAGGATGCAACCATGTGTAAATTACTCACACAAAAAATGGAGTTTATACAGAAAAAAAAGAAGAACAAAACTTACCTTCCTGGAAATAAATCTGTGCCAAAACTTCACCTTCCACACACACGGCTGACTAAGAAATGATAGTCTGCAGCTAAATCTGTGCCAAAACTTCACTTTCCTGAAGAAGAAATGATTGTCTGGAGCTAAATCCCAAAACTTCACTTTCATGGAGCTCAAATACTCAATGGAAGATGGTTTCACCCTTTCTGGCCTTTTCTGGAGCAGACTTCTGTTCTGGTGGCGGCAAAGGATTCAAATTCAAATACCATACCAAAGTTTATGCATTTGCCAAGACACACCATGCTAACAGTAAGACAAAGAATAACTACTGCAATTGGAAAAGGCATGACTAAGGTGACTATAGTTATCTCTTCATGGCTCGTAGTTCGAACAGTGCCTTTGAAATGGTTAGTCCTAAAATCAATGGAGTAACGGCTACACTCTGCCTTGCTTAAAAATAAATAACAGGAGCTCCAATTCTGCCCCCAACATGCACTATTTTGTTTTCAATAGTATCTCATTACTATGTTATTATAACAATAGCAGCTGCAAGTGGCACTTCTGCTGCTTGTTTTAAATCTCTAAGTCGCAACCCAAAGAGCCGGAAGGCTACAATGCAATCGACTTGGCATAAGCCCGAACTGATATACTCTTTTTTTAAAAATAGACTCTCTTGTCCAAAATAGATATAAAGATGGATAAGTAAAATAAGAATAAGAATGGGGTAACTTGAAGAAGCCGTCCTCATTCATATGCATGGATAAGTATAATATTACCTCGACCAGAAGTAAAAGAAACATAAATATTTCAAAAGTTAAGTCTACATTATTGGAACAAGGCCTAGCCAAGACCCCTAATTTTATAATTAATTATCTACTTTAATTAGCCTGCTGTCAAATTCAGCTGACTATTTAGATAAGAGTAATAAATAAGACAACACTCACAATGGAGCCATACTTACACAGTCAAAAGGAAAAGAATGCTCTCAATGGAGTCAACACTTGGACAGTTCCAAGGAAAACGAACGCTCACAATGGAATCGATACTTATTTCCAAAAATAATTACAAATTTTACTCTGGATTAATTTTGCATATTTTGTCTTATTTGGGTATAAAAATTTTCTTGAAAGTTTAATCGTCCTTGTGGTAAACCCAAAGTTTTTAATAATTGAGTAACTTCTCATATTTAAAGGAAAAATTGATATATTTTCAATAAAACCTATTTTGAACACATTAGGTCGTCATATGTGTATCATTGATTTTACACTTCACTAACATAATAACTATTTTATTGCATTTTTTTAAAAGTTGGAGCAAACTTTATTATACAAAAAAAACTACTTAGTTACTCACATAACAACTATTCTATTGTATCTTTTTTAAGTTGGAGCAAACTTCATTATACAAAAAAACTACTTGGACTAGTAACTACCAAGAATAATAATGAAAGTGTATAATATAGTTTATACTAGAATGAATCTTGCTTGAACTTCTAGTGGTTTTGGAAAAAAAATGTTCATGACATACATATGTATGGAATTTGTTGCATACCATGTTGCTTGAACTTCTAGTGGTTTTGGAAAAAAAGTGTAAATGACATACATATGTATGGAATTTGTTCCATACCATGTTACTTCTAGATAATTGCATTGCTCTTTCTACTAAAATGAATGTAGCTATCACCACACATTTTCTAATAGGTAGAGGGAATGTTCCAAAAAACATGTATTAATTTCCAAATAATTCGTTTCCATTATAAATAAATAAAAACTCTCAATAAATGAATTTTTGGTTAAATTATTTAAATAATAAATCATGTCAAAATTCAATTTTCGATGCAATTTTATGAAAACTAAATTCAAATATCTTAAAAAATTTTAAATCATTTATTTATTTATATTAGGGGAATGGACAACTGGGTGAGGATTGTACTTGTGTGACATTGGGTTGGTTTCAATTTGTTACCAGTATAGGTTTATGCATAAAAACGTTTCCCATGGATGACACACAAGGCTAATTGAGGTTTGAACTCACTACGCCACAAATGAGTGCTTTAATAGTGCACCTTGTCATCAAATCATGGGGGTTTTACCATATAGGAAATGGTATAGCATGTAGGTTAATTTGGGTGATTCCATACTCTCAAAAATGATATAATATATTGTTTAGTATCTAGGGGTCAAGGGGTATTTTTAATATAATTAAACAAGTAGATATTAGGGGAGTTTATAGTTATGATATAGGGAATTAAATAGGGTATTGGGGGGCGTTGGTATAGAAATGTTTCCCATTAAAATTTGCTTTTGGTTTTGGCAGCGTGCATGTGAAAGTACCCAGATGCCATGAGTTCAAGGTTTGGAATTTAAGGAAGGTTATATATCATGGCCATCTCATCTTCTATATGCAAACGATGCTTTAAGGAAAATAAGCTTACCCTAGGAATATGCAAAGATTGGACTCAATTTGCAAGACACTCTACGACATATTTTTGCATCTTCAGGAACACTTTCAGTTTGCTCTTCTAGAGGAGATTAGGCATTTCTCTGTTGATACTGCAGCATAGATCCTTGGATTGTTGCCTATAACTTTAATGACCATTGACCATTACTTTTCATTGATAGAGACTGTGGAATCTTATATCATAGAGGAAATCACTTAGGAATATTCCTTTGACCAGGGAGAATGTACACTCTTGGTGCAGGATCATCAAATTCTTAAAAGAATTTTATTTACATAATTAGCAAATGAAGATGCTTGTATGTTGCCACATATTGCTAAAGTGACACGATAAAGACTATTGAAATCTCAGTATTATACACGTGTAAGTTTCATGTAAAGACAAACAAAAGAGACTATGATTATTGATTACCATAAGTTCAGTTCGTATAAACCCGAGGATATTGAAAAGAATTGTAGATGTCATCTCCACATTCAATTATTGGAGATTTCACTATATTTCGATGGGATTTATTGAAGAGATAGTGAACCAAATCGGTTTGAGGAAGTTGTGCACCATGTAAAGAATATCATATCTTCGGCATATCACCAGCAATATATATTAGCATCAATGAAATCATGGAGGAGGATAATACTCACAATCTACTATATGTTCAACTTGACAAATTGCATATTACAAATCATCAAATCAAGGAATAATTTTTGGCAAATCCCATTCACAACCAGATCTTAATGCAAAACGTCATCCCTTGGTGAAGCCGGCCAGTATGTTTATGCATTATTAGTAGAAAAAATGGATGGCAGATTTTATCATCTCCAGATTTTGGTATTGAATTATAAGAAAAAAAAGATTTGTATCAAATCCGCTTCTGTAGTTTTCTAAGATTGAATGCCAACAAAGGGTGTGCGAATGAAGGAAATATTATCCACATCGACAACAATTGAGGATGTGTTTGCAAAAATTAAGGAGTGGACTATTCAAAACAAAGATTGAGTTAGCAAATTGCTCAAAGATCAGGAGGTTTTGATGTTCCTTGGATGACCTGTATAAAGATCATCAAATGGATTGTCAAGGGGGGATAGTTCCAGCCAAGGGATGAGGCAAGGTTAGAAAGAGTTGCTACTATTGGTCGCAGGCAGACATATACTTATTTTGATTCCCTTAATATGAAGATATGCTTTGGAGTGATTATAGTCGAGATGAGCCTTATTTTGTTTTATTATGAATTGATAAATTATGTGTTATTCATGATTTTGTTCTGTGTATGGTCCATATGCATCCATACCAGAATTCTTATGAGTTATATACATGTTTATTAAGGATCTTAAATGGGATTAGCTTAGTTTTTTCTATAAATTCACACTCACAAATATTTCTATTACAACATTTACATTTATTCATCTGCGAAAACCATTTTCCCATGTCTTATTTAGCTATTCATAAACTCTCATACATATCTAATTTTTCCACATCATTAATATTTCTCTAAGCTTGGCTCTCTTGCATTCAATAGTTAACTTTAGTGATAACATCTTCTGGCTCCATTGTCGGGGACGGAGGTGCAAAGATATCTTCCCTGGAGAGAACAATAATGAAGAGATCTATTGTTTGAAGGTGAACACGTAATAGGCACGTGAATATTGGCTGCAAATTATTCACCTGGTGACTCCAACTTCTGTGAATCCATATTTCAAAGCTTCATTGATGATTTCATTGGACTAATGAGGACTTCAGATGTTGCTTCTATTATTTCGAGGTATGCATGTCTAGATTTTACAAAACTTCTTGGTTTTTTGAATCTTCTTCCTTTGGATGAATATTTGTTGAGAAATGGTCCTAAATTTAATGGAGAAGATTTGAGTTTAACTGTGAAACACGTATCTAATTTCTGTGAATTTACGGATTTACTTAGATTTAAACATGAATATGTCCTCACTAGACTATTCTATGATTCATTACAAGGAAAGCGTAAAATTTGGGTTGAATATTTATCTTTTGGGTCAATTAGATCATTAACAGATTTTTGGATTGTCTTTCTGAATACATGGATGGAGAAGACAGAGTTTACGACAGAATCTCTTTTCATTCAAAAGTTTAGAGAATGGAATGATATGTGCACTGATGAGGAAATACATGAGAATTTTTCTTCGCTTTTGTCTTCCTATTTAAAGTCAAGCTCATCTAACTCGGAATCTAAAGTCATGTTTTTAGAAGGATTTGTTGAATATATTGAGAAAGAGATTGAAGTTTTAGAGGTCAAAATATAGAGCTTGTCTTTCCAAAAACCATTTCAGCTTTCTTTTGATATCAAGATTGAGAAGTGTTATGAGAATAAAGACAAGTTTGATGATCCAAAATTGAAACAGTGGTATGGTATAAATTTCAGACAGCGGTATGACCCGGTAGACGAATATATGGAGGAGTTTTTCAATTCAAGACATTTTTTTGGTTCAACTCTGACTATGGGTTTCAGACTCATGATGAGATGCCTGTAAATTCTTCCTTTTTTATCTTACTAAAGCATATTTCAAGAGTTCAATTGCTAAGGAAGTTCTTAACATGGTTTCATTAGAAGCATGATTTTACTTAACCAAGTTGTAGATTTGGTTAGCATAGATAGTGCACATAAATAAGCTCATTTCCATTTCAACTTTCACTAGTAGAGTTGTAGTGGTGCTTTCAACTTTCAGCAGTAGAGCATTTATTTGGATTTTCAGTATGAATTTGGTTTTTCAATAAAGACAGTTGGATTTTCAGTTGCAAAGGTGCGCAATTTTCCAACAAATTTGTTTTCAGCTTGTTATCATCTGCATTGAATAATACTTCAGTCTAATGGATCATTAGTATATAATAGAACATATTGCAATTTTCAGTTTTCAGATTATGAGTTTGGATTACTTTTTAGTTTGTGGGTTTACAACAGCATGGAGACTCCATCCCAATGAAATTAAAAGGCACTTGGTCTACATTTCTTAGAGCCTCACAAGGAGGACTCTATCCCCAGAAGGAGCCAGTGTTGGTATCAAAATTACCCCCATTAAAATTTTCTTTTGATTCTGGCAGCGTGCATGCAAAAGTACCCAGATTCCATGAGTTCAAGGTTTTCAATTTAAGGAAGGTTGTAGATCATGTCCATCTCATATTTTATATGCAAAATATGATTTAAGGACAATAAGCTTACCCTAGGAATATGTAGATATTGGACTCAATTTGCGACTCAATGTGCAAGACACTCTACGGCTTATTTTTGTATCTTCAGGAACACTTTCAGTTCACTCTTCCAGAGGAGATTAGGCATTTCTCTATTGATACTGCAGCACAGATCCTTGGATTGTTGCTTATAACTTTAATGACCTTTGGCCATTACAGAGTTAAAGTAATTCATGTTAGGATATTTAGACACTTAGGAGTTAGTTAAGATCAACTTGTGTAATATATCCGTTAGGTAAAAGTGTGTTTCTTTAGTATGCATTTGTAAATATTCTAATCCGACGGTCATGATATGTTCTAGACATAGAGTGATCCAATAGTTCAAGTTCTCTTAGATCATACCTACCATTGATCTGTGGCTTAACATCCGATTGGTCTATGATCTCTATTCAAAGAGCATAGAGGGTCCTTGGCTAGTTGATGAATTATGAGAAGCTCATGTAACTTTCTTTCTTTTGCATAATAAATTGCTTCAAGTAGCTATTTGGCTGGGGCCATGGACTGTTTCCCTCTCGAGGGTTTTAACCACGTGACAAACATCGGTATGTTGATTTGTGATCTATTTGTGTGAAGCGGTTTCTCAAGGGGTTCGGTATTTTGGAAGTACCTTGTGTACCCGAACATGGTATCGGAGCATTTATGAAGAGATGCTTTCAGTTTTTATTAAGATCTGGAACAGGTGTTGCCGAAACTTTGAAAGGGTTTTGGGTTCTGTATTTTCTGTTCATTTGTGGCTTGTGGGATCTATTCCATTGCATCCAGAGCGCTGTTTCCATTGGGAAATAATTTTTGTTTCATCGAAAACTATTTTTGTTTGTTCCAGAAACACCCATTTCAGCAAATATGAAGGTATAATGTTACAGTGACAGATTTGTTTTATTTTATTTTTTAAATCTCTCATATTTTATCAGTTTATTATTAGATCTTTACTATTTTAGTCTCAAACTGTTTCCTTCCCTGGCTGCGTATGCTCTTTTCCGTGCACCTTGCGTGATCGCGGCAAATCAGAAACAGTGAGGGAAAGTTTTTTTTTTCTTGTCTTCTTGGCTACGTATGCTCTTTGCCATGCACCTTGTGCAATCACGAAAAATTAGAAACAATGAGAAAACTTGAAAATGTAGACTTCCTGGGTAAGCTAACTAAGATCTAACCCCATTGTGTGGAAAAAAAAGTTGTTTTTGTTTTTTCATTTTTTTTTTTGCGATTTGCAGAAAAAAGGCAAGCATGGAGAACGAGAGAGAAGAGTAAACCAAAAAAAAAAAAGCCCCCTCCCTCTTTCCATTCTTTTACATACCTTTTAAACTTAGCTCACTTGGTCCAAAGTTCTTTTATTCCTTAATAGGTCTTGAGTTCAAGTCTTATTCAGCTACCTTTTAGTGCATGCAATTTCTATTTTCAAGTTAATTTATTGTAAAAGTGAGTCTCACAAAAATAAAATAAAATAAAAAGTGAGTCACTTAAGTCTTTTAATTTATTGTCGCACTATTTAAAAGTAACATTATTGGAAAAGTGAACATCACTTTTTTTTTCAGAGGAAAAAATACTAGACCTTGATATTCTATTAAACAATCAAAGGACATCATATACAATCAGTCAATAAATGGCATATACCAAGCTTCCACAAATGCAAATTCATTTGAGGGCCCCTCTGATAGCTGTAAATTCAATGGACACCAGTCATCCAAGATACATGGGCATAGAAAAGCATAAAGTCTGCTAAGTGCATACTTTTCTCATCATTCCTGTAGATATAGGTCAAAAATCTGGCTTATATAAATCGAAGGTGAACAAAAAACATATGGATCATAAGCATAACAAGAAGGATGATAGACTCATCCATGTCAGCTAAAATACCAAATCAAACATACATAGAGTATGTGCCTCTAAAAAGAGAGTGAAAGGGAAAAGCCTAGCACAAGCTAGAATAACTGAAAATTCCCTTGATCAGTGATCTTACCATCCAAAGATTCAAAAAATTCCCCATGTCCAGGGGTCAACAAAAGAGCAAGTTTGGAGAAAATGTCAATCTGCTGGTTATGCTCATGATAGATATGATTGATGGTTACTGAAGGAACATGTTGCAGTAGAGATAGTATGTCATCACACCAATGACTCAGGACACGGGCATTCAATGTGCCAATTCTATTCACCCAAGAAATGATAACTTGTGAATCCCCAAATACATAAAAGAGAGGGATCCCCAAATGAATTGCAACCGATAGAAGTTCCCAAAGTGCCAGAAGCTCTGATCTGGTGTTGGTGCTTCTGCCACAGCCCATATAGAAACTGATGAAATAAGAAGTACTGAAATAAATCACAAATCTTGCTCCACCAAGATTCCCAGCAGCCGCCCCATCAAAAAATCCACAAGGTTAATCGATCTTCGGGCTTGGGCCGATGACCCTAGATTTTTTCTTCTTTTTAGGGACAGGATACATAAGCATGAGATCATAGATTTTCTTACGAAGTACAAAAATAGAGGCCAGATTATTGTAAAAAATGCATCGATTTCTTTGTTTCCAAATGCACCAGAAAAAGAAAAGTGGTAGATAATGATAAACAGAGCTGACAAAAGTACTGGAGAACCACTGTTCAATAAAGGATCTGGCTGAAGTATTTGGAATAGTGGGCAACCCATAGCAATCACCAAAAGTAGAATAAACTCTTCGAGAGAAAAAACAGTCCATGAAAAGATGTTATGTTGTGTCTTCCCCTTTTCGACAAAGAATACACAGGCTTGGCCCCTGTCTTCCTCGACATTTAAGTTGATCCCTAGTCAAAACTTGTTCCTTGACCAGTAACCAGATGAAACAACAATCTTTGTTTGGAAGATTCAATTTCCAGAGAAGATTTAGGACCGGTGACTGTCCTGAAGTGTAGGAAGAAGATGCAATACAATCATAACCCTGAGCTGCATTAATAGCCCCAATATACTTGTCGTGTGACCATAATAGTGCATCCTTATGTTCAGAGAGACAAATTCTACCAAACTCCAGCCTCGTAGTATAAATTTCCCACTGATTCTTCGAATGCCCCACCAGGTCCAATTCCGCATCCATAAACCAATAATTTTGTGCACAAATAGTATGGTTCTTAGCTTGATACAACGTGTTTATACCGAAGTCCTCTAGGTATTCCCACAGGTCCTATGAGAGAGTGAAGGGAGAATCTAAGCCTATAATCGGGTCTATGCCCACCCAGATAGATGAAGCATTACCCACCATCTAGATAAGCCCTCTTCCCAGCCAGGAAAGTGTATGTAGAAAACCCTTCCATATCACAAAAACTGCTCTGACAGTAATATTGCGTAGCTAAGATGCCACAGGGAGCTTTTTCAAGTACTTCTCAAATATTAAAATAGACCAAATACCGGTCCCATTTAAATCCATCCAAAAACTTTTAAGATGAAGAGAAAGACTGAACTAGCCCAAATGTTTAATACCCCATCCCCCCAAAGAACATGGTAATGACAGAGAACGCCAGTCAACAAGATGGTACTTTTTTTTGTTCGCAGAAGAGCCCCAAAGAATGGAAAATATCAGACTTCTAATCTTGTCAAGGATTGATTATGGAATAGGAGCCAAGGCCATCCAATATACTGGCATGCTGGTAAGTACAGCTCTTATCAGTACCAGTCTTCCCCCAATGGACAAGAGACGAAAGGTCCATTGATGAATTCTTTTCTCAAATTTCTGAACGAGCCAAAGCTAGTCCTTAACCAAATACTCAAGAGGTTTTAGGTAGTAACCCAGGTAATTAAAACCCTTGGTAATATGCTCAAATTTGAAAGGAAGAGACCCAACAATCCTATTCATAAGACCATCATCCAAATTATTATACAAAAAGCATGATTTATCCATGTTTATTTGCATTCTAGAGGCTTCACAAAATGTATCCAAGATGACTTTGAATGCAACCCACTCATCAAAAGAACCTGTGCCAAACATGATGTCATCATCCACAAAGGGTAGATGTGTCAGAGAAAGTTGAGGAGAGATCTTAATTCCTCGGATCATCCCACTATTTTGAGCATCCTTAATGAGCAAGCTCAGCCCTTCAAGGACCAAAATAAACAGCAGAGGGGACAAAGGGAATCCCTTCCTGATGCCACGGGAAGCAGGAAAGAATCGAGTGGGAGAGCCATTGACAAGTAGAGTAAAATTTCCAGAGGACAGACAGCCCAAAATCCAGTTAGTACCCACTAGAGGAACACCAATTTGAAGAAGAATAAGGCAAAGATAAGTCCAATTCACCCTGTCGAAAGCTTTAGAAAGATCCAGCTAAATTATTAGAGCACATCTATTTTTTGTTTAGATAGTGTGAAGGACTTCCTGAGTAATAGCCAAGGGAGCAGTAATCTGTCTATTCATCAGGAAACCAAATTGTTGAGGAGAAATAAACCTATCCAAAAAAGGCTTCAGTCTCTGAGCTGCAACCTTAGAAATCAGCCAGTAAACCAAATTGTAGAATTAAATGGGCCTAAAATCAGAGAAAGAGGAGGGATTTTCCTTTTTAGGGATAAGGGCAATGAAGGTGGAATTCAAAGAAGGTGTGACCTGGCCTTCTTTCCTAGAAGTTTCCACCAAATCCAACAGTTTAGGTTCCAGAATATCAAAGAAAGCCAAATAAAACTCTACAGGCCATCCATCAGGACCCAGGGCCTTATCTTTCTTAAAGGATTTAAGAGCATATTCTATTTCCTCCAGGGAAATCTGACAGGTGAAGGACTCCCTCTCATCATCCTTAATAAAGGAATGAAATAAACGAACAACTTTCAATTGGGCTTCAATATTAGTCAGAAGATCATCTTGAAATATTTTCCTGAAATGTCTCACCCCCATATCCTTAATGCTCGAGTCATCAGTAATTAGATTCCCCTCCTCATCTTCGAGACCCCATATTGCATTATGATTTTTTCTGGCTGAGGGCGCCGCATGGAAAAATTTGGTGTTTGCATCCCCCTGAGAAGCCCAAGACAATCTACTTTGGAGCCTAGCAGATTGAAGTTCATGATCCTTCCATCTCTGAAGCTCAAGTTTAAGAGCATGAAGCCTAGCCGAATCTCGAGAACAAAGTATACCAGAAAATGAAGAATCCAGAAGACATATGATTTCTTCCTCAATAAGGATAGACATTTCCTTCTTATTAATGGGATTTTCTCTAATCCAAACTTTGACCTTTCTTGTAAGTAAGAAAAGATTCAAAGAGAAGTCAGACATACAATCCATGGGTTCTAAGGGGGTGAGAAGAGGCCATTCCAATCTGACCATCTTAACAAATTCCAAATCAGACAACCAAGAGTGACTAAATTTGAAAGGAAGAGGACATGAAACAGGGATATCCAACAAGTCAAAGATAACAGGATAGTGATCAGAGATAACAGAAGGTTGTTCCCAAACCTGGTATCTGGTGAGAAGACTGACAATATTGAAGGAGAGAAGGAAACGATCCATCCTCTTACTGATGCCCACATCCCCTAACCTATCGTTACGCCAGGTTGGCCCAACACAGGTAGGGGCAACATCCGCAAGATGATGGTCAAGGAAAAACTTAGTGAAGAAAGGGCCTAGAGGATCAGGGATAGCCTTTGTGCCCCAGATCTCAGATCCATTCAGAGTAAGGTTCAAATCACCCGCCAAGATTAGGTTGGGTAATGAAAGAAGACCGCCCCTAGCAACCGTGTTCCAAAAAGTTTCTCGATGAAGATAGGGACTGTAGCAGTTGAGAATGCATAGAGATGTGGAGGAACCCATAAACTGTGCTTTGAGAAGGATGCCTGCAAGAGTGTGGAAGGATTTTCATTTGACATGGAGAGGATTATAGCCAAAGAGAATACCCCCCAAAAGACCAGAGGAGCCGATAGCACAGAATCCCCATCCGGGGCAGAGCTTGGAGAACGCAAGAAGTGCAAGATAAGTACTATTCATGGTTTCCTGTAGAAAAATGATATCGGGCAAGAGAGAAGAGAAAAGAAGATGGAGGCCTTTTTGTTTAGCCAAGCCTCCCAAGCCTTGAACATTAAGAGAGAGAATATGTATCAGGGGCCACTTTGAGGAGGGGTCGAGGCTCTAAGGACCCTATGGGGGGAGGACAGATGCTGACGAGCTACAATATTAAGCCTAGTGGACAAAGGAGTGAAAGGATCAGAGTCCAAGTCCAAAGTCAAATAAGACACTTTTTTTTTCTTCCTGATAGTAACTTTCTCAAACTTGATGGAGTCAAGGGGTAGGACCAAAGGGGAAAGGGGTGTTTTGGCAGAAAATATGTCTAGAGATTTTTGAAGGGATGGATCTGCAAAGGACGAAGAAGTGACAAGGCTTCTAGGAGGAGAAGAAAAAACATGTGTTTGAGGACCGGGGAGAGGTGGAAAATCCGAATCAACGAAAATAGAAGGAGAAGGGAGCATCGAGACCAAAGTGGAGGAGGAAGAGGGTTGGTGCAAAGTAAGTAAAGGGTCACCATTGTGAGAAATGCCAAGGGCAAGAACAGGTGAAGGGATGGTGACTTGAGGAACAGAGGCCTCTATAGAAGCATTATGAACAGCACGACCATCCACCGTATCCAAAAGAGATATCTCATGAATAGAGGCATCTTCAAAAAGAGAACAAGAATTATAATAATTACTTGGAGTAGGCGAGCAACGAGAAGGAGATGGGGGCCCCGGAGAGGGAACATCTGGAATGGGGATGAGAGAACATTGAGTAGCAGGAGGTCAGTGATCCATCAAAGAGGCAGAACCCTGATGAATAACCGAGCAATCTCTAGACAAATTTTCGACATCCCTGCACCTACTGCACCTGAAGGGGATATTAAGATAATCAAGTCTCTGTGAGAACATCCTTTCATGGCACATGATCTCCACATCAGCCAAAATCCCTGCGGAGATGTCTATTTCCACCAGGAGTTTAGCCAACTGCTTGTCATAAGTGTTCATGAAATCCTCCTCCACAGCTACAAAACGTCCAATGGTGTTCCCAATACCCTCCAGCATGGGACGACTCCAGAGAGGGAAGGGAAGCACTAGGAGTAAAACCCATAAGTGTCACTTCCTAATACCCGAATCAAAATTAACATGCCACCTATCCAGAACCAGGGAACCACCACCAATACGCCATAGAGAGTTGAGTACAATCATAGCATGGACGTCTTCCAATAAGACAAATACAATCCACCCACGAGCCAGAAGACTGGTCATAGGTACATAGGAGATGAGTGGATTCCAGTGCTCAGAGGCCCAAGACACCCAATCCTTCTTTCCCATTTGACAGTATTCTATCCTGTTGATGAGTGCTTGAGAGCACAAAGCTTCAACATGATCCATATAAACATCATGACCCATAACAAACCGGAGTTTATGTACCATCCATGAATTTAAGAGCTTTAGCTTTCCTACGACGACGGGAGTGTGCAAGAGCGGAGGTGGTAGGCCCCGATGGGGAGTTTGGTGTCACTTCCATAATCACTGGAAAGAAGATAGGACTAGAAGGATATGACAGTAAACCATTTCCCTAAAGTCAACTAGGAAAAACAAGACATGTGAAGACACAAACCCCGGAAAGTGATACCTTACTATGGAGGAGAGGGTTAACCAACAAATCGCAGACCAGACCCCTGGTTCACCTAGGGTTAGTGCAAAAACTGAAGGGAAAAGGGTATTAAGGACAAAACCCTAGAGCACTGACAAAAGGAATGGAAATCATCCCATGCGTGTACAGACCAAAAAGAAGCATCCAAAGAAAACACAAATTCAACCCTAGAAATCACAGGAGAATACCCAGGGTGGCGAGCAAAAAGAAACAACAAAAGACAAAACCAAAGTGCCCTGAAACATTTACCCCATAGCACCAATAAGGTGAATACAGACCAGAAAATAGGCAAGGATATGCATAAACCAGCTAGATAAAAAACCCAGTAAATTCCCACTTTTTTATGACTGGTTGGTACTAGTCCTCTACAAAGAGGAGGGACTCCAGTCGTCGGTTCATGCATATAAAAAAACAACCAGAAATGAAAGAAAATGCCACCCCAGTGAAGAACCCAGCAAGAGCTAACCCATAAGAGAAGTGTTTACCACCCCAGAGAGGAATGACAAAGATAAAACCCCAGGGATAGGAAGAACCTTAAACAAATAAGCGAATATCGACCCACAAACCTGCAAGTTGAAGGGATTAAAGAATGACAAAGAGAACGCCATGAGAAATTCCTCTCTCCATGGGGGCCTCTAATATGAACAGAGAGACCTGCACCACCATCACCATCCCTATATCCTCATATGTTGAGGTGGTATGCTTTACCTGGTAAATTGGTCATTGAACATCACTTATTCTACAAAAGTGATAAACTTAAAAGCAACTTTATTGTAAAGTGATTGTCAAAGGTTGATCTTGGGAAGATGGGGGTTCTTTTTTTTAGTTGGTCAAGTTAATATCTGCCATGTCACTATTGGGGACATCTTCAACATTTTCTTCGATCAAGCATAACTTCATCATCTAGAATCAATTTTCAGTGCCGTTTTTTTTAAAACCACATATTTTTTTGACCTATTTGCATCCAAATAGTTATTTTTTGTTCTCTCAACCATTATTTTAAAGTATGGCCACCCCTTGTGATATTATACTTACAAATTCTAACTATTTCTCATGGAAATCTCGTATGGAGGATGTTCTATGAAGTAGGGGACTTTTTAGGATAACCTCAGGGAAAGAAACAGAACCCACTGATAATGATAAGAAAATTAAATGGGAAAATAGATGTGATGAAGCTCGTGTATTGATTGGGATGTCAATCTCTACTGATTTGCGATTCCACATATCTGGAATTGATGACCCTGATATAGCTTGGGAAAAGTTGGAATCTATGTTTGGTAAACACAATGAAATTCGGGGTCATAAACTTGAGAATGAGTTGCTTTCCTTGAATCCAAAAGATTTTTCATGCATTCAATACTATTTATCTAAGTATAAAACTCTTAGACTCTTATGTGCAGAATGCAAGATTAAGAAAGAAGACAAACAATGTATTTATCATATTCCTTCCAAACTTGGACCTGCATATTATGTTTTTGTATCTACATTCTACTCCATGAAAGAATCCTTGACTGTAGCTAGCTATCAATATCCTAGTCTTGAATCCTTTTGTGATTCCTTAATTAGAGAGTAAGATAAGCTCATTCACCTTGGAATAATTAACAATGCAGATACATCTGGGAAATATTTATTGTCCCAATAGAAAGAAAAGTCCAAGCCTCCCAAGAAACAGAATTTTCGTAATAATAATCCAAACAACAAGAGACCCAAACCCTCTTAGTCAACTCCTTATTTAGAAAATGACAAAGGATCCAAGCCAAAAGGAAAGAAGACTGAGTGTCATTGCAATTTTTGTGGGAAAGATAATCATGATGAATCTAAGTGTTTCAAGAAGATGGCAGCCTTGGAAGCAGTAATGAAAAAGCACCACATCAGCCTAGATTTGTCTTCAGAATCTAACTCTCATGGACATGCACTTTGTGCTTCTGGTTACTCTTATAATGCATCTTCTTCTTCTACTTCAAATGAATGCTTCATTGATTCTCGAGAATCTTATCATATGGCTAAGGATCAAGCCATCTTTTCTACTATGCATGAATGTAACACCAAACAAATATTTGTTGGTGATGATAGATCTCTAAGTGCTGTAGGATCTGGAATAGTTCTAGTAGAAAATGGTCATTTCAGTGATGTACTATGTGTTCCAAAAAGTTCCTGCAATTTGTTATCAGTCTATCAAATTACTCATTCAGGTGAAGGTAAAATTGTGACGTTTACACCTCACCAAGTTGTAATCAAGGATTTTAAAAATCCTCAAAATGTCCTTGCTACTGGAACTGTTGATGATATTACCAGGTTGTACAAATTTAACAACTTTGGGTCATCACCTTTTTCCTTCAGTTTTTGTTGCTCATACTGATAACTTGAGTAAAGTTTGGCATGAGCGATTTGGTCACTGAAATTACCGTTCATTGCAACAACTATTTAAAGACAATATGGTGACTGTTCTTTTGATGGTATCTTGTAAGGATGGTGTTTGTTCCAGTTGTGTACTTGGAAAACATCATCGGGATAGTTTTGACAAGCATGCCTCTTTTCACGCCTCAGTTCCCTTGGAGCTTATGCATAGTGACTTGTGTCATCCTCTTCCATCTGCTTCCTTTTCTGGTTTCACATATTTCTTAACTTTCATTGATGACTACTCCAGACGCACTTGGGTTTACTTCCTAAAACTTAAGAGTGAAGTATTTAACATGTTCTTTGCCTACAAGGCCCTTGTTGAAAAACATTCTGGTCATCAAATTATTAAGTTAAGATCTAACAATGGAGGAGAATATATTAACAACAAGTTCACTACTTTCTGCACTGAACAAGGAATCCAACAATAGCACACTATTCCATATACACCACAACAAAATGGTGTAGTTGAACAGAAGAATCGCACTTTAAAAGAAATGGCTAATTGTATGATCCAATCTAAGGGACTAAGTCTTCAATATTGGGTTGAGGCCATAAATTGTGCAAATTACATAGTTAATTGCACACCCACTAAAGTTTTACAAGGTATAAAACCAGAAGAAGCATGGAGTAAAATTAAACCAGATGTAAGTCACTTTTGTGTGTTTGGTTGTGAAGCATGGGCTCACATTTTGGATGAAAAACGGAAAGCATAGCAGCCTAAAATTGAAAAGTGCATATTTGTTGGATATTCTGAGGATGTAAAAGGTTATAGACTTCTTCAGCCCCATTCACATGATATAATCATTAGAAGAGATGTTAAATTTGATGAAAATCTCTTGGCCTGCTATCCTAACTTGGCGGGTGTGCCATCCTTCGCCTGCGAGCCTGATTCAGCGATTGTGCCTTCTTCTTCTTCCAACTTCCTTGAGAGGTTTCCAACTCTAATTTCTGATGATGATAGTGAGGATGAAAATCCACCTCTGCCTGCTCATGTTCCTCCAATTGCACCAGCACCAATACTTCCTCGATGGGTCTGTTCAACATGTGAAGCAGCTGGTGATATTGTCGGTGATCCTAGAGATCAACATCGAACACGTTCTTAGTTTCAACGAGCCTCTTCTCTTTTGGATCAAGTTTCTGAGAATCATGATCCAGAAACTTTTGTAGAAGATTCAGGAAATCTAGATTGGGATGCAGCTATGGATGAAGAATATCGTTCCTTAATGGCGAACGATACTTGGGATCTTGTTCCTCTTCAAAAAGGAAGAAAACTTGTCAGATTTAAATGGGTCTACAGAACTAAGTATTCATCAGATGGAAGTGTTGAAAGACTTAAGGCAAGGTTAGTTGCCAAAGGTTTTTCCCAAGTTGAAGGGATTAACTACAATGAAACCTTTGCTCCTATCACAAAAATGAATTCCATCCGCCTTGTTCTTTCCCTTGTAGTCTTACATAACTGGGAACTCCATCAAATGGATGTCAAGTCTGCCTTTTTACATGGTGATTTACAGGAGGAAATTTACATGGAACAATCGCCTGGATATGTTCAGGATAACTCTAGCCTTGTCTGTCTCCTTAAGAAATACTTATATGGCCTTAATCAAGCTCCTAGAGCTTGGTATGCCAAAATGGATAGATTTCTCCTTGACATTGGTTTTTCTAGATGCCATTCTGACCCCAATGTCTATACCAAGAAAGTAGGAAACCATCTCATCATACTTGTTCTTTATGTTGATGATCTTATCCTTACTGGTAGTGACCCTAAACTTATAACCCATGTGAAATCTAGTATTAAGCAAAATTTTGAAATGTTAGACTTAGGACATTTGCATTATTTTCTTGGTCTCCAAGTCTTGCAAACCCAAGAAGGAATATTTCTTTCCCAGTCTAAGTATGCTTGTGACCTTCTTCGTCGCTTCCACATGGAAGATTCTAAACCAGCCCCTTCTCCCTTCCAGTATAGAGTCAAACTTTCTACCACTTGTACTTCCCCTGAAGTAGATGCCACCTTGTATCGTCAGCTTGTTGGTATTCTTTTATACTTGACTCATTCCCTTCCTGACCTTTCCTTTGTCATTGGCCGTGTTGCTCGTTATATGAAAACTCCTCATGAAAGTCACTAAAAAACAACAAAAAGAATACTTCGATATATTCAAGGTACAATTCAGTTTGGGATTCATTATAGTACAGGGGGGGAACCTTTGTTGGTTGGTTTCACTTATTCAGATTCGGCCGACGATCCTGATGATTGAAAGTCTACTACAGGTTATGTTTTCAGTCTAGGATCTGGACCTGTCACTTGGGATTGTAAGAAACAACAAGCTCTTGCTCTTTCTTTAGTAGAAGCAAAATATCGAGCCGTGGTTAATGCCAGTTAGGAAGTTTTTTGGCTTCGATAGATCCTTCCAAATTTTGGATTCGAGCAGTAGCAGCCTACTGCACTTTGGTGCAACAATCAAAGTTCCATCAAGCTTGCCAAAGATCCAGAGTCTACATCAGCACAACAAACACATTGAGCTACACATACACTTCATCAGAAATCTTGTTCATGATAGTGTTATTGAAGTTCTCTATTTCCCTACAGATGATCAAGTTGCAGACATCTTCACCATGTCTCTAACAGAAGTGAATTTTTCTAAACTTCAGTCTATGTTAGGAGTTCAGGAATGTGTCCTTAAGGGGGGATAGACTCTAATGCCTCCTTCCTTCTCCTAATAGTGTCACTTTTGTAAATCCTTCAATCCTATCCCAAGTTGTTCTTAAGGGGGTATGTTAGGATATTTAGACACTTAGGAGTTAGTTAAGATCAACTTGTGTAATATATCAGTTAGGTAAAAGTGTGTTTCTTTAGTATGCATTAGTATGCATTTGTAAATATTCTAATCCGACGGTCACGATATGTTCTAGACATATAGTGATCTGACGGTTCAACTTCTCTTAGATCATACCTACCATTGATCTGTGGCTTAACACCCAATTGGTCTATGATCTCTATTTAAAGAGCATAGAGGGTCCTTGGCTAGTTGATCGATTATGAGAAGCCCATGTAACTTTCTTTCTTTTGCATAATAAATTGCTCCAAATAGCTATTTGGTTGGGGCCATGGACTGTTTCCCTCTTCATGGTTTTAACCACATGACCAACATCGATGTGTTGATCTATGATCTATTTGTGTGAAGTGGTTGCTCACGGTGTTTGGTCTTTTGGGAGTACCCTATCTACCCGAACAATTCATTGATAGAGAATGTGAAATATTACATCATAGAGGAAATTTTTGAGGAATCTTCCTTTGACCAGGGAGAATGTACACTCTTGGTGCAGGATCATCAAATTCTTAAAATAATATTATTTACATAATTAGCAAATGAAGATTCTTGTATGATGCCACATATTGCTAAAGTGCCACAATAAAGACTATTGAAATCTCAGTCTTATACATGTGTAAGTTCCATGTAAAGATAAACAAAAGAGACTGTGATTATTGAATGCCATAAGTTCAGTTTGTATAAACCCAAGGATATTGAAAAGAATGGTAGATGTCATCTCCACATTCAATTATTGGATATTTCACTATATTTCGACAGGATTCATTGAAGAGACAGTGAACCAGATCAGTTTGAGGAAGTTGTGCACCATGTAAAGAATATCATATTGCCAGCAAGATATGTTAGCATGAATGAAATCACGGAGGAGGATAATAGTCATGATATACTATATTCTCAGCTTGACAAATTGCATGTTACAAATCATCAAATCAAGGAATAATTTTTGGCAAATCCTGTGCACAACTAGATCTTAATGCAAAACATCATCCCTTGGTGAATTCAGCTAGTATGTTTTTGCATTATTACCAGAAAAATGGATGGCATATTTTATCATCTCCATATTTTGGTATTGAATTATAAGAAAAAAAAAATTGTATCAGATCTGCTTCTGCATTTGAGAGCGAATTGCTAAAGCAAGCGTGAATTGGAAAAGCTCAACGGGGATCTACTTCAACCATCCAGAACAAGGTAATATTTGATATCCCTTAGTGTTAGATGTTTGGTTTCTCTTGAATATTTGGAAATATTGATTTATGGTGTCTAGCTGTTTGTTGTGGTACACCCCAAGCCATAGGAAGTTTCTCTTCGTAACAAAATTGGTGACTATGTTGGGGAGAGTTCCTAGTTGTTTTTCTTTGGAGTTTTTGGTATTCAATGTACTTGAATTGCTCTTGATTTCTCTATTTTTGTGTCAGGTCTAGGCGCATGTTTTCCCAGTAGGGTCCTAGAGAAGTAAATTTTGTCTTAGCTTGTGTTTTTGCCCTATTTTTCTCTAGTTTTCCTCCTATACGTGGGTTTTTCATTCACATTCATGTATACATGTGGGTTTTCCTTGAACAGTCACATATGTACACACTTTTACTGAGAAAATTCGTGTATGCTTTGATTTTAAGCCTTTGTGGGAGGATTAAGTGTTGTTGGGTGAGTTTCGATGATTGCTGAGTCTTCTTGGATGCTTCCGGTGTCTGTATACACCCTCTGTTTCTTACCAAATACTATTTTTTGTTTATTTTTTTATGCTTTGTTCTTTTCATCCACTTATCCATTTTTTGTTTTGAGATTAGTGCACTAGGTCTCTTTTAACTTGGTGCCTTGCATGGCTGCTATTTGTGAGTGGTTGCAGGGTCTGGGGGTTGTAGAGTCATTTATTTGCTTACATATCTCATTTATTGAAAATATACAAAAAATATTTTTCTTTTTCATACTCATGCATCTCTTGCATTTTGCATTGGCACGGTACTTGCATTAGGTTTGCTTACTGTTATCATAGTTATATTATCATATAGGAATGATTTCATTTACATTTGAAGGAAAAATATTTCACCTCATGTAGTGGCATACCGTGTTCTTCATTCTACACATTGCACTTGCATTGCTTGTTAGGTGTGCATTTTAATTCACTGCTGAGTCATAACTTGATTAGTTGCATGACCATTTACCCTTTAAGTAATCACAACCATCTAAAATCAATGGTTAATAAAATGAATTACACTCTTTTCTTTTCTAGGGTGCATCAACAAGAATAGGTTTTAGAGTCTTGGAATAGTTCATTGTAAGTTAATTCTCCAAGACCACTAAACAAAACAAGTAGGTGTTTGTCCAGGTGAGAGTGTGAAACCCTTGATATAATTAGTGTTTCTCAGGATGCTCCTCTTACACGGGAGTTAAGCACGAGGCAGTGCACGCGATTATGATTAGGATGACCCCTGGTCACTTTTTGTGAGCACTGGAGATATTTTCAGGATTGTATTCTTATCCGAGGGCGTTTTGGGTATTGATTGGTGCACCCTTGGGGTACTAGTTGTGATTATAGGCTTCAAGCTTTGCTACCCTTCCCATATGGTCAATCTCACCTACGAATGTTTGCCTAAGCATTGGTTATATTGAGGTGACCTTAGTTTCCTTACCTAGGTTATCGAGGGGGTATTTGAAGAGGTTATTATGCAAGTGTCTTGGCCAGGTAGGGGTCCGACATCACAATTTATTTATGCGTTGAAGCTGAGGGCCACTATAATTGGTTCCATACCTCTGCTTATAGTGTATGGGAATCTCGAGCCTCTCCTAGGTGAGACATACATGCTGCATTCGGGAGCTCACTTATCCTCCCCTTGGCTTTCCTGCATTTTGGTTGTATAATTTCTTAGGAGTGTGCTCTTTGTGTGCTAGTTGGCTTTTGGGATCACGGTTACTTGAGTATATTTATGTTCTCTTGAGTTCGGATCCTTTTATTTTCAGCATGTTTGGTATCCTGTCACTCGTCCTTAGCCCTAGTGCAGACCCTAGTGTCGGACTTGGGGGCATCAAAACCCCTTACCTTGCTCATGGATTTTGGAGTGATCATATGACATCCTCTACTCCATTTGTGGAGGATTTTTACTCCCTTTTCCTGATCTTTACACCAGTGTTCACCTTCATAGGGGTGGTAGTGGATACTTCCTTTGAATGTGTTGTCATGATCAATCCTCCCTATAACCTATAGTTTAGAATCTTTAGGGATTGTTTCCTGTTGCTTTGGACTAATATTATTGTCATGTAGGGTCCAGTTTTCATACACTCTCTCTGAGTCTTTGATCTGTTCATTCCTATTTCAAGTATCATGTCTAAACTGGAATATAGGTTAGGATTCCACATTCACTTGCATTTTTCATGACCTTATGACCTTTTCATCTTAACCTTAGGTATGAACCCATTCCACAATGTCACAGAACTTTCATGTTGCTTTTAGAAGTGGCATTATGTGAATGGTAGAGCTTTCCCACTCCCTTGTATATATCAAGTTGGAATTGCAATTTCATGAGTTTTGCTTATCTTCTTGAGATTTATGTCGGCTCCTTGACTTTGAGTTATGAGCATGTCTCATGTCTAGCCAAGTAGAGCCTTTTTACATATCTTTTGCAACTTGATCATCCATTTTAGCGGGAGGATACCTTCCCCCAAGTGTCATTATCCTGCACATATATCCTTGCATTAATCATAGGCATGTTCCACTACTTGGAACTAGTTTTCTTGTTCCCATGGCACTCGTCTCCTCTTAGATATGTACTATAAAGCACTTTTATTCTTTTTTAAGATTTTCAAAATATTTGGAAAAGTCCAAAAAAAAAATCCAAAAACCAAAAATCCAGACAAGAAAAGATGTTGTCTTTGGAAGCAGTTGAGTTGTGTCTCCTTTGAATAGAGAATTGTATATCACATCTGTTGGTTGCGTTGTTAATTTGAATTTAGGAGCTGTACTCATTACTCTAATTTTATCTCCACCGACTAGTTAAACTTCTAATCCCTATGGAACCTCTATTGATGCCTCCTGTGTCGCAGAGATGTCCCATTTTGCATATCGAGTCCATGCTTCCTACCTTCAGTCACCATTTTCCTTTATTCTCTTATTCGAAGCAAGTTGAAGCCTGATTCAACCATTCCTTAGTTATCTTGACTTTGCATGTGGGTCATTCCCGATACTATTACTGGTTCGGGCACATCTTGTTCATTGAGTTCTTCCACATTATACAGTGTTGCTGAGTACCCCATGTTGGTTTATGGGGGATGCCTTAATTCCCTCCTTCCATCAGATTCCATTCCATCGACATCATATCATTCATTCTGGAATAGGATTTTAGAGTCATTTAAGTGCCTTGAGATTTATAGACATCAGTCGTAGGTTCTCTCACCATCGACAGTTTTGGGGATAGATCAATGTCCCCTAATCGATGGATTCTTTCAATTGTTTGACCTCAACACATCTATTCACACTTGTTAGATTACACTCTATACCTTGATTCCCATTTTCATTATCGATGGGTGATCTCGTGTCTGTTAACGGTATACATCAATGACCGGTAATCTGACGATGGGCTACTATGTTCAACCTCAACACATCTATTCGCATAGTAGGACATGTACTCATAGTTGTTCATGTAGAATACCTTCCAGCTTGGTGGCATTCCATATATGCTACCTCCTTAATCGTGTTAGTGTTCATGAGATTTGATATCTCATGATTTGATTCCAGTGTATATCAGATATCTTCAGTCATTATGGAGATCTTGATCCATTGTATATATTCAGGAATTATGAGATCTTGATCCATTGTATATCTTCATACACTTTGGATATTCTGATCTATTGTATATTGTACATGGTGATGACCACACATGTCAGATTTTGTATATCATTCCTATTCATGGCCATTGTACTCTTATGTATCTCGAACTGCCCCATGTATTTGCAGCCAGATGCAGATATTTATCATTGTATTGTACTAATGGATGGTTGGTTCTTCCACCTATGTCTTCACTCAACTTATGGTATGGACTTTATAATCTATATCGGCCATCATGTTACCCCTCTAACCTCACACATTAGGGGGCATCTGTTATAGCTGATTTTACCACAAATGGTTGATCACATATTTATGGCCTTCTCTGTCCCTCTGCAGACTCTATGAACCCCATGGACTTATATTATTCTTTGATGTTCCAATTTCATCCCTACAAAACCCATGTTTATTGTTGTATGCAACTTTTAAACCAATACTCATGTGTACATGTAACTTTTGACCTCAAACCCACGTACATTGGGATGTGTGCATAAAGAAAAATAGTTTTGTATTTTTCCTCATGTGAGTCCAACCCACTTGAATCTTGGACTTCCAAATGCCATGAAAATGCTTGGATTCGACCCTCCATTATCCTTTTGGAGTGCTATATAAGGAACCCCTTGGATACATTGAAGAGGAGGAATTGAAGAGCAAAGAAACTATATTCCATTGTTTCCTTAGTTTGCTTATACTTGAGTCTGCATCCCTTTTTCCCTTTGGAGCACTTTGTGTTCTTCCCAAGCTTTCCTTTTTCTTGTGAGCTTGCTATCGATGGATGGAGGATTGAGGTGGTGAGGCCCAGGTGGAGGACTCGGTTTCTTTGGTTCGTAGATGTGTCGACAGAGGTTGTCACTTTTGTAATCTCTAATTTTATTAATAGAAATATCTTTTCCTTTTCAATTAATGTGCAATTGAATGAATATTGAATCCATGGATATGTTTAATTGCTTATACATTGATGAATACATATTCTAGAGTGGGTCTAACACATTATATAGAGCATGCTTGTCTTGTTTGTTGTTGTTGAGAGTGAATTGCTAAAGCAAGAGTGAATTGGAAAAGCTTAATGGGGATCTACTTCAACCATCCGGGACAAGGTATGATTCGATATCCCTTAGTGTTAGATGTTTGGTTTCTCTTGCATATTGGGAAAGATTGATTTATGGTGTCTAGCTTTCTGTTGTAGACCCCAAGCCATCAACCGTCCGGAACAAGGTACGATTCAATATCCCTTAGCGTTAGATGTTTGGTTTCTTTTGCATATTGGGAAAGATTGATTTCTGCTGTCTATCTTTCTATTGTGGTACACCCCAAGCCATAGGACATTTCTCTCCGTAATAATACCCCCATTGGAGATGTGTTTCCCACCTTTTGGTATTTTATTATTTTCTTGATGTGTATAAATAGGGAGGCACCCTCGCTCATTTATACACACACTCACTCAAGCTCACTTGAGGAGAGAGAGAAGATCAAGGAGGAGAGAGAGAGAGCTTCAAAAGGATTCTTATACTTGAGTTTTTCTATCTTGTGATATTGACTTAGTGACAGAACTATTATGAGGAAGTTTATGGAGTTTTCTTCCTTATGGTTTCCCTGAGGAAAATCTTTTTGTCTTGTGTAAATGCTCTATCTTATGCATCTTGGTGTGCTTGTTATTCTTTCAGATAAAGACCCTATTCAATTTGAATTAGATTAGAAAATATAACAAATTTCTTCTCTCTTATGCAACCTTCTTTCACGTTTGAATTCATTTAGGCCCGAGGATCCTAATATTCACTAAATTAAACAATTCCATCCCCATTTTTTACCACATTTTTGGAAGATATCTAGGAGGAAATTTGATGCAACCACAAATTGAAATCCCATCCACCATAAATTGAAATGTTAGAGTATAATCTTTCCAAATGGTTAAAATCAATATTTAAGCAACAAAAATATGACATTTTAGCAATCTTGAAGTTACTAACTTTAAAAGAAAATTATCATATTGTCGGTTATTCAAAACAATGTTAGGTGGTTTGTTCTAACTATTTAGAATCATTTTGTGCAAACATTTATTACAACTCATTTCACCATTACAATGAAATGCCAACGTTTCCTTGGGATGCTTTATTTCTATTCAGTTAGGCTAACATGATAGAATAAGTACATTGATTGAAATTTTCTTAATGAAATTTAAAATTCAATATTCACGGACTCATTGATTGATGTGCATGTATACTTACACCATAAAGTGTTTCCCTCCCTCAAGAAAATATTTGTATCAGTTTGGTGGACCTCTCACAACTATCTGTATTTGTTACAAAAGAGAGAAAATAATCTTGACTATCGATATGCTTAGAAAAAACATTGACATTGCATTTGCATTATCCATATCCACAACAATCTTTTGTTTCACGTCCAAATTTGAAGGAAGTGTTGTAGAGAAATGGATTTATGGTCATTCTTCCACATTATTTGTATCTAGAAATCTCTTCCATGTTCATCTAATTTATCATAAATCTATGTGTCATTTAGCTAATTGCTTTCCAGCACATGTCAATGGCTACAATTTATATTTTTCTATGTTTCATTCTCACTATTCAAAATTCGACATGTGTGATGAGAGGGAATTAACTCATTATACTAAATAGTTATTGTCCATGTGATTATGGTTCCACATTGGAAAATTTGTTGGAAAATAACATGAATGGTTTTTCTAATTACATTATAATACATTTCAGCCTATGTAATTCATATATTTGAAAAACACATATCTATGGTACATCAAGAAACTATTATGTTTAAAGGTGTAATCAAGGAAATATTCCTTATATAAATTAAATATAATCAAGGTAGAAATACATGAAGCATTGAAGGATTCATGTGCTCATGAATCATCAAGTAAATAGTGCATTTGAAACAAAATCATATTGTTTATTCAATAAATTAAGATATATTTAATCAATTACAATTGAAATAGACCATTAAATAATAACTTAGGACATTCTAAATCAAAGTGAAATTAACCTAGATTTGGGCATCTCTTTAGAGGAGGGATATGAACAAAATCGCAAAGACTCAAGAGTACACTATTACACTCTAGAGTCCAACGATGAATGGAAGAATTTTTGCATGGCTTATTGTCTCTATTGTTTCCTAACATTTAAGGTAGTTTATTAATAAATTGAAAATGATAATATTGAGAACATCCACTAGATCAAGTAATATACAAAGCACATATGTTGTGACAATGACAAGAAGATAGGCATACCTACAAAGCATACACCCATTAGCAACTAAAGTGTAATGATGTCTATAAAGCATGCAACCATGGCTAAGCTATGGTGGTACTAAATAGGAATATGCTCCATGTGAAGTAGTTTTTTATTTCTTAGAGTTCAACACATTGTGTTTAATCTTAACTTATTTGTTGTATTATACAGATATATATGTAAGTATGTGTATTTGCATTTATGTTTACCTTCCTCGATTCAATAGATAAACATTTTCACATCATTCCATATTAATTTAAACACATTTAAATAACAATCTCAATCAACTTATTCACATCATTACTATGTACATTTTTCCATCTTCAAAAACAATTGCAAGTGATACTTTTACTAACTTTGATGTAGCTTCACTTTGTCTAGAGTTTTCATAGGAAAATGTTAGTTATCATTATCTTCTTTGTGGTATAATGATATATGAAATAGTTCACATTTTCAATGTATTTATAACCATTGTAGTATAAGCATGTTACAATTTGGATATATCTTTTTAACCATTTTTCATAGAAATCTAGACAAAAATTGAGAAGATTTGTTAGAATTGCAAATATAAGTTGTTGAGATGAGATTGCACAATCTAAATGAAATGAAGGAACCTCAAAGCACTAAATTCATTTATGTATTAAAAATAAAATTTAAGTAATAGAAAATTACAATTTGACTAAAAATTGTATTGTATAATAATATTTGAAATAAGTCCAAATCATATATCGTTTAGGTTATTTCTTAATTCCCACATATACATGGTTATTTTGATAGAAAGTATGGTTTAAACCACCTTTGAATCACATGTCACGATCGTGCATCTAATGTGTATCGATATCGACATATTCTTAATCACATCCCTTAAATAAACAGGTCATATATAGATCTAGTTATGCACAGATGTTTCCAGTGAGATCAACGCACACGACTTAAGAAATATGGGTGGTTTGAATAATATTCTTTGAAGTCTGATTTAGATCTAGTTATGCATAGATGTTTTCAATGACATCAACACACACGACTTATGAAATATGGATGGTTTGAATAATATTCTTTGAAGTAGGATTTGGAAGTTTAATTTCACATAAATTTAGAGTTGTTACTTTAGCTCCCTAAAAACCCGATTCCTGATACATCTTCTCCATGTAAAATGAGTGCTCAAATTCCTTCTTAACACACTTTTCTTATTGCATATGATGAAAGAATCACGAGTTAGTCGTACAGGCCACCGAAAGGTTACCCATTGGTGGGAACTTGCTACCATAAGGGGAGGCCTAGACTATACTCCCCTAAAGTAAGGTTCGAGCCTCACTGCTTGTTCCCTCTCAGATTTCTCTCGATTCACTTGAGTGGTTTCCACCTCGATGTCCCTTTTCGACTGTCTGTTCATTGTGGTCATGATAGCCTCCAAAGATCTCATTATTATCTTCATTTATGGTGTTGAGGTTGACCGTGGTGGTGTCGACGGTGGTCTCAATGGTGAAAGTGGTCGACCTCGACCTCGACTTGTCTGTGTTGTTACCATGATCCATTTTGAGGTCACCCACTACTAAATCTACTATTTAAGGTTTTGCATATTAGATTGCTAAAGCAAATTTATATAGATTTCTCATGAATTAGCATCTAATTTTAAGTAACAATTATAATTTTAAATGTGTTGGTAAATAAATTAATTATCAATAAAATTTCTAATTACAATCAGCTATTTCTTATAACATAAATAATTAATTTAATAATACTCAATATTGGTCTTCAATGTACAATTTAAAATGACCAAACATTTAATATAATATTGAATTTAATAACTTACATTGACCTATCATATAATATAACATCATTTTGGAACTTTGACATAGGACTACCCTAATTTACATAGGGCACCCATGTGAAGACTATGATGCATGCAAGCCACGAGAACGACATGCAAATTAAATTAAGAAAAAATAAAAATCCTCAAACCCTAAGAAGGTGTAAACTCTCTAGGCGTTCCCTCTCTCTCTTCGATTTTTCGGCAAACTCTGCCCAGCAACTCCGCCATGGCCAGTGATTGCTTTTAGCTATACTCTCCACTAGCCTGAATTAATTTATTTACAGTTTCTTCTCGTTATTCTCGAGCTTAAATTTCTTATTGGTTATTGTTTGTTATAAGCTTTAATTTATTTAGGGTTTCTTCTGGTTGTTCTGGAGCTTAAATTTCTATTTAGTTGATGTTTGCTTATAATATTTAATTGATGTTTGTTATAAGCTTTAGCAAAAAAGAAATTGTTCTATTCATCGGATACTGTATGATTTTTTAGTGTAATCTTCATCCCCAACCTGAAGTTTTGTCCACACAACCTTCAGGCCCAGGAAAAACCGGAAACCTTCCCCCTTTTCATGGAATATCGGTTCTGAGATTGTAGATGCAGGCAAACAGATAGATATTAACAAAAACGCAGATAGATAAACGCAGATAGACGCAGGAAAACAGATATATTTAAAGACGTAATATATATTAACAAAAGCGCAGATAGATGCAGGCAAACACATATACGCATCCCTCTGAATCGATTGATGTGGAACAATTGATTTATTTTTATATTATTGTTATTTTTGCATTAACAATCATAATAAGTCGTTCATGGTTCTTTCAATCCATGAAGAAAGTTGTTCAAAAGCATATTACTTAAATTATGTTTTCGATAGATGTGAAATAAACTCTTGCTCATACTTTGCTATTCTGTACTAAACTATATCGTGCTCAAACTGCATCATATTAAAACAATATTGTTAATCACATACTTTGCGATTATGTATTAAACCATATCGTGCTCAAACTGCATCATAATATGAAATGTTAATCTCTATTTTCTAACATAAACACAAATCCAAATTTAAAATAAATGTGAATCACAGACTTTGCGACTATGTATTAAACCATATTGTGCTCAAACTTCATCATAATATGAAATGTTAATCTCTATTTTCTAACATAAACACAAATCTAAATTTAAAATAAATGTGAATCACTGCATTTTGTATTTAGTAATTCTATTGCAAAGTAATTTAGTTACTTAATTAAAAATAATGGACTACATATAAATGAAAATCTATGAGATGAGGATCCATAACCTGGGTTTCTTGCTTTGTGATCTCAAAATCTCAATGAACAGTTTAAAAACCATATATGAGGCCAGCATATTTCTCTGCTGACCTGGAGCCATTGAAAAAGACTTGTCTTAGTTTCATAAATGTATAGGATGTCAACAGACTATCAGAACAGGCTTGATGGCACATCCCAATTCTGTTCAGGTCCAATAATTCCGCCACCTGTCTAATAAATCCGCCACCTTATCCAATTCGCCGAACAGACCCTTGCAGAACACATACAGTGTAGGAAAATACATGTTGATCAAATTAAAAAAACCAGCAGATTTCCGATGCAACCTCTGGCGCGCTAGAAGCTTCAATAAGTACCCTAAATCATGAGCACCATGAAAGGTGACCCAATGCACACTCAAAAGGAAAAATAACGCTCTCAATGGAGTCAATAATTAGACAGTTCTAAGGAAAACTAACGCTCACAATGTACTCGATACTTAATTCGAAAATAATTACAAATTTTACTTGATGCATTATTTTTGCATATTTTGTCTTATTAGTGTAGAAATTTTTTTCTGAAAGTTTAAAAGCCTTATAATCCAAGGCCTCCCTTGTGGTCAACTCGGAGTGGTCAACTCTAAGTTTTTAATAATTGAGTATCTTTTAATATTTAATATTTACATGGTCAACTTTAATATTTACATAAAAAATTGATATATTTTCAATAAAATTTATTTTGTACACATTAAGTTGTCATATGTGTATCATTAATTTTAATTTTACAAAGTTGTCATATGTATATCATTGTATCATTAATTAAAGACTTATATGTACTAAATTTAACATATTAAGACTTATTTATACTTTTCTCTTACTCTCTATGCCTTGACCCAATTAGTATTATAAGGTGAGGATGTGCATGCATAATAATCCTTAGTTATGACTATGAGATGAGGATTTAAAGCGAAGAGGGTGTAAAGACTATAAGGTGAGGATGTGCATGCATAATGATCCTTAGTTATGACTATGAGATGAGAATTTAAAGTGAAGAGGGTGTAAAGCCAGGCAATTTTATTACATCATGATCATGCCACTCATCAAATTCAAGACTATTGTTGAGCCAACAACTATTTTTTTAATTTTATTAATAACCCTTGTTCCTCCATATCATGTGTCGAATGCACTTCTCACTGTTCCTCCATATCTTGTGTCAAATGACACTTCTCTTTATTACATCATGATCATGTCACTCATCAAATTCAAGACTATTCTTGAGCCAACAATTGTTTTTTTAATTTTATTAATAACCATTGTTCCTCCATATCGTGTGTCGAATGACACTTCTGTATAGCAACTCATAAATCGACCTCTGCATAGTTTGTGATCCTAGCTACATATCAATATTTATATTTGCATGACATTGAGTGTTGTTTATAGTTTTCATGAGTCCAATATGATATTCTTGCAAGAAATGAAGTCTTATCGAGGAGGACTCGTCAAACCGACTTTTTCAATCTCATTTTGACGAAAAAAGAGTGGACATTGGTAGCGAGGTAGTAGGCACAAATTTTTGAGCTTGTTTAAGGCCTAGTAGTAGACTAGTAGTTTTTTTTTGTTATAGTTGTAGTTATTGACACATTATCACACTTTAGATTGCAGCACCAAGTGACTCGGGAGTCACAGTGACATCTTGATGGCTAGTGTCTCATAGTCATCAATGATTATTGGTCATGTTGCACAACTAAGCAGTGAGTGCATGGCATGAGTGAGTGAGTGATTATAATTTATCATATTTCCAATATTTTGAATGTTTAGAGTTGAAATTTATAGCATATAAATTTTAACATCTTGAGAAATTTTTATGTATGGGTAATTTCAAATGTCCCCCTTCTTTTCTTTTGAAATGTTAATATAAATTATGCCCGTCTTAATTGGAAGGGAAAATTTCAGATTTTAATCTTTTTTGAAGGAAAATTTTAACTTTACACTTCTCGGAAAGGTTCAATTTTGAACAATGCTTTGGAGTAGTATGGTCTTTTCTTTTTTAAATTTAAAACATAGATTTAAAATGTAGGGAGGAGTATGGTTTTTAATATTTTATGAATTAAAAATGCATGAAGTTATATATTATTAACATTTTTGGTTTAATGATATATTCAAATTCATCATAAGTCAAATGATTATGGATATGGACACTCTCCATGTAGCAACCACCTAACTTCAAATTTGCCATTAATCCAACACCAACTTTTCATGCCTAGTGCACACTTTTTGAGAATCCTTTTAACTTAATCATGTTGGTAACTTTAAGTGTTAAGTGCGTAATCATGTTGGTAACTTTTAAGTGTGTAATTAATAACTTCAAAAATTAAATAAATAAATAAATAACCAAAAAAAATGCATAGTTTCTCAAAAATATGTAGAACATTATTTTCATATTGATTTTTTTTTAAAGATTCTAATGTTTAATGTTTTTTCTAAGTGTATTTTTTACAAAATTTATTAATATTGAATGTTTATAAGTAGTAAGTGGAATATGTTTTGCCATTATCAAAAATGATTTCAAAAGCTAGCCTATATATGGAAAATATATTTATATATAGAAATCCAGATTACCTATTTGTCAATGGCACAACTTATAAGATTCTAATGTTTAATGTTATTTTTAAGTGTTTTTTTTACAAAATTTATTAATATTTAATGTTTATAATAGTACGCGGAATATGTTTTGCCATTATCATAAATGATTTCAAAAGCTAGCCTAAATATGGAAAATATATAAATATGGAAATCATATTTATATATAGAAATCAAGATTACCTATTCATCCTTGGCATTTGTCAATGGCACAACTTATACCTATTTTTTTATACTTTAAGGCCAATAAAACTTACATACATAAGGCTTGGCCAATAAAACATTAAATGTCCATGTGAATACTAAATACAAAAAAATAGCATTTGTCAATGGCACAACTTATACCCATTTTGTATACTTTTAGGCCAATAAAACTTACATACATAAGGCTTGGCCAATAAAACATTAAATGTCCATGTGAGTACTAAATACAAAAAAATATGAAAATATGAGTTTTTTTTTCCATAGAAAAAAATCATAATTTTATATACTAGATACAAATTACATTATGTAGATGATCCACTATCAAAAAAGTATTGATAAGTGTCCATATGATCAATACATACAGCTCAAAAAAGCTTGTACAAAAAAAACATAAGTATCAAGTGGTATTAAATAACCAAACACAAAAATATAACTCTTAATAACATAATACATCCAAATATTGCACATACAACAACAAATCTCTGTTGTCCCCAAATATATCACCAAAAATTTAGCTCCATTGAACTTCACAAGTCCATATATATTCAGCAAGAATATTGTCATCAAACTGCACAAAAACTACATGATCCAAAGTCATAGTCAACAAAAAACATCCAAGTATACAAGCCTTGTATACAAAGAAGATCAACATATTATCTACCATACATTAATCTTCTCCAATCATAAGTATCTCAAGTAACTCATAAAAGACTAAGTCCATCAAAAAATAACTGCACCGGTTCATTGTCACCAAAAATAAAGATCAAATCATTCAGAAAACCTGATAGGTATCATGTCTCTCAGATCCATCAAACTCAGATATAAGCCACCAACCATTATGAATTTTCCCAACCTTATTAGCTGGCTTATCAGCTGATGCATTCCTTTCTCGGTAAATGTGTTTGAAATGTGATTGCTCAAATAAATCAGATAGTCTGTTGACTTCATGTAATAACTAAGCAAGCTGCAAATTGTGAATTCTAAATTTACCAGTAATCCAGTAAGGAGTCACCAAAAACCTTGATTTTAGAAATCTGCTTGTCCATGAAAATATGAGTTGCATGTATAGGAATGAATTAACATAATAACAAATCCCAATAAAACATTAAATGTCCATGTGAATACTAAATACAAAAAAATATGAGTTACACGTATTGGGATGAATTAACATAATAACAAATCCCAATTCCACTATGATCTCATAATTGTGAGATATTACATTTAAAAGATCGCTCCCCTTTCAATAGTTTAAAACCTTCACAATCACCATGCTAGTGTAGTGTATGTCCAGTCAACAAATTCTCCCCTTTCCATAGTTTAAAACCTTTAAACATCACCATGCTAATGTATGTTTGGTCAAGAAATCCCTAGGGAAGGTGTTAAGAAATCAAACAGGGATGATAAGGACCTATGTGGCTAGTAACTCCCAAGAATAAGTTTATACTAAACTCGATGTTGCTTGAACTTCTAATGGTTTTGGAAGAAAAAAGTGCATGACATATATATGTATGGAATTTGTTGCATACCATGTTACTTCTAGATAATTGCATTTCTCTTTCTACTAGAAAGAATGTAGTTACCACTACACATTTTTTCATTAGATAGAGGGAATGTTCCCAAAAACATGTATTAATTTCCTAATTATTTGTTTTAATTATAAATAAAACAAAGGTTTCAATAAATGATTTTTTGGTTAAATGATTTAAATAATAAATCATGTCAAAATTCAATTTTACATGCAATTTTATGAAAAATAAATTCATTATATCTTAATTTTTTTTAAATCATTTATTTATTTATATTAGGGGAATCGACAATCAGGGTCAAGAACGCTCTTGTGTGACATTGGGTTGATTTCTATTTGTTAGTCTTGTCTGACATTGGGTTGATTTCAATTTGTTACCATGATATGTTTAGGCATACAAACGTTGCCCCATGGATGACACACAAGGCTAATAGAAGTTTGAACTCACTATGCCACAAATGAGTGCTTTAATAGTGCACCTTGTCATCAACTCATAGGGGCTTTTACCAGATAGGGAATGTTATACCATGTGAGTTAATTTGCGTGATTCCATACTCCAAAAAATGATATAATATATTGTTTAGTATATAGGGGTCAAGGGGTAATTTTAATATACTTGAATAAGCATATATTAGGGGGAGTTTATAATTATGTATATAGGGGATTTAATAGGGTATTAGGGGGAATGGATTGGATTGATACTTATAGGAAACTAGAAAACTCTCTAAGACAGGAAACTCCTTTTAAGGATGCAATCATGTGCAAATCCCTCAAACAAACAAAAAATGTGAGAAATATTGCTTTAAATGTGCAAATCTGTCATACAAAAGAAAAATTATTTTATGGATGTAACCATGTGCAAATAATTTTAAGTATGCAAATAAGAATTTTGTTTTTCAAAAAGCATGCAACCATGTGAAAATCCCGCACACAAAAAATTAAGCTTATACAGAGAAAAAACAAAACTTACCTTCGTGGAGTGAAATATGTTCCAAAACTTCACCTTCCACACATATCAACCACAAACGAACAATCACTAGGAAAAATGAGAGATTAGTGACTAAGAGACCAAATATTTTGGTCACCACAGTATACTGAAAGGGACAAATGAACAAAATTGATAATTCCAAGTGAACGGACTAAAAACGACCAAGATAAATTACCACTTTTGGTCACGGGATAGAAACCAACTAAAAACGACCACGATAAATGACCAAAGTTGAACACGAGATATGTAGACTACAAATGACCATATAACAATTGGTCATTTTTAATTGTGTCACTCTGATAGATGGATTTAGAGACCCCTCTGAATCCTTCTACAATGTTAGAATTTAGTAAAATGTAGACCGCCCCATGTGTCACAACTTATCTAGAAGCATCAAATTAGCTATCATCACGATGTTCTAGCACATGTCCTAGGACTTCTAGACTAGATTATCATCATTGAGTTGGATTCCTTCCCTTAGAGTGTGACTCCACATAAATATTATTAAATCATTTGAGTTTCTCCGAGTGTTCTACTAATTCAGTATGGGTTTTGAAAACTATACTCCTATAAACAATGTTAATATAGGCATGACATAAATTCCTTGTAACATAAATTTATAGGTTTCTAGCCCGAAATTTTTGGCTTTGTTGGAAGGGGGATTAATTATGCCTTTTGGTTTTCCTCTTGCTTTCTATTTTTCCCTTTCCTGATTCAAATAAAACATAGCAGATGAAGATAGTAACTATCTCTCCTCATTCATGGTTTGGTAGCACATAACTTGACAGAATGGGATAATTGAATTAGTGCATTTAAAAAACACTTTAATCTCCTCATCATGGACCTCGTATTCTATGAGACTCCATAGCTACAGGGTGTGTGCAAGAAGTTGAGGGACCCTTTAGATGCAATGGTGGAGTGAAGTCATTCACTCTTGATCCAAAAAAAAGAAATCAACCCAAGCAACACTGAACCTACCAAGCCTAGTCCCAAGGCTCGCAATGGTCATGCCAACTAGGCTAGTAAACAAAATCGTGCCCCCGTTTTAGCAAAGTAAATCACGTGCACGATTTCCTTTGCTAAAACAGGGGTGCGATTCTTAAAACCTGTTTTTTATTTTTAAACCAACCGAGGCCGTCCCTTTCTCATTTTCGGCGTGGCCATTGAAAGAAGAAGATGAAACCTCGACTGTGCATACGCGATTTTGGGTGTGCTTGAGCCCACCATCTCCACCTTTGGATTTTAACTTTCCCTTTGTGAGGTAATTTCTTCAATTTTTGTCATGTTTTTTTCATTTTCTACATCAATTTATTTGCCTTGTCTACAATTGCTTTCAAAATTCTAACTCAATTGCTTTCAAAATTAGAGCAATGTCAGTATAACAACTTCCATACTCATCCCACAAGAATAATAAGTGTGTTTTGGCAATGTCATCATCAAGGGAAAGACATGTATACATCTTTCCATGATTTCTACTACCCTCATGCTTTCCACTTTTGTATTCCATCATCATTCTCCTGACAGTATATAGTCATGGGTCTTCATGTGGAGAAGAAGTTCAAGATTTTGCTGCTGTAGATGAAATGATTCATGGAAAGAGTGTAACCAGTAGTTTCTAGGCTGCCATAAATTGAAATATCAATGTGGTAAAATATTCACTCATATGAATGGATATTCATGAAGATTGATAGGAACCTCACCTCTCAATAGTAACTCAAAATTTAGACCAAATTCATCAACAATTCACCAAAAAGAATTGGCACTACAACAATCATCCAAGTTTAAGGTGCAAATATATGATATGTCCATATTGAAAGCCTTTCTTTTATAATCTCTTTAGCTAAAGGCATTTCTCAAATGAATATAGAAATACTAGTTTATTACATATTTTTATACTATTCACCCACCCATGTGACACTACATGCACAAGTGATGTTTTTTTAAATTCGAAATAAATATTATTCATCAACTTCATTCTATTTCATTGACCCACTTCTACACACTTTCCTATTTTCATATGTTTTATGGGTTCAGTTTTCTTCTCCTTATGATATGTGTGCACTTGTGCGAGTCATTTATAAATAAAAAATATTTAGTTCATATTCTAGGCACAACTTTCGATTGTACTCCTATTTCTTATTTATACTACCTAAACATTTAAGTCATACATCACTTATATGGCAATCAACAATACATATTCATTTTCTTCAAATTTTCTTCATAATGAATGAAATACATATGCCTTTTTTTTATGGATGTTTAGTAATCGTATTTGATACCAAGGGTGTCATGCTTCCACATGCCCTTTAAGTTTTTATTCGGTGTAGGCATAGTATAATGATTGAAACCAGGTTAACTCATCTTGTTCT
>LPNX010729015.1:0-22737 GCA_001517045.1 Pseudotsuga menziesii | reverse complement strand
TTTCTTTACTCTTTTCCATGTACTTTCTATAGAAACTATGTGTCTACTTAATTCTTCACTTCTTCAGTTAATAGTCATATATGCATCCACTACTAGTTATCCGTTCATCAGCTATCAATTATTTTTTATATATTTTTTATAATTGTTTATTTCAGATTCCTAATGACTGAAATAAAATCAGTCTATAGAGTATTATTGTCTCATTCTCACCCAATACTAAAAAAGTCTAGGCCATATTCCACCCCAAATTCTAAAATAGATAGATTTGTAAAGCATATGTTTTCTTAGAGTGATTTAGAAGGATGTGTTGGGTTTATTGTTGGATCCGAACATGGCTAAAAAAATCCATTTTCTTAGGAATATAGTGAAGCTCCCCACATGCCAATGATTTCATAGAAAATTATTACATATGTCTTGATCTTATGATGGAGTAAGTCAATCCACAATTTGTAGTGTTCCATGTGCTAGCATTTTTAGTCTTTACATAGATGGGAAGATTTGGAGGTCATGTCTTAAAAAGAGACAAGTTGTGAATTAGTAGGATCATAGACTTAGATGAAATTGAAAAATCTATTCATACCATATGGTGAAAAATTAAGAGGAGAAGAAGCTCTCTTACAAGAGCGATCATGGTGAGTAATAATCATCTTTTTGGGTAAGGTGTTGTAGCCTACATTTTTTAAATGAAAAGTTGTAGTCTCCAAGTTTGTTGAGTGGTTGTTAGTCTTGGGATTGACTATGACATTGGTTTATTATGTAAGTTACTTTGTTTTTTTAGCTATTTAAAATTATTTGTTTAAGATGAAGGTTTCTAACCTTAGTTGGTTTGCTGGTTTGGTAATGGTTCATTAATGATTTAATGGTTCATTGATGATTTATGGTTAATGGTTGATAGTTTATAGTTGGCAGGAGATCGTGTGTCACTAATTCTATTGTTGTCAAAGAATATAAGTGACCATTTGTAGATACAAATCGAGGTGTCACGTTTGATAGAATGGGGAGAATACCACATTCAAGGAAAGCACTAAAATAGAGAAGTCGGTCAAGTTGTAGCTTAGGAATTGTGTATTTCAAGTAATATGTTGATAGAAAGATGGCGAAAAGGCTATTTATGAGAAGATTGTAGAAAGGAAAATAAAATATTATGTAGCATGAGTAGCTATATTGGATATACAATGAAGAAGATCTGAATAAATATAGTTGAAAATAATGAGATAAGATCTTAAGAAACTTGACCTAAAAGTTAGAGAATTTAGAATTTTGTAGGTAAAAATAAAAGACGGGTTATAAAATAAGAGTAAAAAGTTGAAAAAGAAATACTTTTAAAAATTAAGTTGTGTAATATAATTGTGAAGGATTTAGGTTTTTCCTCTAGATATATAATTACATGAACCGATAGTGAACCTAGAATTGAGGCATGTGATTAAACTTCAAAATATGGGATACTATAAAGGTCTTTTGAAAATTATGATGAAATGGAAAAGGATACTAACATAATATGAAATTAAAATTGTATGGAATTGTATAAGAATACATGCAACCCAAAAATTGTTACATGGGAGCTAATAGAGATTTTACAATAATTTCCACAATTTCATCTTCAAAATCATATTTCTTTTGAAAGAAAAAGGGATATTGATATTTTTCCTTGACATCCCTTCTAAGGGGTACTTAGGATTTAGTCAATTAATTTGCATGAAAAAAAACTTTGAATAAGACCTACTAGAAAGAATGTGGTAAGAAGCTATCTATCTATAGACATATAAATCTATATAGTGTTTTATTGTGTGATTACCATCATAGTTGAAGGTTTTCCCATAAAAAGTCCATGAACAATTCCCTCTCTATATTATTACTATAAATGATGATATTTTATAATTAAAATACTCTTCTTCTTTTACTTTATATGTGAATCCTTAATGTGAGATCAATATGTTGACTTCTTGTTTGAGGTTTTTGTTCTTCGATGTTGTTTTAGCAGGTAAAGCTATATTTGGTAAATTCTAGTCTTTTTGAATTTCAGAAAATTCTTATCAACTTGAATTACAAACATGGATACAAATTCTAGTTACAAATATGAGAGAAACACGATTCTTCGTGTTATGATTGATATGGAATTTGTGATGAATATGACAGAAAATATGGTTACTAATTTCATAATAAAGACTTGACTCTCTATGTTATGAGACATGTGGAATATGAGCTAGATAGATGTACTAATACTCCTTATTTACTAACCTAACAAAATCAAATGTGTAGAATTAGAAATGACCACAACCGTTTGGTTTCAATTGTGACTATTGGAGATGGATTTGAGTTGGCCGAGGGGAGAATATTATAAATGGATGAGAATGTTGAATAGATTCAATTAGATGGTATACTAGGAGAAGAGGTCACTCCATGTTCTAGAATCTATACATTTTCAGAAAATGAAGATCATTATATGACATGATGTGAATATGGAATTACATTAAATTTATGTTTGAGAGGAATTAGATTCATATCTATCACTATTGTGTTCAATATAATGATCTTCATTTAATGGAAATGTATAGGTTTTGGAACATGGAATGGCATCTTCCCCTAGTATACCATCTGATTGACTAAATTCAACATTATCATCCATTGATAATATTCTCCCCTCCAACTCAAATCCATGTCTAACAGTCACAGTTGAAACCGAATGGTTTTGGTCATTTATAATTCTACATGTTTCAGTTGGTGAGGTAAGTAAATGAGGATTAGTACCTCTATTTTACCCGTCTTTGACATATCTCATATATCATGATTATGATTTATAATTCAATATAAAATAATGAGAAGTGTGATTATAAAATACTTACGTGTAAGATGGCACTTTTTGTACTCCACCTTACCTCTACTATTGGGTTCATGCACAACCCACCCAACATGGTTGATCATTGGGACTCCTACAGTGGTTTGACAAATTTTGACCCATGGTACATTAAATTAATGCTTTTACTAGTTTCATTACTTTTATCGTGGGCATAAATCTTCTCATATGGTTTCATGGTCACCTAAGATTCTTTAAAGCAAATGTAGCGACCAAAACTAACTCAAGAGTTTTGTTATTTATAATGTCAAACTAGGTTAAACCCCCTAAACCATCTTAATCACTTTGTGTTGACTATACTACTCATTTAATTTTTTTATTACATCTTTCAATTCATAAGTCACATGCCATTGGGCCATTTTGGACCTAAAAACCCATGGTACTATTATAACCAAATACATAATATGTAATACAAAAGGATATATGATGATTTCATGTCTCTTTTAACTTTATAGTCCACCCAACATTCTATTATTGGCATGGGTAACTCATTTATATCTATATAAATTTATATTTATCTTTGTAACTTTTTTATAATTTCTTGAAATAACCATCATTCTTGCAACCTTGCGTGTTTATTTGACTCATAATATGGAATTTAACTACTACAGCTCCACTCATACATTCCATTTTTCTACCATAAAACCTTGAGGAAGGTTCATCATAGTTAGAAAAACTTGGGTATCATTCCCTCTAACGAAACTAATTTTATCTATTCTACATAAACCCTATAGTACTAGATGTAGTGTTTATTCTTTATGTATCTTTGTGTTAAAGAGTGGGAGTAAGTCCTTGAATACAAGTATTTGGAAATGGGTAAGAAAATCATGCCAAGAAATGAATCACCCTTGAAGTCTATCATCAATTTATTCAAGGAGTTTCGTGATCTATAACAACAAAGTACTAATGAGTCCTCCTTTCACTCTTCCTCCCATTTTCTAATTTGGGTTAGCTATAACTAGTGTGTTGGCTTTTTTCTCTTTGCTAGTAATATTACATAATATGGAACCTAATTTAATCACTTTATTCATTCATAATGTTAAGTTATCATTAAAAAAATATTATGGTCCTAGTCGATCGATTAGATTACACTCTTATTCTTATCTTATTTTTTCCTACCATATGTTTCATTTTTTTGATCCTATAACTAAGTCACGATTCCACTTTCCTATCTTACCCTTTTACTAGTGCGTGTGATTTCTTGGGTGGTCTTCCATCTATGCCCTCATATTGCATAATGAATATGTTCATTGACTACAATTTTTAGTTGATATCTCAGCCTTCTCATGAAATATATGATTTTAATCGTACTTCTAACTAGCTAAGAACATTTTGAAAACCATGTATGGGTGAAGTAATTTATTATAGATTTTAGTCAATATATTATCAAATCTAAGATTTGTATATTTATATCCATGCCCGACATGTAAAATGTGTAGGACTAAGAATTACAAAAAAAATTGATTTACCATTTTGTTGTCCTTTATGTCAACGATTCCTAACATGAAATACAAATTTTTTTGTGATGTTCTGAAACATTCTTAATATGATTGCATATTTTTTTCTTGGAAAGATCAAGATTTTGTGTGACCTAAAATATTCATGTTCAATTGGTTTCTTCTATCATCCTACTTTATATATCATAGCATAAACCATGTCCTCAAATTCTCCTTGTTTGCAAAGTAGGCATGTTTGCAAAGTAAGCATAGAGATAATTAGTTTTTACTATCCTTGTATCTACTTATTTTCATCAACACAATCATAAATAATTTCTTTGAATTGACAAAGTAAATATTTATTTTCATTACATAATATTGTTATTGTCAAGTAATTATTGGCAATTGAGATAATCTCATTTTGTTATTAATTCTTTCCATTATTTGTTGACATGTTTGGCACCTATCTCAAACAACTAGTGGCTCATATCAAGAATGTTTTTCTAAAGTTATAAATGGGTTGTACTTTAACTCAATAACTGTTTTAACATTGTTCCAACATACTTTGGAGAATCCTAGATTTCAAACAAAATTGTGATTACCAATAATTTGTATAAAAAATATCTATGAAAATAAGGGAATAGAGTGTCCAAAATATCTATATAAAAACATATATGATAAAATATGAAAATTGGAATATATTTATATTTATTTAAATATAAAATATCTCATCACATAAGTAGACTATTTATAACATGTATCAAGTTTAAACGATTTCGATTTTTTTTTTTACTTATGTACGGAAAAGCACATCTTTTAACACAAAATTTGGTGTATTTGAGTATGAATGATAAGTTTATAATTTAAACTAAATATAAATGAATGGATCATAAATGGATTTTAACCCATTTTACAATAAAATAGATAACATTATTTTTTTTATTACTAATAAAACTAAATTACATTATAAGTATACTTTTCTATTATATATATATAATAATAATAATGATAATAATAATAATAAATATATTGTATTATTGATATTTATGGAAAAAATAAATATATGTCGAAACGTTGATGTTACTTATCATAAATATTTGTTAAAAAGGAAAATAAACCATAGTTTACTTATGTCACACAAATTGTTATGAAAGAATTATGGATATACTATCAATAATTATTATAATATGGTAATCACTATTGAAACCTACATCTTATAACATTTACCTATAATATTACTTAAAACTTATTTCTTAGTAGATAAACTCTATACCAAGGATTAGAAGTTCATGTTAAGAAAATTTTCTCATTAGGAAATGGCTCATCTTCTATCACCACGCTTTCTTCACTCGAGAAATCTTAGATAAGCTCCGTGAATACTAGGGACTTCTTAGACTTGGCCGATTGAAAATCTAGGTAACACTCTTGGAGAATGAAAATCCACTTATTGAAATTTCCCCCGATTATGCATAAGGATAAAACATACTGGAATGGATTTACGTCTGTAATGACAATAGTTGTCCTTAGTAAAATGTAGTGTCTCAACCTATGGATGGCATAGAATACCACCAAAACCACTTTCTCCACATGCGATTATCTAAGTTTAGGACTTTCCAAAGCACAACTAAGATGTTAGATACCATGTTCTTCAAACTAATCATCTTCTTGAACTAACACTACACCTATCGTGGACTCAGATGTGTCCATATACAATATGAAGTCCTTCGTGTAATCTAGTGAGAGCAAAAGAGTAGTTGATAGTAGTGATTTCTTCAATCCCTTGAAGGATTGTTCTGTGGCTTCATCCCATAGAAGCATGGTGTCTTCCTTGATCAAGCAGATGAAGCCATTAGTGATATTGGCATAGTTTACAGTAAAACATCAGAGAAAGTTTGACTTTCCTTTTAGAATTTGTAACCATTTGATAGTTTAACGAGGAGGTAGATTAACAATCACCTATAATTTTAAAGGATCGACCCTTATGATTTTTTTGAAAACCATGAAACCTAAAATTCGTCCTTAGTCAATGCAAAAGATGGATTTATGGGGATTTAGGCAAATTTTGTAGTGTCTGCAACTTTAAATTTCCAACAAAGATGATCTGAATGATCCTTCCTTTTTTGAGAATGGGCTAGAAACTCATTTTCATATGGTTTGACAATGTTCTTGATATCATGGAAAGAAAATTTCATTGCTCATTCAAAGGTTTCCCCGAAGCACTTCAATACTGAAGGAATATTTTTGTATGCACAAAGAACCGATTCTCCGCAAATAAACACTTCTCCCCAAAATCCTATTCTTAATGTAGATAGCACAAAGAAATGATTCTCCCCAAGAAATCAACTTGACATTCTTAAAAAACACCATGGATCTCACCATATTCAACAATGTCTTACTCATGTGTTCTTCCACACCATTTGGTTATGGATTATAAGAAAAAATGGTTTGATGTTTAATACAATTCTCCTACAAATGTTTTTCAAATTATTGAGATGTATATTCACCGCCATTATCAATTCTAAGGCTTCTGTATTGAGTTGAGTTTCATTTTCAATCCACAATTGAAAATTTCTAAATGTATTAAAAGCTTGATATTTTTATTTTAATAAATAAACCTAACAAATACTTGTAAGGTCATTAATAAAACTCATTAAGAATTTGTTACCATTTGTTCATGGAATAGGAATGATCCCACATAAATCTAAATGAATAAGGCATAGCTTTCTAGAAGCTCGAACATAGAATCATGAAAAGGTTGTTTACTATGCTTGTGTAAAATACAAGAATCACATTGGGAAAGCTATCTTGGAATAGTAGGATTCCATTGAAATCTTTTATGTTTCATTATTCTGAAACAATCATAATTAATATGACCAATTCTAACATGTCATAACAAGTTGGAAGATAAATTACTATTATGCCGAGAAAAAATTGCAGAATTCTGTGAATTGGATGAGGTACCATTCACCTTTAAAATTTTGTTATCTTACACTCGAGTAATTACAATAATGTTATCATAAGCTCTTATAATATCAATGATACCATAAAAAATATGTATTGAGTGACCTTGCTGTCTAATTTGCACAAGGGATATTAAATTTATTTTCAATTATGGAACATAAAGAACATCAAAAAGTATGTAATAAACAAATCCTGATAATTTTAGTCTAGTAGATCAAATTTGTCAAGGTTTTAACTTATACTTATATGCCAAATGTATTGACCCATCAACTTGATTTTAAAATTTCTCAAATAAGTATTTTCTAAATGTTATATGGCATGTGGCTCCAGTATCTAATCACAAAATATCATTCCAAGAAAATCAAGTTCTAAAAGCTTCTTAAATCCCAAAATTACAATGTGCAACAACATAATGTGGTGATTCAGGAGGGTTAACTTTAACATTTCCTTTATATTGTATTTGTTATTTCTTGTTAACAATTTTCTCCAAAGAATTTCTATAGTAACTAGTAGTATGGCTAGTTTTTCCACATCTATAACATTGTTTGTCTCATTGATTATATCTACCCCTTATTCCTCTATATTGTCCTCTTTGTTTTCTACCTCGACCTATGCTTCTATTTTCATCCTGCAAATTCTTCTTTTGACTTGTGTCCTTCTTGTGTAAGACACAAAGTTTCTTCATTGGTACTAGACTCCTTCCCAGGGATGATTTTAAGGAACCATACTTATTTAAAAGTGTATAAATGTTGGCGAATATTACCAATTCTTAAAACAACAACTATAAAATGATTGGCGATATTTTTCAAAAAATATTATAATTTCCAAGGATTTTATATCGTTTATATGATAATTTGGTGATTTTTAGGGTGAAAAAAGTTTACCCCATCAAAATTGGGCGAAAGAGGGCTTCAAAAATTGAAAAATGGCGAACCTTTTTTGGGAGAAAAACATGGAAAAATAGCCCACTGGGCTAAAATTCGCCCCTAAAATTATCCCTGCTCCTTCCCACATGCTTTCTCTCTCTCTCTCTGAAATTTTATCAACAAGTGTTTCAAAGGTCATGGCTTTCATCTAGCCACTAGCTTGAAGTGATTTTATATAGTGAGTATAGGAAAGGTAGAGAGATTTAATAAAGGTATTAAGTTGAATTCCAACTTTTACACTAGTTGTATCGATATCATGGAAAATAACTCTAATTTCAGAAGCAACTTTCATTGGATCATTATCTTTAAATTTTAAGTTAAATAACTTAATTAACAACTGTATGATTTCAAGCTCAAAATGTGAATCATACGAATATTTTAGTTTCTTTAATGCTTCCCAATCACTTTTTCAAGAAACTAAGTCTCTACTTACTTCCTCACTTCTTCAGTTACTAGCTATTCATGCATCCACTACTAGTTATTCATTCATCATCCATCAATTATTTTTTATTTATTTTTTATAAATTCTTTATTTCAATTTTCTAATGACTTCCATAAAATCGATCTGGAGAGTATACTTGTCTCATTATGATGAAATACTAAAAGAGTAAAGGCCATAGTCCACCCAAAACTCTAAAATATATTCATTTGTAAAGCATATGTTTTCTTAAACTGATTTAGAAGGATGTCTTGGGTTTATTGTTGGATCCAAACATGGCTAAAAAAATCCTTTCTCTTACAAATATAGTCAAGCTTGACTGGTGCTAATGATTTCAAACAAAATTATTACATAAGTATTGAGCTTCTGATGGAGTAATTCATTCCACAATTTGTAGTGTTCCACATCAATACATTTTTAGTCTTTAGATAGAGGCGAAGATTTGGAGGTCATGTCTTAAAAAGAGACAAGTTGAGCCCTTGTGAATTAGTAGGTTCATATCCTTCGATGACTTTTAAAAATGTATTCATACCATATGGTGACACATGAAGAGGAGAATAATCTCAGTTACAAGAGTGAACATGGAGAGCAAAAATCATCTTTTTGGGTAAGGTGTTGTAGCCTACATTTTTGAAATGGAAAGTTGCAGTCTCCAAGTTTGTTGAGTGGGTGTTAGTCTTAGGATTAACTATGAAATTGGTGTATGTATGTAATTTTATTTATATATATTTTTAGGTGTTTAAATTTTTTGTTTAAGTTAAAGGTCTCTAACCTTGGTTGGCTTGTTAGTTTGTTAATTGTTCGCTGACGATTGATGGCTAATGGTTGATAGTTTATAGTTGTTGGCATAATCTCTTGTGTTGCTAATTCTATTGTTGTAAAAGAATATAAGTGAGAATTTATAGATACAATTCGAGGTGTCGATTTTGATTGAAAGGGGATAATACCCCATTCAAGGATAGCGCTGAAATAGAGAATTCAATCAATTTGTAGGTTAGGAATTCTGTATTTCAAGTAAAATGTTCATAGAAAGAGGGCGAGAAGGCTATTTTTGAGAAGACTTTAGAAAGAAAGAGAAAATATTATGTAGCATAGGTATCTATATTGGATATAAAATAAAGAATATATGCATAAATATAGCCGAAGATAATGACATAAGACCTTAGGGAAATTGACCTAAAATTTAGAGACTTTAGAATTTTATAGGTAAAAAGAAAAGACAGGTTATAAAAGAAGAGTAAAAGGTTAAAAAAGAATGTCTTTTGAAAATGAAGTTGTCTAAGATAATTGTGAAGGATTCATATTTTTCCTAAATGGTGTATATTTATGAAGCAATAGTGAACCTAGAATCTACGCATGTGATTAAATTTCATAATATGGGATAGTATAAAGGTTTCTTGAAAATTATGATGAAATGGGAAAGGATACTCACATAATAAGAAATTAAAATTGTGTGGAATTGTACAAGAATACATGAAACCCAAAAATTGTTACATGGGAGTTAATAGATATTTTACAACAATTTCATCTTCAAGATAATGTTTCTTTTCAATGGAAAAGGGATGTTAAAATTTTTCCTTGACATCCCTACTAAGGGGTACTTAGGAGATAGTCAATTAATATATATGAAAAAAACTTTGAATAAGACCTAATAGAGAAAATGTCGTAAGAAGTTTTCTCTTTTTTTATATAAAAATACGTAAAAATTAACCATGGCTTAGGAAAGTAATGTACCATACTCCAAAAATATATTATCGTAGGAGAAATACTTTGTAAATACTCAAGGTCACATGGTGGACCTTGATTTGCAAATAGTTGTATAATCATATCAATAGTTGGTGACAATAAAATCCACATTCTTCCAATATCATAGCCGATTTATTCTTTAAGAAATCTCATGCAAGAGTGACAATGGAGGAATTAAGGTACATGTAAGAATGGTATAATTCTCCATCCCTTCAATTCTGCCTATTGAGGAATTAGTTAATGTGAAAATTTATTACCATAAAATATATTTACATGTCATATGTGGGTATAGTGGATCATATAAAATTTATATAAGACCGCCCATTTTCCATTATACATTATAGCTATGCTTGAATATCCTCAAGTTTCTTATCCAACCACTACCATGAGGAGAAAAGAAGCTTGAGACCATTCAATGAATTCAAAAGTTATTCAACTTATAGAAGGGAGGAATATGGAATTCATATATGGGGCAAAATATCTACAAGACACTTGAATATATTATTTATATGTTTTTCATTGACCCAATCCTACTGCTCAACATATCTATCCATAAGGGCATCCATCAATTTCTCTTGTATTTTCTAGAAATCCATCTTAGCTACCTATCATATTTTTCTCCACTTTGATTACCCTATGTTAAAATTTGAAGTTTGCGTCATGCATATAATTGAGAATAAATGTGGATTAGACTAGTCCTCCAAAGTTCCATGGGTAGAATTAAATAGAGACATGGAGCTTGGGGATTTTGCACTGTGTTAAGAACCCATGTCACCCTCCTCTTTATTTCATTAGTATAGTTTTGTTGGATGCATATTATTTGTAATTTTTCATGTTAGTATATCATATTATTCCACATTCATGAGGAGTAATAGTTTTTTAGATTAGACCACGTATATAAGTACGTGTTGAGGCCAATGAAGACGTCCACAATTTATTTTGTATTGAGCTTTATTAAAGGAGGTTTCCCCCTCGAAGTGGTATGTGATCAATAAAATCTCTTATGTGCTATGCTATTTTGGTTAGATCATGCATTTTATCATTTATTGCAGGAGGTCCCTCACATTTGGTATCAAAGCAGTTTCTTGGGCCCGCTAAGTGGAATTTTTGCCAATTTTTTTCATTTGAAGTGTTTCTCGAGAATGTGATTATTGTATTGGTTGTTCTTCTTTGCATATTTATTGTGCATTCATACCAGAGAATAAAACCTATCTACTTAAATGTGGGAAGTACTTGGGAATAGTCATAAATATCATTGTGAGGAGTACCACACAAACCCAGAAGTAGTTGGTCATTGAGAGGACCTTCTAAGTGAAAAGGGAAATGACCCCTACCTTATTGACTAGTTACAACCAATGAGGTAAACAAAGAGACGTCGTTTGTGGAAAAGTGGTTATTAATTTTACCTAAGACATGGAGTGAGTGGTATTTTCCCAATACCCAAGACATTAAACAACATTGGTGGATGAGTGACTCTCTTGAACCTTTAGGAAGCCGAACATACATGTGGTCCATATATATTTCGAGTTCATAAAGTGCATATTTTCATAGCCACCACATATCAATTCCATTGAGCCCATATATATATATATATATATATATATATATAAGTATAAGTATAAATTTATGTTTTTTGGCCATACCTTCTTTGTTTTATCCTCCTAATGGTGTCCATTATACAAGACAAAGAAAAACTATTCTCTTGGGAGGTTAGGTATGGATGTTTGAGTTGGTGTTCTTGATGCTTCTAAAATATTACTATAGGTCCTATGTCTTGCTTATGTAAGCTTCTGTTATTATTTGTTTCTCTTGCCATACACCAAACCCATATTTTTGTGGCTCTCCATAATGCATGCACATTTTATTTATCCATAATGCATGCGCATTTTGCTTCTCGAAAATGCGTTCACATTTTGTTTCTCCATAACATGTGCATATATTGTAACTAGAAAACACACGTGTGTTTTGATTACCCTAACCTACATGTCATATGACATGTCAAGCTCAGTCTTAACAAAACCAAGCATTACATAATGGGAGTGTGTTGTATTTTTATGTATCGTGAGCATGTTTCCTAAAAGTAGGATTGCATATAAAAGGTCCATCATCTTCTTCCAGACACCCATAATTGATGCTAATTAATTAAACACACATACTTTTTTGTTCCATTATTGAAGGAAAATGAATTTTCCTATGTTTAAATGTTCTATGTTCAGTTGCATTGACTATTTTATCATAACTTTATTAGCGTATATACCTTTGTTTGGACAGCTATGTAATATCTCAAATTTTGGACCTACCATTTATAGGCATGAGCCTATTAATCATGATGATTATATTGATGTTTTATTTTATATTGGGTTAAAGACCCCACTGCGTATGAACATGATGATTTGTTTTGTATATTGGGCGTAAGACAATTGTTTATGATATATATATATATATATATATATATATATATATATATATATGTTAGTTGTGTTGGGCGTGGACCCTGAATCACATGATTGGTGAAATGTTTTGTGTTGGGTGTGGACCCTGAAGCACATGATCGATGAGATGTTTTGTGTTGAGCAAGAGGCTCTGGAGCACATGACTACTTACACTTGTGTTGAGCATAAAGCTCTGGAACACATGAAAATATAATTGGAAATGTTGGGTATAAGCTCTAGAGCATTCCTTGTTGATGTTGAGCATAAGCTATGGAGCATCAGATATTTGGCCATTGTATCCCTAGGTGTATCGTACAAGTACATCCTAGCATTTAGTGTTGAGCGAAAGCTCTAGAATTTGCACTATTTGTGTAACTCCATGCTATAGGCATTGAGTATGGGCTCTGGTAAGTGCTAGGGGTTACTGAAAATAATTTAATAACTTCCGAGCAAATATGGCTCAAGAAAAATATTGATCATCATCATACTTATTTATAAGTGATTAAATGAAATTTCAAATTTCTGTATTCTCATCAAAGTACTGAAGAACTATCACATTATATGAGGGAGATCCAATATGCAAGGATGTTTAGAGTTTCCTAGCCTAGTAGACCTAAGACATCTACCTACTTGACCTTCATAAAGAAGTGTTGTTAAGTCTAGGGATCATGATACATGATGCCCGAAGACAAATGCTAACAAGTATTTTAATACTATGTACTTTATACATAATATGTATAAAAAATTAATTATAATTAATTATATAATCGAATAAAGAAACAAGAGAAGCTCCACCAATTACTATTTATTATTAAAGGATTTATAAATAGTGAAATATCTATGAAAGATTTACTAGGAACTAGTTAAAAGTTCCTAGGTTAAGAATTTAAAATTACCCCGGTAAATTAAAAAGGGTTAAATCAAGAAATCAAGGATTTCTTGATTTAACTACCCCTTTGACTTAAAAGTTTGTCTATAAAGAGTCAAGCCAAGCAAAGGCTTCGGGTGCTGATTTTTCTCTTGGATAATTATTTTTCTATCTGTTTTTCCTCTCAAGTGTTTTCTGGGAGAATTTTCTCCTGCAAGGAAAAGACGACTAATTAAGAACTGAATACCAGTTAGGAAACCCTACCTTAGGAGCTCTAAGCTACTTGCATGTTGGAGTCCAACTCAGGGGGATCCGGATTAGAATCAGGAATAGTTCTGGGTCATGGTTGGGAGTAACGTGGTAGTTCCCAAGTGATTTGGTCATGAAAATCATTGGTCAGATCTATCTTAAATTGATAATGTTGGTTATTTGAAAAGTGTGCAGGTTCAACCATTAAAGGAGATTCATGAAGATAAATTACAGTTACAAATTCTTAATATGTCAAAGTTCATTTCTAGGGTAAAGGCTTGTTGCTTTATGTAAAAGATTCTATATATTTTACTAACCCTAGGTATTGATGCTCTGCCTAGATTCTGCCAGGGTCTTTATTGCTCTGCAATATTCCTAGGATGGTAAATATTATTGTAGGATGTATATAGCTAGGTTTCCATCTTTAAATTTTTTCTTCTGTATTCTTTTAATATTCAGAAATTAATATTGTAAACTAGGTAAGTCTAGACCTACTACTTTATTGTTTATCTATTATTTATATCTCTACTAACATATTACATTTGTTGATAGAGACATGTTTCCGATTATAGTAGATTTAATCATAGGAGTAAGTTTAAATAAATAAATATACTATATAGTTACCCTAGGGTATTACTGACAACTAGAACTATTTTATAAGATAATTATATATACATATAAATAAGACTATCAGCTATAAATCTTTATAAAACTATCTATGCATTTATTTATATAATTAAATAACCCATCTAAGAGCTTTCAAGGTCTATAACCATATTACAAATTACATTAAAAATATTCCACATAAATAAGACAACATTACAAATAATCAGAGGAGGCATTGTGACCATCCATGTGGTCCTTTACTATTCATTGATCATAACCATAAAGCAAATTACATAACTCAATAAACATTACCAAAACAAAATTAAAGAATATATATTATCTAGTAAATCATATCATAGTAAAACAACATAAAGATCATATCATAAATACATTTATTGCAAACAATAACAGGAATTGAATCCGGTGGGCATGCAAGCCTAGGTTATGTTATTCATTAAAATTCACCTCATTACATTTCATTACATTACATTAAAACCCTGTTGCCAACAAAGGACGTGATATCGATTCCCATGGATGTCAAGACCCAAGGCAAAACATAATAAACAACCCATATGTATTATTATACCAACGGCAACCAAATCCTATAATTGTTCTCAGAAAGGACATGCTGTACAAATTGTATGTAGGCTATGGTTATAAATAAACCCTTTAAAATATAATACATAGTGCAATTAATTTAAAAAAAACAAGTGCCATCAAGGGTCTACATACCCTAACCTCCATGAAACTGACTAATGCAAAGTGCTCACATAAGTCACCCTCGGCCAAATAACATTTTAATACACAGTCCAATTTTCACATACGAAGCAAATACCATAAACAAATAAACTACAAGATACGTAGCATTGTGGGAAGGATCATGCCATTTATGGCATGGCCTTTACCCATGCTATCGAATTATTACATTAACCAAACTATCCATGGAAAACACTCATAGAGCATTCGATAAGGCGTAAGCCTCTGTTTTTAAAACCTTGACCTATTTAGAAACAATGCCCAATACAAAACATAGAAGGAAATCACATACACCATATATCAAGTTAAATGTTACATTCATAAAACCAATACTTATATCTATTTACATAGAGATCCCAATGTCTGTACACAGTCACCACTAAAGGCCGAGGACAAGGTTTTAAATAGGCATGCCAATGGGCTATGGAACCATTGCAAGCAATGGTGCGGCCCATGGCTATAAAAGCCCAAAACCAAAACATTAACGATTTACATAACTGAAACAAAATTACACAGATCCAAATGGCCTAAGAATAAAGTCACGACATAATGCCTCAACATTATAAATAACCAAGTCTATATTCAAATCCCGAAGGCGAAATTGAATTCGCTATAGTATAAAACACCAACCAAACAACCAGTTGAAACATAGCTCTTCCCACAGGATTGGAGGGTGACAAGCATAAGCTTGTTTAGCAGGCTTACAGTGGCCATGAATGCAATGCTTGGAGCCAACAATGTCATAGCCACACCACCCTCCATTCCTTTCGGCAATTGCAGGAAAAAACCAAAACTGGGGATGAGGAGTATGCCATCCTTTCAAACTATAAACCAAACAATGTGCAGGATTATAAATTCATGTAGGCATACCTCACAAGATGGAGGCGACCTCCATGGCCATCCCTTAGCGCAGAGCCAAAATGAAGAAACCCCAAATGACAATACAATGCACATCCATCATGAGCCAAGCCTAAGGGAAGGCTGTCACGCTTTTCACCAAGCATTAAATGCACCAAGATGGAGTCCAATAACGATTTATCAAACCCACTTCCATAGTCAAGCCTTGTTACAAGGTATCGTTTAATACCACCCTCCATACCAATGCTTAAACCCTAGAAACATATGGTCTATACCATATATCATATCATCCCAAACTCTAATATCAACGTTAACATATTACAAAGCTTGCACTATGATAGTATTACAATGATACTTAATCATAGGTTGCGCTAGTCCAAAGTCAAAGCACCCTTGCTTAGGTATGTAGATAATGTTAGTCCACAAGTTTAGAGCTTAGGGTTTAATACCTTAGTAATAAGGTGTTTATTCTTAAGCACCATGGCATAAAAAGTATCCCATGATAACATCTAGGACTATAAATATCCAATGGTTGCTCTTAAACCAACCTAATAACCTTCCAATAAAAGAACATAAGAGAAGATAATAAGTATAGTAAAAAAATACTTAGCAGGAAAGAGATATTAATGACATTTAGACTAACGAGTTAAAAACATAACGAAGAATAATTAGTGCACAGATAATTTAGCCGTAAAAGTTAAATTGATGATAAAAACACTTACCAAGTTATAAATCCAAGTCGATAAGCATCATAACAACTAGCAACGGGTCCTCTAGGATCAAGACGGTCAAACACACTTTACACCCGATCCCATCGCAAAGTAATGAACTGCGTAAGTAAAAGAGAAGGGTGCCTTAGTTCGATTGAACTAAGCAAGCCTGCGTGACCAAGTAATACCTTACTTCTCAGATCGTCATGGGAGAACAAGTCCCGCCACTCCACCACTTTATTCCCATCAACAAAGTTAAGTTAGTTTATACTTAATAAACAGAGTACACATGTGCAGGAGTAAACCAATGAACTATACGATTGATTAATGCACCGCCAGCAATAACTAATATGTACAAATAGTTTAAATAACAGAATTAAAACATAAAATAAATGAACTAATAATCACTAAATGGATAAGAGATTCACAAGACAGTATGAGCAGTTTCTGAAGAGATCGAAAGTTTAAAGTAGCACATATAATTCCGCATGAGTAATAATGATCCCCTTCAGGTAGTTTTTACTAGCCTATAAATTTTATTTTATTTTCAATTTTTTAGGACATTACAAACTATTAACAATTTTTTGTTATGTTATTGAATCTCTTTGTTCCTATAAAAGAGATAAGGAAATGTTACATATTTTCATGCATGTGTATGGAAAAGTCAATTGAGTAAGTTGATATCATGCTTTCTTTGTGAACATTATTATTCTATTCAAAATGGACATAAATTTGTTGTCTTTTTTTAAATTGACCTTATTTCAAGACAGGGAAAGAATTCAAAGTGTTCACATTCACAGATTGGTGGACGTATTATTCTTGGTACTTTATTGTTTAAATTTTCATTTAATTTGTTTATTATATTATTATTAAAATTGAAATGATTTAACAATTAAAGGATTTAGCTATTAGAAATGTAAAATTTTGTTAGTAAATAGCTAACCCGTTAAATTAAGAAAAACACAATAAATGAAAAATTTATTTGCGTGACTGAAGTTCTTAGAAACCTATAAAAAATTGAAACCCAATAAATAATTTTTACACTAAAATATTGTTTGATTAGAAATTTAAATAAATTTTAAAGATGAGAATATTGCATTCTTATTAACTAGCAACACGTAGGATTTTACCACATAGGATGTTGTAGAAATATCTGGGCATAACCAATGCTTCCTCTAGTGTTCCTCAATACTTGTACATCACTACTATTGGTTCTTTTAGAAAAATAATTTCATAGCAATAAAATAAAATAGTTCTAGAAAGAAAACGCATAAAAAGAAAATACTAGAGAGACACTAATATACATGGTTCACTCGATATGGGCTATATCCATTGAGAAACAACTAATCCTTTCATTTATTCCATCTATAAAGATGAAGGGATACAACCTACAACAAATATTTTGCAACCTCCTCTTCACTTTCTCACAGTATCTCTCTCATAGACTGCTACACAGTCGTAATAAAATGCCCCCTTTAAAAGAGAATTTACTTCCAGGAAAAAAAAATACACAAACATAATCTCTTTTGTCATATTTGCATGATAATAATGAATGTTTAAATTTCCAAGAACATACCACAAAAATTTCCTCACTCGATCTCGCCCTATAACCTTCGTAGAACCCCTTCGACCCCCCTATACCTTAGCCATTTTTTGTTGGATACAAACATGACTGCAACAATCCTTTGTCTTAGCAATACAGTCAATCTCCACAACCAACTAGTGCCAATGATTTCATATAAAATTATTACATAAGTCTTGATCTTATGATGGAGTAATTTCTTCCACAATTTGTAGTGTTCCTCATGCATACATTTTTAGTCTTTACAGAGAGGTGAGGATTTGGAGGTCACATATTAAAAAGAGACAAGTTGATATCATTTGAATTAGTAAGGTCATAGTCTTAGATGAAGTTTTAAAATGTATTCAATCTTATGGTGACACATGAAGAGGAGAAGAAGTTTGGTTTCAAGAGAGAGCAAGGTGAGCAATAGTCATCTTTTTGGGTAAGGTGTTGTAACCTACATTTGTTAAATGGAAAATTGTAGTTTCTAAGTTTGTTGAGTGCCATTTTAGTCTTAGGATTGACTATGACATCGTGTATGTATGTAAGTTACTTTATTTTTTTGAGATGTTTAAATTTTTTGGTTAATTTCAAAGTTTCTAACGTTGGTTGGTTGGTTGGTTTGTTGATGATTGATGGTTAATGGTTGATATTTAATCATTTCTGGAAGAATATCTTATGTCACTAATTCTACTGTTGTTATAGAATATAAGTGAATATTTGTAGAGACAACTCAAGGTGCCAATTTTGATTGAAGGGGGAGAAGACCCCATTGAAGGAAATCCCTGAAATCGAGAACTAGGTCAAGTTGTGCCATAAGAATTTTATCTATTTGAACTAAAATGTTGATAGAAGGATGGCGAAAAGGCTATTTATGAGAAGACTGTAGAAATCAAGAGTTGGATCTACAATGAAGAAGGGTATGCATAAATATAGTTAAAGATAATGAGATAACACCTTAAGAAACACCTAAAAGTCAAAGAATTTAGAAATTTGTAGGTAAAAAGAAAAGACTCGTTATAAAAGAAGAGTAAAAGGTTGAAAAATAAAGTCTTTTGAAAATTCAATTGTGAAGGATTCAGGATTTTCCTAAAGAGTATAGAATTACATGAAGCAATAGTGAACCTAGAATCAAGCCATGCGATTAAATTTCAAAATATGGGATATTATAAAGAAATTTTGAAAATTATGATGAAATGGAAAATGATACTCACATAACATAAAATGTTATTGTACAAGAATACATGCAACCCAAATTTTTTTACATGGGAGCTAATAGACATTTGACAACAATTTCCACAATTTCATCCTTCAAGATAATGTTTATTTTGAAAGAAAAATGGATGTGAAGGTTTTTCCTTCACATACCTGCTAAGGGGTACTTAGGAGTACTTAGGAGTTAGTCAATCAATGTACATCAAAGAGCCATGAACAATTCCCTCTCTCTATTATAACTATATATCTTGATATTGTATAGATAAATTACTCTTGTTCTTTTAATTTATATGTGAATCCTTAATGTGAGTTCAATATTCCAAATTCTTGTTTAAGGTTTTAGTTTTTTGACGTTGTTTTAGCACGTAAAGCTATATTTGGTAAATTCTAGTCTTGTTAAAGTCTCGAAAATTCTAATCAACTTGAAATTGGAAATAAGAGTGAAAAGATAAATGATTAGTACTTTGTTGTTGTAGATGATGGAACTCCTTCAATAAACTGCTGATAGACTTCAAGAGTGATTAGTTTCTTAGCATAATTCTCATACCCATCTTCAAAATCTTGCAATGAATGAATTAACAAACTCTTTAACGAAAAGATACATCAATAATAAACACTACATCTATTACTATAGGGTTTATGTAGAATAAATAAGGTCAGTTTCCTAAGAAGGAATGATACCCCAGTTTTTCCAACTATGATCAAACCTTCCTCAAGGTTTGAAGGTAAAATTTTTTAATGTAGGAGTGGAGTTGTAGCAATGAAATGCCCTATGATTAGTCAAATAAACATGCAAGGTTGAGATAATAATGGACAAGGGATTCCTTCTATAGGTGTTGGAGATGACTGTTTCGAGAAACATAAAAGAATTACGAAGAACTGAGAGGTTTTTCTTTCCGAAAAAATATTTGAAATGCAATTGGATTTGATTATGGTGACACGATGACACTTACATATGTTTTTAATAATAATACATATAAATTAAATTAATAATATTTTATTAATTAATAATTTATCATGATTATGATTGATGATTTAATATAAAAGAATGAGAAGCGTGAAAAGAGAAAACTTTCCTTACTTTGTGTAGTCCACCTCACCTCTATGTTTGGTTCATGCACAACCTAACACACATGTCTTATCAATGGATTTCCAAAAGTGGTTTGACACATTTTGACCCCTTGGCACATTAAATAAAGGTCTTTTTCTAATTTCATTGTTCTTATTGTGGGTATAAATTCTCACATATGGTTTTATGGTTACTTGGTATTCTTTAAAACGAGTGTAGCCACCAAAATTAATTCAATATTTATGTTATTTACAACTTAAAACTAGATCTATGTTATTTACAATTTAAAACTAGGTCAATCCCTTTAAATCATCTTAATCACTTTGTGCTTACTATCCTACTCATTTATTTTCTTTATTATAATTTTCAATTTGCAAGTCTCGTGACATTGGATCATTTTGGACCTAAAAACCATGGTACAGTTATAACAAAATCATATTATGTAATATTATAAGATATAATATGATGATTTTCTTACTTATTTAACTTTATAGTCGATTAAACATTCTCTGATTCTTTCTGGTCACTCCTTTATATGTATATACATTTATATTTCGCTTCGTAATTCTTTTACATTTCTCGAAACAATCATATCCAACACCTATAGAAGGAATCCCTTGTCCATTATTCTCTCAACCTTGCATGTTTATTTGACTCATCACAGGGCATTTCATTACTAAAACTCTACTCATACATTAAAATTTTTGACCTTCAAACCTTCGACATTCTCTGATTCTTTCTGGTCACTCCTTTATATGTATATACATTTATATTTCACTTCGTAATTCTTTTACATTTCTCGAAACAATCATGTCCAACACCTATAGAAGGAATCCCTTGTCCATTATTCTCTCAACCTTGCATGTTTATTTGACTCATCACAGGGCATTTCATTACTAAAACTCTACTCATACATTAAAATTTTTGACCTTCAAACCTTGAGGAAGGTTCCATCATAGTTAAAAAAACTGGGGTAGCATTTCCTCTTAGGAAACCGAGTTTATATATTCTACATAAACCCTATAGTACTATATCTAGTGTTTATTATTTATGTATCTTTGTGTTAAAGAGTGGGGTGAGTCCTTCATTGCAAGAATTTGAAGATGGGTATGAGAATCATGCCAAGAAACGAAACACTCTTGAAGTCTAGTCGATCGATTAGATTAAACTTTTATTTTTATCTTATTTTTTCCTGCTATATGTTTCCTTAGTTTGACCCTAGAACTAAGTCATGAGTTTGCTTTCATATCTCCCCCTTTTACTACTGTGTGTGATTCCTTGGGTGGTCTTCCATATGCCCTCATATTGCATAATGAATATGTTCATTGACTACAATCTTTAGTTGATATCTTGTCCTTGTCATGGAAAATATGACATTTAATCCTACTTATAACTAGATAAGAACATTTTGAATACCATCTATGGGCGAAGTAAGTTGCAATAGATTATTCAATATAATATTTTTATATTTACAACCATACAAAACATGTCAAACGTGTAAGACCAAGAACTACAAAACAAAATAGATTTACAATTTTGGTGTCCTTTATATTAAGGATTCCTAAATGTCAAATACGCTCATTTTTTGTGATGTTCTAAAAAAAATTCCCGATTTGATTGCATATTTTGATGTTGGCAAGATCAAAAGTCTATGTGAGCTACTCAAGTATTCATATTCACTTGATTCCTTTTATCATTCTACTAAAAATATATCATAGCATAAACCATGTCCTCAAATTCTCTTTGTTTCCAAAGATAATTTGTTTTTACTATCTCTCCGTCTACTTATCTTCATAACACAATCATGAGATCTTTCTTTAAATTCACAAAGTAAATATTTATTTTTCATACATATTTTTATTTTAAGGTATTGATGTTTTTTTAAGTAATTATTAGATTTATCTCCATTGACGGAATCTCATTTTGTTATTAGATTCCTGCTAACATTATAAATAGGTTTTAATTTAACTGAGAGTTATTTTACTAAGAATCATTTTGTAACTCTTTTAATATTGTTCCAATACACTTTGGAGAATCCTAGCTTTCAA
>LPNX010729000.1:0-208724 GCA_001517045.1 Pseudotsuga menziesii | reverse complement strand
CTTTCCAATAAACGAATTTGCATGAACTGACGTAACAAGATAGGATTTCGTACCTGATAAGCTCTATTGAGCTGGGAAACTACCAATTGAGAATCCAAACGGACCTCAAGCTGGGTGATGCCACGTGACAAAGCATCCCATAGGAGCTCAATGGTAGCCCTATACTCAGCAACATTATTAGAATCAGGACCTAGACAAGTGCCTCCCGCGGCAACAAGCTATCCTGAGGGAGAATAGATAACCCATGCTACTGAAGCCAGGTTACAAGTGTGACAGCTGGCACCATCAGTGAAACCTATGTACATGTCGGAAGACATTTGCAACAACCAGCATATTATATAAAAAACAAAACTAACAACCTAATGTACATAAATAATACATACACTAAAATACAAGAAAAAGTGCTAAGCCTAAGCATAGTACTTCTTCAGGTAGAGCCCATTTCTAGGCTCAGGTAGCTTATTCCCATCATAATCTACTAATTCATATGCACCTTTACTTAATACCTTCGACACGACATAGGGTCCTAACCACATAGCCTTGAATTTTCCTCCCCCAGAGGTTCTTTATCTTGGTCCCAAAGCAAGACAAGTTCCCCCTCAGAGAAAACCCTAGGTTTGACCGTTTTATCATATTGAGATTTAACCCTATTTTTATGAGCCTAATTAGTAGTCAACGCATCTCTACGTTGTTCATCAAGGTGTTCTAAATGTACCAGACGTTCTTCAAGCTCAGTCGTATCAGGTAACACATGAATGGCTATCTTCAAGGAAGGGATTTCGCATTCAATCGGAGTAACTGCTTCCACCCAGTGAACGAGTTGGAAAGGGGAATAACCCGTGGCAGTCTTGACATTAGTTCTGTAAGCCCAAAGAGCAAGATATAACATGATGTTCCAATTAGAATGGGCTGCATCAATTGTCCATTTAAGGATAGTTTTTAAAGTCTTGTTGACAGCCTCAACCTGACCATTAGCTTGCGGATAGTATGGAGAAGAATGTTCTTGTCTAAATCCGAGCATAGTAGTCAGTTCTGTCATCATGTTATTTTGAAAATGACTGCCATGGTTAGTGACAATCACTTTGGGAATACCAAACCTTGCAATAATTTGATTGAAAACAAAGAAAGCTGCTGTTTCCCCGTTGTCTTTGAAAGTAGGCATTGCCTCTGCCCATTTCGTAAAATAGTCAATAGCGACAATGATGTATTTATGCCCCCCAGCTGAGACTGGGTTTCATGTCACATAATCGATCCCCCATTTCATGAAGGGACCTACCGAGACAACGGGAAATAATGGAGCAGGATGCGACCGCATCTTCCTGGTGTAAAGCTGACACGGATGACAGTGCTTCACAACTTCCACACAATCTTTAAAGATCGTGGGCCAGAAATAACCAGCACGCAATATCTTCTAGGCCGTTTCTAACCCAGATAAATGAACCCCACATGCTCCACTATGGGAATCATTTAGGACAATCTCCGCTTCCTCATGAGTAAGGCAACGACGCAAGATGGAATCTATCCCTCGTCGATATAATGTATCTCCTATGATGAGGTAGTTCTTGGCATGAAGGCATAAATTATGTCGTTCCTCCCTAGAGGAAGTGGTAGGATACTTCAAATTTTGGAGATATATTAGAATATCTCTGTACCAAGGATTAGAGGTGGCTATCAAGAAGATGTGCTCATCTGGGAATGAGTCATCCTCAACCACTACATTTTCTTCAGTGGGAACTTCTGCTATAAGCTCAGCAAAAACTAAGGACTTTTTAGACTTAGCAGACTGGAAATCCAAGTCAAACTCTTGAAGAATGACTATCCATTTGTTAAATTTTCCCCCAACAATCCGTCGGGATAAAACATATTGGAACGGATTTACATCTGCCACTACCGTGGTGGTCCTCAGTAAAATGTAGTGATGTAACCTTTGCACAGCATAAACAGCTGCTAAGGCTAACTTTTCGACGTGGGAGTATCTAAGCTCAGGTCTGGCCAAAGAACGGCTAAGATAATAAATGACATGATCAATGATATTATTGTCCTCCTGGACTAGTACTACCCCAATGGTCGACTCCGACGTAGCCATATATAATATAAAATCCCTAGAATAATCTGGTGGACGTAATAAAGGTGCCGACATCAAAGCTTTTTTCAATGCCTCGAACGCAAGTTGTGCGGTTTCATCCCATACAAATGCAGTGTCTTGTTTAAGCAAGTGCATGAAACCTTTAGTGATCTTGGCATAATTAACGATAAAACGTCGAAGAAAGTTAGACTTTCCTTCCAGTCTTTGAAGTTGCCTGAGAGAGCGAGGAGGAGGCAGATTTACAATGGCCTCAACTTTCAAAGGATCCACTTGGATGCCTCTACTAGAGACAATGAATCTGAGCAACCATCCTAACTCAACGCAGAAAACACACTTGTGGGGATTCAAGCAAATTTTATAATGTCTGCATCTTTCAAAGATCAACCTTAAATGATCTAGATGTTGGATCCTCTTGTGAGAATGTGCGGGCAGATCATATAGGTATGGTTCGACAATGGATTTAATGTCGTGAAAAGCAAAGTTCATAGCCCGTTGAAAGGTAGCCCCAGCATTTTTCAATCCAAAGGGCATTTTCTTATATGCAAATGTACCCCAAGGGAAAATGAAAGCAGTTTTATGTTGGTCTTCCGGTTTGATTGTAGCCGGAGAAACCATCCATAAATGAAAACACCTCACTTCCCACACATGCATCTATGATCTGATCAATAAATGGTGTGGGGTAGTTGTCCTTAGGACAGGCTTTATTAAGGTCTCTAAAGTCTGTACAAACACGAATAGTCCCTTGCTTTTTATCAACAGGAACGGGGTTGGACACCCACTCAGTCAAAGCTATGGGATATATAAAACCAGCTTTCAACAACTTTTCAACTTCTGCCTTCACAGCCACCGCTTTACGCGGGTTCACGGGTCTTAATTTTTGTCGAGCAGGCTTAGCATCAGGATAGGTTTAGATTTCATGTTGAACAATATATGGATCTATTCCTGGCATCTCCTCATATGACCAGGCAAAGATATCGCAGAATTCCTTAAAAAGGGCAGTGTAGATGGAAATCTCCTTGGGAGAGCAGTTTGCACCTATATAGATGTTTTCCACAACATCTGGGTTCACAGAGATGTTGATAGGTATAGTGGTAGAAATGTTTTCCATATTCCCCTCTGCAAACACTCCTTCCCTAGGCAAAGGGTTGACAGGTATATCAACATATTCTGACAGTCTCACTCGAAACTCTTGGTTTTCTATCCTGTTCAGTTCTGGAAGAAAATAGGATCGATGATGAAGATCCTTACAAATATTATCACGTCCACTCATGGCTTCCAGAATAGCTTCATCGGAAGGTAAAAAAGTATATAAGCAATCTATAGAATGTAAAGAGTTTTCCGCCCATGCGGGCAAATAGACTTCTTCTAGATCATCCGAGACTGTTAGAGGATCTGGAATGGGATCAGCAGTAGCTTGAGTGATAGCTTGGTAAGCCACTTCTACTGCCGATAAGGGCACTTCAGGTTCATGGGGAGTTGGGAGGACCTAAGGATCAGTCCTATCGACAATCGTAGCGATGGACTTCCCCACAGTAGTAGAACCAATGTAATTTACCGGGGATGGAAGATCAAATGTTCCCATCAATGATGTGTACATTCCAGCCCCCAAGCTCTGTGTAGCGGGTTTTACCTGATCAACAAATGGCACATTGGACTCTTTTGACTCTAAACGACCTTTTTGGGTAAAATCAAGTTGGTCAATAGTAACCAACTTTCCCTCATGTGGAAAAACCACTACACGAAAAATGGCCGACGCAACAACGGACATCGCATAAGTCCAATTCCTTCCAAGAAGCAAATTGTAGTCCAAAGGAGCATCAATCACTTCTACTTCAATAGACACTGCTTTGCCTGCCAACTTAATTTCAAAAGCCATCAGGATACCATGCGGATGGAAGGATCTTCCATCAAAAGCAGTAAGTAAAGTGTTTGATGGGACCAGCTCTGGGGATCCAAGAGCTTTCCAACAGGCCAAGGACATAACACATGTAGAGGCCCCCTCATCAACAACTGCTCTTCCAATGGTCTTACCACCATGGACAACATCTATTGATAGGGCTACATGGTACGGTAGGCAAATTTTAACATCAGAAAAATGAAATTTTTCCATGAGACTCGAAGAATCCATGCTACCTAGAGCTGCTAAGAGGGCATCCCGCTGAGCGGGACAACTCTATAACACCTCCAAAGCTGACATTGCACAAGGGGTTTGAGCTAAGTCTTCAACCACGGAGTAGTTGGAAGTATCCCTAGCATTGGGGTTATGCAAGGTCTTCTTGAAGACACCTTTCGGTATCTTTGGCATTATTTTAGCTGGTTTCTCTATTGTGAGAGGGTTGGAAGTTTCACCTACAGCTTTACCCTTCTCAGGAGTCTCTTTCTCATAGTTTTTTTTCCTGGTCTGCAACAAAGTCAAATATCGAACCATGTTGATATAATTAGGGTCAGGGGCAGTTTGAGTGCCCCCTGCTACGTTAGAAGCTGAAGCAGAGTTCTGTCCTTGGGGAAAAGGATCCTTCAGGACAACCAGTTGTTGAGCTTTGAGCAGCTTCTGGGCTTGATCCATTAGGGGACAAAGGTGAGTAAGGTGGTCCTCTTGGCACAACTTACAAGGGAACTTGACCTTCTTCTTTTCTTTTTTGCCCCCATCAGAATTGTTCACGGGATTTGGCTTGTTTTGGTTTCCCTTCCCCTTCTTACCTTTCTTTTTCTTCCCGCTGGGCTGCTAATTGCCCTTCTGAGAGGTTTGCACAAAAAAATTTGCATTCTGGGGAGAGGGGGCAGCCTTTGCTACCTCCGTCGTAGACTGTTTGATAGATAATTGGTGAAGTTGTTTAGTCAAAGACTCTACAGTGGGAGAATTAATGGACCCAACCACACCATCGGCATGGGGTCCAGGCTTAGGCTTCTCCGCCTCGTGCGAAGGCCTTGGTGCCTCAGGGATGATCTCATACAAGATCCCAAATTGTGAATAGATCAAATCTAATTGCTGGGCCCTGAGTATGGGTTCTTCTTTATTCGTTACTCCTGATGTGGAAACATCCTTAGATATATATGGCAAAAGTGATTTAAGGAACCACTCTAACAGAAACTCAGGAGGAATGGTGGCTTTGATAAGGATCTTTTGCCTCCTCCACTCTTGGATATGATCCAAGATGTGGGTATCCTTGTTTTGTCTAAAAGTAGACAACAAGTCCATTCTGAAATCGTATCGAACCGAAAGCTGAAAGTGGCTAAGGAAAGCACTAGCCAAATCCCAGAAACTACTAAAGGCAGCAGAAGGAAATTCAATATACCATTTTGCAGCCGTACCTGTCAAGGTCCTCTGGAATAGCCTCAATCTAATTGAATCCTCATTCAACGAATTGGAAGAACACCATAAGTGAAAAGTGGTGGCATGTGCCCCAGGATCTTCACCAGTTTTGCCTTCGAACTTAGAGATGTCTGATGGTAACTTGGTGGGAATAGGTGGCCACAAGGGGTCATGCCTCACCGAGTCATTCATCAATTTTGACAAGTCTGGCAATTTTAAAGTTGCCAGGAATGGAAGTTTGGGCCTAATCAGGGCAGTAAATGTGCCAGCTTGGGGATTAGAGGGACCTACCCCCGAATTCCCATGGGAAAAAGTGGGGTTGCCCCTAGCCACCACTTGTGAAGTGGGAAGGTTTCTTTGAAACGGATTCCATCCATAAGCCACAAGATTTTGTGTGGGAGGTGCAGTGTAAGAAGTTCGGGCCGTCCCCATAGAAGCAGGGGTCTAAAAGACTGGAGCAGGTATCCCTCCGCTAAACAATGAAAAGGGAGAGCTCATGTATGGGACCGAAATAGGTGTTTGGAATCTTTGCCCATAATAGGTGTTGCCTCCAAACTGCACTCCTACACATGAAGGAGATGGACCTACGTATGGACTGGATGGGGGAATGTGCCCCCCATTCCAAGGAAATCCTTGGACATATGCTGAGGATCCTACCAGACCACTATGGGTATTATAGGGAAAGGAAGAAGGAATGGTAGGTATACTGGGGATCCCAGTAACCATGTCACCAAAAGTACCTCCTATGTTGGAGTGAACCGGTGGTTGAACCACCCAGCTTGCTGGAGTCAAAGGTGTAGAAGGAAAACTAGATCTAGGGGCACTAACCGGGGGAGGTAGTACCCCTTCAATCAGAAGGGTTGAGGTGAACACAAAAGGACTTTCTTTCGTAGAAGACATGACTCTACCCACAGGGACACCTAGCAATGGTGAATCAAAAGGTCTAACCTGGACGATCACAGGATCGTTTAAATCAATCAAGGGGGAGTTAAAATTTCTTGCAAACTTGTCAGTCTACAATTCTTCTATCTCAACTATGTCAAGATTGAAATGGTTAGCAATGAGTTATGGTTCACCAAGAACTTCACTTATTCCTACAGGTTCAAATGAACCGTCTGTGTCTATTCTCCGCCTTTGAGGTAAAGGTGGAGGCTCCAATGCAGTGATAGGAGGAAGGTTTCTCAACCTTCTTGACCTTCTAACAGGTTGGTCCTCTAGAATTAAAAATTTGACAAATCACACCCTAGGGCCAACTAAACACAGGCAAAACCATAGGGCACACACTACAAAATTCCTAAAGTCTCAAGCAATCAAACCAGGGTAAAAGATATACTTTCCTGAAGAAAGCTGATGAACGATTACTTGGTGTCCTTGAAGTGGTTCTTAGGCACAAGCAGAGGAATCACCCACCGCCCTCCTACACTTTCAACAAGGGTTACCTTCCAAGCCCGTTCAAGGTGAACCAGAAATAACCTTCCGGTTTACCTAGGTATGAACCCTAAAAAGACAAGAGACTAAAGGCTACCTTGGCAATATCAACAGTCTGGGGGGACAGTCACAAGCCGAACTCGTACGCATGGGCAGGGTAGCTGAGCCCGAAACTCTGTCTAGGACAGAATCCCCAGATGCGTAAAAATCCTGAGTTACGCTTTGACAAGGATTTAGAGGGTTATCTCCTTTGTCCAAGCCTCCACGCGGCCTAGTGCTTAACTCCCGTTTGAGAGGAGCTTCCCAGAAATAGTCAATAAAGTCAAGGATTTACCTAAAGAAAGGTCCACTACGTCTAATTTTTATAACTTGTGGAAAGTTTACACTTCCTAGCCCACAAGTCTAGCCTAAGCTAGTAGGTGAAAGGCCCCTAAAAACAAAAACTTACTAGTAAATTTTAATTTATGCGTTCGTTTTAAAGGGTAGTTCTTTACTCAAGAGGTAATGGAGTGGTATATTGTATGGTGTTTTGACTCAAATAAGAAATAAATGAAAGTAAAGGTGCATTCAAAGCAAAATTACCATTATAAAAGAAAACTTCTTTTTAATTTTCTTGCAAATATATATTGATGAATTGAAAGCAACGATAAGAGAAACTAAGCCTATATTTTTGTAGTTTTTGATATAATATTTTTAAATTGAAATAAACACTACTTATGCAAAAATCACAATGCAAAAGATTTAACTATGTTTTCTTTTCACTTTTAAAAATAATCAAAATTCTACTATGCATCTACAATGCACTATACTTGAGCCAACTTGAAACTTATAAACTGTATAAAAACAACAAACTGAAGCAAACAGGTTGACAGAACCAAAATACAACCAATAAAGGAAGGCTAGGAACCCTAGCTTGGGTGCAAAGAATGACAAAGAATCACTGCAGACTTACAAAGGCAAGTGACAACCAGCCACTGTCAGAAGATAGAATGGAAAAAACAGAGCCCAAGACCTTGATCATTGATCTGGACCAAGACACTTTAACCCACAACCCAAACAGGCCAAAATACTTCAGGATGTAAACAGTAAATAATCCAAGCAAAAGAGACTCAAGGGATTTCAAAAAGCACTAAGTGTAATCACCCAAAGTGTTCAGACAAGATACACAGCATTCATAAGGAAAATCCACTCAGAAAACATGAATTATAGAAAGGAAAGAACAAGCAAACTTTGACTTAAAAATCCCTATTTCCAGAAGTATTCGCGATTGTATATAAGAGCAAGTCGCGAATGATACGCGAATGTCTAGTATTACAACCCGTGAATGCAAACCAGTATTCGCGACTGTCTAGAAGGACAACTCACGAATGGGTATACATTTTTTCTCAAAAACAAAGAAAAAACCCAAAGACTTTCAAATATTGAGGCAAGTATGAAACATGATAAAAGATCACACACAGACTTCAAGCAAAGACTGGTCAGGGGGACAGAAAAAACCTACAGCAGTCCAGGCTCCCCAACGGAGTCGCCAGTTCTGTTGTACAGGATTACACACCTAATAACCATAGGTCGGGGGTTACCAACATACTCAATTAACTTGCTGACAATTGACTTTAAATTGTAGTAAAGGAAATAGGAGGATTAGAAAGACTTACTCAATTACTGATGGCTGATCCTTGCTAGTCCTCTTCCGCTCTGCTTCACCTTCAAAGTCTTCAAGTTTGCCCTTCTTTCACCTGTCAAGAGCCAATCTTCTAGATACAAGATGATTCATATATATATAAACAGGTTAGATAAATCCTATATAAGATGCATAAACATAAACATTTATCAAACCATTACACATGAAACACGTATGGAAGAAGGATTCTCTTTATTATCAATAATGAAGAAGTTCAAATTACAACCCAACGCCTGAGACAAGGACTCCTCTGCAACCAAAGGATTCTGAGTTCCACCGCTCCAAATACTTCTGTATACAATCCACTAGCATAACTTTGCTCTCCAAATGTCTATATCAATACCCTCCCCAAGGCCTGTATATATATGGAGGAAATAAGGCGGTTTCGAAGGTTGAGGAGGTTGAGACAGTTAAGAAAATTAAGATAACAATGCTTAACTAATCTCAGATCAGTGCGTGTTTTTATGTTTAACTATTCAGGGACATATTCAAGGGTGTGTAGAAGGACAACCCACGAATAGATCCATACGCGACTTGCTATAATGGATACTAGCGAATGACTCGCGAGTTGTATCAAAGGAGAGTCACGAATGCAAGTCAACATAGTAAAATGGAAAAGTAATCAACTGGATGGAGGAAGAATGTATTATGCCATAAGCCAAGCTATAGTGTTTTGGGAAAACCCCTATCCATAAATGTCCTTTTGTGTGCCAACATGAGGGATGTTCGCACTCGGACGGAGAGGTGCCATTCAGGTATATAACAAAGTTGCTAAAGAAGGAAGGTGTATTTCTATGGAGTTAAGAGTGTCAAGATAGTTTTGATACGCTAAAGGCCAAGATGGCTTATGCACTGATATTGATTTTCCCTGATTGGATCAAGGAGTTCCATGGCCATGTGGATGCATCATCAGCTATGCTAGGAGTGGTGCTCATGCAACCGGGAGAGGGATAATCTAGATCACCCGATTTTTTTGTTAGTTGGAATCTGTCGTCTGTAGAGAAAAACTATACGACCATAGAAAGGGAAGGTCTGGAAATGGTATATGTGTTGCATAAGTTTAGGAATTACTTATTGGGCGGTCATTTCAAGATGTTTATAGACCATTCTACTTTGAAGTACCTATTTAATAATAATGTGTTGGGGGGGAAGATGTGCCGCTGGCTACTTCTCTTCCAGGAGTATGATTTTGAGATAATTGTTAATATAGGTCACTTGAATGTTGGGCCTGATAATTTTTCCTGCATTGAGACAAGCGAAGAACCAACAAACATTGAAGACAAATTTCTAGATGCACAATTGTTCATGATCGATATGGTTGATGGTTACTATGATCATATCATTTAGTTTTTGGAAAAGGCATTGCACCGGAGGACCTTACTACCAGTAAGAAGAAGAAGTTGGTGGTTAAGGATTCGGATTTCTAGTTGATCGCTAGACAACTATATAAACTAGGAACAAACAATATTTTGTGGCGATGTGTCCTACCGCATGAGCAAGGGCAGATTTTGGCAGAGGCCCATGCGAGAATTCCTAGTGGACATTAAAGAGGATGAGCTACTATGAGGAAGGTGCTTCATGTAGGGATTTCATGGCCCACCCTTCATTCTGATGTAACAGATTATGCATAGACCTGTGATGTCTATCAATGAAATTGAAATCCATCAAGGAGGGATGAGATGCCACTAGTACCTCAGGTGACATTGCAACCATTTGATAAATGGGCATTGGAGTTTGTGGGACCAATCAACCCACCTGGGAAGTGAACTGGTGCATGATATATCATTACAACGACAAATTATTTGATAATATGGGAAGTGTTGGGAGGGGTTTCGGGTAAGTGAGTTGCGCAGCACCACGCAAGCTCACACAACACCGCGTAGGACCAAATCAGTGTGATAGGCGGAAGAATAACCGTTTTTGGAATTTCTTATGCAATTTTGTACTAATTGACCACATTTTGTGGATATAGGTCACTAGTTTTATAGAAGTTAGTTAGAAGTGGACCTTGGATGTAGAGGCGCAAGCGTATATATAGAGTTAGAATTACAATTGTAAATCAGTATCATTGATGTAGAAGATCAATCGATCAATCCATTTTGTGATCTGATAAGGATGTGTGAGCTTGTCACTTCATTTTGTTCTTGAGCAATTTTGGCTCTATGTGTATCTACCAGCTATTGAATCTTGGGTTGTGATCATTCTCCTGCTGTGGAGAAGTACTGTATGATCTGGATCTATTGCGCAGAAGTAATATAACATGATGGATGTTCCCCTAATTTGATATTGTCTCTTATTTATTTCTTGTCTTTATGTGTTACATGTCAATTATGGATGTTCACTGAATTTGTTGTATGAATTAATGATGCTACTACGATGAATAAGTGAATGATGCAATCTGTTAGTTATGATGATATATCTGTGATGAATGCTGTGATACTAATCAACTATCTCTGAATAATATGATGATTATGTTGTTGAGTCACTGATGCCCTGTCCTTCCTTCTTAGTGTTAGAAAATTGGTTCCGACAGCTCTCCTTCGAACATCTCGGGTGAGACTTCATCCACTCTATGGGTGTTACCGGGTAGGGTGAAACCTATCTGGGCCGGTGCTTAGGGAGATCGCACTAGTTGGGAATCGACATAGTGAGAACCCCTGTCAACGAGGCTTTGTTGGTGGGCTTTTTTCCAACAAATGGTTCCATTACTGGGACCTCGTTGCGACTAAAGGGAGGATATGTTGTGGCATCCAACTAAACCGAAGATTGAAGATTAGTTTGACCTAAAGCTGTGAGAGTTTACTAAAACAGAGAATCAAAATATGAAGTTGTCAATAAATGATTGGTTGGCCAGATATATCCATGATGATGCCCATGAATGGTTCTTCTGTGAATTTCCTATCATACTGTATGAGTGGATAGCATTGTTCACTTATAAGAAGAACAACCATTAAGGAGCGAAGCCTACATCTTGGACCCCGGAAATGATCCAGGAATTGCAAGAAACTAATAACAAAGCATCGCGAGCTATCAAAGTATGGTTGGATAGTATTATGGAAGGATACATCACTAAGTTTGCAGTCGATACCAATAATTCATACAGCAAAGTAGAAAGAGAGTTCTTCAATGGACCACGAGGTAGGTTCTTGTTGTCTCTACAATTATCTATTAAGATGCTTGTCTGTGAAAAGGGTATTCTAAAAATGTACCTCGAGTAATGGAACTCTGGTTTGCGGAGGCTATGGATAATGTGACAAAAGGGGGGAGGAAAATGGTAAGATAAGGGGTATATGGGTATGAGTACTGATGAGACTGTGAGGGTCATCGAGGAAACAAGTGGTTGTACGAAGGGAAGAGTAAGGTTTTGACAAGAGAAGAGGTAGAGGATAGGGGAAGGTCCTACTATGATTGAAACACAAGACCGCAAATAAAAACCACACGGGACAAAGCGACCCTAAAGTGATGACAAGGATGACTAGATCCAGGCTACACCCAGGATAGTACTAAGCTCAAACCCCAGTAGTAACGTGTCCACACCTTCACGTACTACTCCACCAACAGGTGAAAAAGCACATTCTATGTTGACTTGTTTGATGTGCCAGTAGAATCCTAGTAGTAGAGCACCATTTGGAGGAAGAATGCCCAAAATGGTGGGCGACGAGATGAAGCTACCAATATTCCATGGAAATAGGACTCATGACCTAGAGTAGTATTGGTTCTTGTGTGAAGCAATATGGACTTCTAGACAGATCGTGGAGGATGATATCAAAAAAAGACAGTTGGTGACCACCCTTAGGGGTCATGCGCTTTACTGGTACATGAGATTCATGTAGGTTCCTTAGGGAACCACAGAAAAAATAGTGAATGAGATCTAGGAAGGGCTATTCGAGGAATTTAAGAAACCCAAATATGAGGCCCAGTATATTATAGAACTCAAAGAGATCAAGTAGTTCCCGAATAAAACTGTTTGGGATTTTGATCAATAGTTTAAGACATTGATGGCCTGAGTTAGATTAAAAAAGAGCAATGTTCAACATAAGGAGTGGTTCATCACTACACTAGTATCGCACATCTGATAGCCATTAATGCAACAAAATATTGTGACACAGAGCGAGGCTCTAGAGATCACGATGAAGTTAGAAGCTTTGCCTATTGGGGAGACTGTAGTCAGCATGAACCAGATTTAGGCACAAATAGCGAATTTGACACTCCAGCTGCAAGATATAAAGAAGGAAAAATAAGAACATGATGACCTTTGGTGCATAAGGTTTCATGTGGACGGACACACTAAGGACACCTGTCTAAATTTTTGAAATTATTTTCTCTCAAGAGCATCAAACCCCTTGAGTTGCACTGGTTTACAATGGTGTCGCATATGTCAGGTATATAGGCATCGACACAAAAACTGTAGCTACATTCATAAGATGGTTTCGAAGGTAGAAAGTTTGTATTGCACCTTTTGTCGTTCAGTGGGGCACAAGGATAAAGACTGTCAAGCTTATGACTTGCTTCAAGAGAGAATATATGATTCATACTTTGTGAAGGGCGAGGATCCCTATGTGATCCAGTAGTCAAAACCTCAGGCGTAAATGGCGCATCCAAAATCCCAAGTGTAGTATAAAACACCTCTGCAAATGTAGTTTATCCTATCGCAGTCGCAAGAACAATTCACATCACAGCCATAGTTTGCACCTTAGCCACAGTTTGTAGCACAACCACAGTTTGCACCATGACCGCAGTACAATCAATTGCTAATCACTCATCCTCAACCACAGTATGTTCAAGCAGTGCACTATGTTCAGCAGCAACCGAATCCCTCATAGTAGCTAGCCCAACCAAAATATCAGCAAGCAGCTCAACCATAGTACCAGCGGTAAGGAGGATTCTAAGGAGGAATTAGGAGATGAGGAGGAGGCTTCGAAAGAGGGGGAGGATGAGGTCAAGAATCAATCCAGTGTTACACTTGTGGAGTATTTGGGCACTACCAAAGGGAGTGTCCTCATTTTTAGTGTACATACTATGCAACAAGTGAGAACAATGTTGAAAATTTCCCTCATTTGATTGGAAAGTGGCAAGATAGAAACATCCCTCAGTTGTAGAATCAGAACCAGTTTCAAAACCAAAACCGTGTATAGAATTAGCATCTGTTGCAGAATCAGACTCAGATCCCACTACATACTCAAAATCAGCCTATGAACTTGCCTCTGAATCAAAATCTACCCCTAAACCAAGCTCAGAACCAGAATCAAGGACTGAATTTTGCGATGATTCTAGTGGAACCTAGAACCTAGGCCATTGATGTTGCTGTCGTCACTTGTGCAGGTGTGACGACCAGATAAAATGGACCTCATCAACAAGTTCAGTTTGCTGGGAAGAAAAAGGTAGCATTTGATATTGCGACAGAGAAAGATACCTTCTGTTAGCACTGAGATTGAACCAAACATTGGTAGAAGGGATCTCCCCCAGGTGACAGCAAAACCACTTTAGACTGCACTTCTTGCCCAACACAGTCAGAGAGGGATCTCTCATTTATTTACCAAATTTGCTCATGCAAGAGGGTATGCTGTTATATGGTGTAGGTGAGATGATCAGAGAGGACCATTGGGAAATGGAGTCGATAGTCCTGGTATGGAACGTGTTGCAGGAGGTAAAGAATTGTAGAACTTTACAGATAGAGGAAAGATAGCTTCCCATATTTCAATCAGGAGATATTTAGCAGGTGATTAGTGGATGAGAGAAAACAACCCATCATGCAGAGCATTTACAAGATGAATTCAGCATGACTTTAGAAGAAAAATTTGATGAATATATGAAACAACAGACAAAGCATAGTATGTATGAATTCCAAACTGTTAAACAATTATTTCATACATAAAAGAGAATAACAAACTGGAATGTAAACATGATAAACATTCACGTAAGGAAGTTACATATTGAAAGAAAAGACGACGCAGGAATCTCTGCCATGAAGAATTATCATTCCTCTGCAATTTTATTCATATCATAGAAAGCCAGAAACAATTTACAATGGAGATCCTCATCCATTGAAAGTTTCCCAACCAACCTTTATCTCCCTCTATAGGGAGTGTATTTATACTATCTTAGACTTGAGACTAATCCTCGAAACAAAACCTAAAAATTGTTTTCAGTCACAATTAGACACTAACAATTTAGAGTGTGGTACTATTTCCATGATTTACAAATATTGACCAAAATTATGGAGCAAGTGGGTGTGCTCAGCTTGGGTGACAGCTCGACGTGCTCTACTACTATTGTAGACCTTGAGTATGATGCCTTTCTAGTTGCTTTCAGGCGAGTCACGATTGACTGGGTTTTGGACCCCTTAGCCAGCTTGTTGAGTCAGCATAGCACCCCTTTTTGTCCCAAGTTTGTGTCTCCTCCATGCTTAAAGGTGGATTTCTGCATGGATGCAAACAAGGAGGGTAGTTTGCATCTTTCCCCTGCTAAACCTTCTCTGCAGCCTCTCTCTCTCCAGGTAAGACTGTTAGATGCGGGGTCTAGAGGAAGAGTCGTATTGCCTATGGCTAAGGCAAACTTTGTAGTGGATTTTCATTCTTGTGCTCCTCACCTTTTGGGAGGTGGGCTCTCCCATAGGAAATATGGTGGAGTGTACCTCCACCAGCCCCATCACCTTTGGCAAGTGGAATTCACAAATAGGGCTATGTAGGCATTGGACCCCTGATGCTCCCATCTAAACAAATTCTCTCACAGAGCATAGCCTAGGACTGTCTTCTTATGGAGAGGCTTCAGAGGAAACGATGGTGTCAAGGGATCATGGAAAAACACCTACGAGACATAGGTGTCCAGGCAATGCGCAATTGGAGGTGTGGGAATCTAAAGACGGGTATATCTCTTAAAATTATTCACGTCTGCGCCCTAATGGCTGGTGTCATCCTTGGCATGGAAAACGAAGGAGACTGGTAACTGTAGAAATTTGCTCACCAACCATCAGCACACCCAGATAGACAATATTTTCTAACCAAATTGCCATTGCCAACTTCTCGAACTTCTATGGAATTGAAACAAAACAAAAGCTTGGGATTTGAAGGTATGTTAGCTCATTCTCGGCATTACAAAGGCATATATATAAGGCTAAGAGACTGGACTTTGCAATGAACGGTCAGCATTCTTGCACATTCTGTCATCGAGTGTTTCAGTGCAGAAATGTGTGAGGGCATGGGACAATTGATATTTTACCTACTGAAGATCTAGTTACGTCACTTCATCAGTTGCGGCACCTTACCATTTGCTGTGGGAAATATTTTCAGGTGTCACCCTGTGTGGTCAACCCATGCTGCAAAGCACATGGAGTGGATGTTCTCACACTCTCTTGCTCTTCTGAACTAGGAAAAATAATGGTATCCCTCATCGCATTAGCATTGCCCCATGTGAAGAGGGATTCGCCGGTTACTTCCTTACTTCTGCATGCCAAACCACACGGAGGCTGCCCGTCTTTCGGTGATATGAATCTACCACAGAGATCATTTATTCTATACACATGCTACAAATGGAGTATGGGGGATCAATTAATCTATCAGGAGGAAAATCATGTGTGCAAAAATAGCTTCTATTGTCAGATCTGCCTTAGATGTGATACCCACAGCCTTGCGACTCTCTCAACGCTTTGATTTGGGTGCTTTTCACATCCATCATCCATGTTTCTTTAAACTTCAGCTACCGATTCATGATCATCCTTTATTAGGACTGTATGATCAGAGCAGACCTTATCACCTTTCGTGAATTGAGATCTTGACCCCATCCATGCTAGTTCAAATCGTGAAATGAACTACAATCGTAGATCTATCCTCGCCTTTGTTGTGTCCGTTGATCTTTGCAACCAGTACCACTTTTCACGATTTGGAATCACAACTTTATCCATGCTAGTTCATAGGACAAAATCATCTATGGCTATATATCTACTCATAATCTTATCTCTAAAATTAGATGCCTCTATCCTGTAATCCATTTCATGATTCAGAAAAGATCCTTCTTCTACGCACATTTTCCCAGCGAAATCGCCTCAGGCTGTCGATCAGGATTCCCCTTGATCTCGGCCTTTAATTTCTTGTCTCCTTTAACAGGCTTCATGAATACCAAACTTAAATATTTCCTCATATCTTTCGTCCTGTGGAACCAATCTCTATCGTCAATCTTCTCTGTCGTGAATCTAGATCATTGATCGACAAAACCCCTTTATCTCATTTTCGCTGCTGCATGTCTTGACCTTTGGAAGGATCTACCACCGTAGATAGAGCTCTCTTCTTTATCTAATGGTCCTAATTGATAGAAACTTCCCATTGGATAACCTGAAGGGTGTTTGTATAATTCTTCATTGAACAGGACCCATTTTCAAATTCTTCCAAGCCCACAACTTGACTGTTGCAAATGGAGTGCTAATAGCTGACTCCACGAAGGATGCTATCCTCCCAGGGAGGTAGAAAAGAACCCTGTAGACCAAGTGCTAGATCCATTGGGACACCTTTAGCCCCTTTTTGGCATCTTCAACATGCTTTGAGCTACTACTGTAGCAAATTTATGTCAATCTGCAAACTAAGCTTTTAACCATACTCTGAAACTGAGAATAGTTGTGATTGCAAACCTGTACTTACAACTAAAAATGAAAACAAACTAAACAGTACTGAAGGAAATGCTCGATAAAAATCGAGGTTATTTTTACCTACCTACTCTATCTAATTGAGCACACATGCCTAATCAAGTGAACTCTGTCTTCCAATGAAGCCAATCAAGCAACTTATTGAATAATCTTGTTTTCTTTTCATGCTTGATTAAGAACAGAGATGAAATGCCTAATGAAAGAAGGCTATAACAAATAAACTAATATTTACATCAGAGATATAACCAGTCATTACCATTACCTAGCCTCTCCATGTACTCTACTATGGGGTCATAGAAAGCATGGAAACCTCCAGCATATTCTGTCCTCTGTTCATTATGGGAAAGCTGTCTGAAACACCCTTCCTCTAGTGAGCTATCAGGATGATGTTTGAAAGATCTTAGAAAGGGATTCCTAGGACTGTTTTCAAATGAAATATCTGCCCTTTCATTCAAGACTTCTGGAGGTAGAAACTCACCTTCCTTATATGCCCCAACATGGAGATCATATTTTTCTTTAACATAGTCGAGCAAGCACAATCCCTCTCTATGGGATGATATTCCTAAAGGAAAAACATCAAAAAAGGCATTTATTTGAGAACTGTTACCTCCTTCTTCATGACCCAATTCCTTATCACAAACAACTTATGTATCAATAAGTGGAGAGGGACTGCATGACTGTTCCTCTTTATCATTTTATTTTCTAAATAAGTCTATGGAATGCACCATATCCTCTAACTTATGTTTTCGCTTAGAGGATTTAAGTCTATTCCTTATTAATTCAAAGGAGGAATAACATTAGGGAAGACTGTCACCTTCAACACACTTATCATCCTTTCCTCTCTTAGCCCTCTGAATTTGGATTGCAGCTTGATTTTATCCATTAGTAGACCTTGGTTTTATAGCTGGTTCTTGGGGTATAACTTCCAGGTAGTCCTCCTCATACTCATCGTACACAGGTATACTGAAATCCCTTTTAAAATCATCATTAATGGACTCGGTGGTAAGCAGATTACAACCTTCAGAAAATAAAACGATAGAACCATCTGTTTCTATATCAGGTTGATCATTTTCCTGCCTGGTAAGGGAAATATTTAGCTGAACAGGGACTACCCCCCTTCATTTATGTGGCCCAACCAATTTTAATGTATCTTTTACTTCACCACCACTGTCTTGACCTGACACCTTTTGGGACATCTTAAGGTTTTCTTCAACCCCCAAACAATTAGTAAACATGTGTTGTAGAGTGGTTGATTTTCTTTCTAAAAGAAGTAATGACAATTTAGGAGTAAAGGTAGCTGCATAATAGATTTTGGCAGCGTTTTCAATATGTTGGACTTCCTTGGGCATGTTATAATAAAATATTGCAAATCTTATGTTAAAACTAGACATGGCCTCAACCTCATGCTTCTTTAGGGAATAAAGTTCTTAAATTTTTTGATCTAGTTGCCTCCTCCTACCCCAAAATTTCAAAAAGGTGCAAGAAAAATCTTCTTAGGTACTAATGGACTTAGGCTGCATTTGAACCATTATTTAGCATCTCCTTGCAAGGACTGGGAAAAATTGCTCATGCAAACATCATCATGTTCTATCTCAAAAAGGTCAAAGAAATGTTCAAAAGCTTGTAAATGTTTCTCAGCATTGAGCTCTTTGGATTCTCCATCAAATTTGGGGAGGTATTTGTAATGTTTCGCAGAAAAATCATGGAGGATAGGAGGAAATTGTAGAGGCTTGTATCGGCTTGGAATATTGGGAGAGACCAGGTTAGGTGAAATGGATATGTTATCAACCGTGGCTTCATGAAGTTCACAGGGGTGACCTTTAATGTCATGAGCTTTAGGTGAAATATCTAGGTCAAAATAAAATGTACAAGACGATGCAAGGCTTTCAGTTCGTAAAGAAGGATATACAAGAATATATTCATAGCTCTGTTTCGAGCGAAATGAACCATGGAAGGCTATTTTGATAAATTTAGGAAAGGATAAGAACAAAATTACAAGGCAAGACAACGCATCTTGGAAGAAACAGAAACTTGAGTATCTCACCCTTTCACCATGCATTTTCAGGCTTTACAACGAGCCCATTTTTTCAATAAATTCTTCTAGTTCTTTTTGACAATTTGATTTCTATGTCATACCTCCAGCGGAGTCGCTAAAGTCTGAATCCTTAAAGAGTGGAGTCACCAGGTGAAAAGTGCACAACCTTCTTGATGTCTGATTGTTGTTCACCATCAATAACCAAATATGAAACTATGTCATTCATACCCAAGGATGATATTCAATCTCATCCCCGGCAATGACACCAGTTTGTTAGCATTGGGATTGAACCAAAGTTTGGTGGAAGGGATCTCCCTCGGGAAATAGCAAAACCACTTTAGACTACACTTTTGGACCAGCACAGTCAGAGAGGGATCTCTCTTTACTTAACAAATTTGCTCACACAAGATATTCAATCAAGAACGATCAAGAGGTCAGATTCCTGAACGGGATAGGTATGTTGCTATAAGGTGTAGGTGGGATGATCAAAGAGGAGGACCATTGGGCAATGGAGTCAACTTTCCTAGTATGGAACGTGTTGCAGGAGGTAAAGAATTGCGGAACTTTACAAACAGACGCAAGATAGCAGCCCATCTTTCAATCAGAAGATATTTAGCAGGTGATTAGTGGATGAGAGAAAACAACCCATCATGCAAAGCATTTACAAGATGAATTCTACATGACTTTAGAAGAAAACTTTAATGAATATTTGAAACAACAGACAGAGCATAGTATGTATGAATTCCAAACTGTTAAACACTTATTTCAGACATGAAATAGAATAACAAACTGGAATGAAAATAGGATAAACATTCATGTAAGAAAGTTACATATTGAAAGAAAAGACGACACAGGAAACTTTTCCATGAAGAATTATCATTCCTTTGCAATTTTATTTATATCACAGAAAGCTAGAAAAAATTACAATGGAGAGCCTCAGCCCTTGAAATTTTCCCAACCAGCCTTTATCTCCCTCTACAAGGAGTATATTTATACTATCTTAGACCTGAGACTAATCCCCGAAACAAAACCTAAAAACTATTTTCAGTCACAATCAGACACTAACAGTTTAGAGTGTGGTACTATTGCCATGATTTACAAATATTAACCAACATTATGGAGCAAATGGGCATGCTCGGCTTGGGTGACAACTCGACGTGCTCTGCTGCTATTGTAGACCTCAAGTACGATGCCTTTCTAGTCGCTTTCAGGTGAGTCACCATTGAATGGGTTTTGGACCCCTTAGCTGGCTTATTGAGTCAGCATAGCACCCCTTTCTATCCCAAGTTTGTGTCTCCTTCATGCTCAAAGGTGGATTTCTGCATGGACACAAATAAGAAGGGTAGTTTGCATATTTCCCTTGCTAAACCTTCTCTGCAGCCCCTCTCTCTTCGGGTAACACTGTTAGACGTGGGGTTTGAAGGAAGAGTCATATTGCCTCTGGCCAAGGAAAAATTTTGTAGTGGCTTTTCATTATTTTACTCCTCACCTTCTGGGAGGTGGGATTTCCCATGGTAAATATGATAGAGAATACCTCCACCAGCCCTATCACCTTTGGAAAGTGGAATTCACAAATAGGGTTGTGCAGGCATTGGACCCCTAATGCTCCCATCCAAACAACTTCTCTCATAGAGTGTAGCCTTGGACTATCTTCTTGTGTGGAGGCTTTGAAGCCAATGATGGTGTCAGGGGATGTTACGAAGAGAAATTCCTATGGCTTGGGGTACCACAACAGACATCTTGACTCCAGAAATCAATCCTTTCCAATATGCAATAGAAATTAAACGTCTAACACTAAAGGATCAGAGCTCGTACCTTATTCCGGACGGTTGAAGTAGATCCCCATTGAGCTTTCCAATCTTTAGCTTGAATTGCTATATTAATTCCTCAAAAACAAGTAAACAATACAAGAATTCTATATATCATGGTGTTAGATCTATTCTAGCATATATAATCATTAATGTAAAAGCATTTGACATAATCCCATGGATAAAATATTCATTCAAATACACATCATTGGACAGGAAAAGATATTTCTATTAATATAAATCAGAGATTACCAGATACAACCTATGACGGCATGTTTGCGAACCAGATAAACTGAATCCCCCACTTGGGCCTCCACCACTTCAATCCTCCATCTCTTGATAGCAAGCTCACAAGAAAAAGGCAAGCTTAGGAAGAACACAAAAGTGCTCCAAGGGACAAAGGGATGCAGACACAAGCATAAGTTCCAGCAACAATGGACTATAGTTTCTTTGCTCTCAATTCTCTCTTATGCTTTCAATGTACCAAGGGGTTCCTTATATAGATTTTCAAAGGGGTAATGAAAGGTCGAATCTGAGCGATCTCAAGGCATATGGAAGGCCAGGAGTCAAATGAATCGGATCCATGTCAAGGAAAACTCCAAAAGGATTTGGACTATGCAAACATCCCAATGTACGTGGTTATATGGGTCAAACCCACGTATGTAGGTGCTTATAGGTTTAAAAGTCACGTATAGCATTTTTCATGTGTTTTTAGGGATGATCAAGGAAACATCAAAGGACAAAAAGTGGTCCATAGAAGCTAAGGAGTCTGCAGCGGGACATGGAAGGACATGCAAAGTGTGATTCACCTGGAGTGGTGAAATCCGCTATAACAGATGCCCCCTAATGTGTGAGGTCAGAAGGGTCATACGATGGCCAAAATACATTATAAGTCCATACCAAAAGTGGACTGATGAAGGATCCCAAATGGACGACCAACCACCCAATTAGCATAATACAATAATACAACTCTGCATACAACTGCAAATACATATAGCAGTCCCGGATACATAAGAGTACAATGGCCATGAATAGGCATGATACATGATATCACATATGTGGTCATCGCCACGTACAATATACATAGATCAGAATCTCCATGATGAAGATATACAAAGGACCATGATCTCCAAAATGTATGAAGATATATAATAGATCAAGATCTCCATAGCGGCTGGAAATATCTGACATATATTGGAATCAAGTCATGAGAGTTGAAATCTCATGAACACTGTCACGATCAAGGAGGTAGCATATAATAGATGCCACCAATTTGGAAAGTCTTCTACACAAACCGCTACGAGTACATATCCTACTATGCGAATAGAGGTGTCGAGGTTGAACATAGTAGTCCATAGTCTGATTACCGGTCATTAATGTATAATGTTAATAGACGCGAGATCACCCACCAATAATGAAAATGGGAATCAAGGTACTAGAGTGCAAACTAACAAGTGTGAATAAATGTGTTGAGGTTGAACACTTGAGAGGATCCATCAATCAGGGGACATTGATGTATTCCCAAGAAACTGTCGATGAGGAGAGAACCTACCACTGATGACTGCAAGTCTCAAGGCACTCAAAATGACTCTAGATTCCAATCCCAGAATAAATGATCTGAATTCGATGGGATGAAATCCACTGGAAGGAGGGAATTAAGGCATCCCCCATCATCCAACAGGAGCTACTCAGTAAATCTGTATAATGTGGAAGGACTCAATCATAAGGTGCACGAACCAGTAACTGTACCGGGAATGGCTGATAAGCAAAGTCAAGATAACTGAGGAATGGCCTACTCAGGTTTCAACTTCCTTTGAACAAGAGCATAACGGAGTATGGTGATTGAATGAAGGCAACATAGACTTGATATGCAAACTGGGACATCTCTGTGACACAGAAGGCATCAACAGAGGTTCCATGGGGACTGGAAGCTTAACCAGTCGGTGGAGATAAACTCAGATAAATGAGTACAGCTCCTAAAGTCAAACTATAACCCAACCAATGGATGTGATATAAAGTGCTATGTTTGAAGGTGACATGACTCGACAGCTGCCATATATAACATCTTTCCTTGTCCGGCTTTTCGGTTTTTTTATTTTTTTGGACTTTTTTAGTTATTTGAAAAGCTTGAAAAAAGAATAAACTAGCTTTATAGTTACAAACTAGGAGGAGACGAGTGTCACAAGGGAAAACAAACTAGTTCCAAGCAGTGGAACATACCTATGCTCAATGCAAGGATACATGTGTAGGATATCGACACTCAGGGGAAAATCCCCTCCTGGTAAAAAGGGAATCAAGCCATGAAGGATATAAAAAATGGCTCTACATGGCTAGATATGAGACAAGCTCAGGATATATGGCTGAAAAACAATGTCAGGGGAGCCGGTATAAAGCTCAATAAGGTAGGAAAATCTCATGATAATGCATTCACAACTTGACATGAGGGAGTCCTAAGGGAAATAGGCTAGCATAAGATCAAGAGGAGTATGAGGCTCTTGCGAAATGTCATGGCAGTACTATACAAAGGACTCCTGGACCTAAGAGAGGACTCATATCATGGGTATCAGATGCAAAAGGGAGCTAACTAGGACACCCATGTATAGGAAAGCTCTACCATTCACATAGTACCACTTCTAATAGCAACATGAAGGTTCCGTGATACCATGGAATGGGTTCGTACCTAAGGTTAAGATGGAATGGTCATAAGGAAATGCATAAGTGCAAGCAGATGTGATATCCTAACCTATATGCCAGTTCAGACATAATACCTGTGAACGGCACGAACAGGTCAAAACCACGGAGAGAGTGTACAAGAACTGGACCCTACATGACAACCATATTAGTCCAAAACAACCCAAAATAGTCAATAAAGAATCCAAACTATAGGATATAGGGAGGAATGATCATGACAACAGCACCCAAAGGAAACAATGCGGTGAATGATGGGACATAAGAAGGAAAGTAAGGTGTAGACCCAATGTTCACACATCCACTACCACCCCCATGAGGGTGACCACTGGTGTAAATACCGAGCGAAGGGAGTCAACATCCTCCACAAATGGAGTAGAGGTTAGAATGTGACCACTTCAAATCTATGAGCAGGGTAAGGGGTTGTGATGCCCCCAAGTCTAACGCCATGGTCCGTACTAGGACCAAGACGGGTGATAGGATACCAGACATGCCGAAAATAAATGGACCTGAACTCAAGAGAGCATAAATATACTCAAGTAACAGAGATCCCAAAGGCCAACTAGTGCACAAAGAGCACACTCCTAAGAAAATCTATAGCCAAAATACAAGCAACCAAGGGGAGGATATGTGAGCTCCCGAATGCAGCAGGTATGTCTCACCTAGGAGAGGCTCAAAACTCCCATACACTACAAGCAGAGGTACGTAACCAATTATAGTGGCCCTCAGCTTCAACGCATAAAGCGACTGTGCCGTCCGACCTCTACCTGGTCAGGACACCCGCATAATAACCCCTGCAAAGTACCCCGATATCCTAGGTAAGGCCACTAAGGTCACCTCAATATAATTAATGCTAAGGCAGATAGTCGCAGGCGGGATTGACCGTATGGGCAGGGTAGCAAAGCCCGAAACTCTCAAAAGAGCCCCCAGATAGGAATACAATCCTGGAAATATCTCCGGTGCTACTCAGTTATGACTAGGGGTCATCCCAATCAATAACCGCTCACACTGCCTCATGCTTAACTCCCTTTTGAGAGGAGGATCCTGAGAAACACTGGTTATACCAAGGATTTCACACACTCACCTGGACATACACCTAGATGTTGTTGTTTAGTGATCTTGGAGAATTTACTTACAATGAACTATTCCAAGATCCTAAAACCTAAGCTTGTTGGTGCACCCTATAAAAGAAAAAAGTGTAGTTCATTTTAATTTAGCGTTGATTTTAATTGGCTGTAATTACTCAAAGGGAAATGGTCGTGCAACTAATGAAGTTATGACTCAGCAGTGAATTAAATATGCACACCATAACAAACAATGCTAAGTGCAATCTTTGTCAAATGAAAAATTGGGTATGCCACTACATGAGATGCATAAATATATATTCCTTTCTGAATGCCAATGCAATCCTTCCTATATGAAATCCTAAACACAACTCTCATCCAAGTAATCCAATGCAAGTACCTCCTCAAATCCATATCTAAGATGCAACTAAGAGTGCAACTACTTTGTATTTTTCAATATAAAAGAATGAAAAATGCAATAAAAGTCATCTAAAACTCTCAATCTCTACAGCAAGTATAAAAGACAAGCCCAGCAAGACACTGAGACAAAAAGAGTAATGCACTAATTGCAAAACAAAAAGGAAAAATGACTAAAAATACTTTCAAATAAAAATCAATGAAAAAGTGGTCTCTGGTCACAAAAGAAGCATCCAACAGACAACATTAGACCCAAGGAAGACCCAACCACACTCACAACCCACCCAACAACTTCCCACAACATCAAAATCACCAAAAGGGAGGATGTACGCAACTATTTAAAGAACAGCTGCATATGTACGCGACTTTTGGCCAAAACCCCATGTATACAAAGAAGGCAGTGGTAAAAATCAGGCCAAGGAAAAACCAATAAAGGGGAGTGTCAATGGACAAACATACTATAAAATGTGACACAGAAACATGGATAAACCAAGAGCAAGTCAATAATATCAAGCCCATTGTGCCCCCAACCCCAAAGAAAAATCAAGAACATCCCCAGCGGAGTCGCCAATTCTGTTACAGAGAGAAATTCCTATGGCTTGGGGTACCACAATAGACAGCTTGACTCCAGAAATCAATCCTTTCCAATATGCAATAGAAATTAAATGTCTAACACTAAAGGATCATACCTCGTACCTTATTCCGGACGGTTGAAGTAGATCCCCGTTGAGCTTTCCAATCTTCAGCTTGAATTGCTATATTACTTCCTCAACAACAAGTAAACAATATGAGCATTCTATATATCATGGTGTTAGATCTATTCTAGCATATATAATCAATAATGTAAAAGCATTTGACATAATCCCATGGATAAAATATTCATTCAAATACACATAATTTGACAGGAAAAGATATTTCTATTCATATAAATCAGAGAATACAAGATACAACCTCTGACGGCACGTCTGCGAACCAAAGAAACTGAATCCCCCACTTGGGCCTCCACCACTTCAATCCTCCATCTCTCGATAGCAAGCTCACAAGCAAAAGGAAAGCTTGGGAAGAACACAAAAGTGCTCCAAGGGACAAAGGGATGCAGACTCAAGCATAAGTTCTGACAACAATGGACTATAGTTTCTTTGCTCTCAATTCTCTCTTATGCCTTCAATGTACCAAGGGGTTCCTTATATAACTTTTCAAAGGGGTAATGAAAGGTTGAATCCGAGCGATCTCAAGGCATATGGAAGGCCAGGAGTCAAATGAGTTGGATCCATGTCAAGGAAAAATCCAAAAGGATTTGGACTATGCACACATACCAATGTACATGGTTATATGGGTCAAACCCACGTATGTACGCGCTTATAGGTTTAAAAGTCACGTATAGAATTTTTCATGTGTTTTTAGGGATGATCAAGGAAACATCAAAGGACAAAAAATGGTCCATAGGGGCTAAGGAGTCTGCAGTGGGACAGGGGAAGGCCATACAATGTGTGATTCACCTGGAGTGGTGAAATCCGCTATAACAGGGGCTCCTGGAAAAATACTTATAGGACATAGGTGTCCAGGAAATGCATCGCTGGAGGTGTGGGCATCTAAAGACAGGTATATCTCTCAAATTCTTCACGTATGTGCCCCGATGGCTGGTGTCATCCTTGACATGGAAAACTAAGCCGATGGGTAAGTGTAGAAATTCCCTCACCAATGATCAACACACCCAGAGGGACAATATTTTTGAACCAAATTACCATTTCCAACTTCTCGAACTTCTATGGACTCGCAACAAAATGAAACCTTGGGCTTTGAAGGTATGTTAGCTCATTCCCAGCATTACAAAGGCATATAAATAAGGCTAAGAGACTGGACTCTGCAATGATCGGTCAGGATTCCTGCACATTTTGTCATCGAGTGTTTTGATGCGGACATGTGTGAGGGCATGAGCTGAGTGATCTTTTACCTGCTGGAGATCTAGTTACGTCGCTTCATTGGTTGCAACACCTTACCATTTGCTGTGGGAAATATTTTCTGGTGTCACTCTGTGTGGTCGACCCATGCTACAAAGCACATGGAGTGGATGTTCTCACACTCCCTTGCTCTTGTGACGTAGGAAACAGAATGGTCTCCCCCATCACATTGGGCTTGCCCCATGTGAAGAGCAGATTAGTTGATTATTTCCTTACTTCCGCATGCCAAACCACACGGACGCTGCCCATCTTTAGGTGATATGGCTCTGCCACAAGGATGATTTCTCCTATACGCATGCTACAAATTGCATCTGGGGGATCAATTAATCTACCAGGAGGAAAATCGTCTGTGCGAACGTACCTTCTACTAAAAGATATGCCCTGGATGTGATACCCACAGCCTTGACACTCTCTCAACCCTTCGATTTCTATGCCTTTCACATCCGTCATCCACGTTTCTTTAAACTTCAGCTGTCGATTCATGATCAACCTTCATCGGGACCGTCTGATTGGAGTGGACCCTACCACCTTTCATGAATTGAGATCCTGACCCCGTCCACGTGAATTCAAATCGTGAAATGAACCACAACCGTAGATCTATCACCGCCTTTGTCGTGACCGTTGATCTTTGCAGCTAGTACCACTTTTTGCGATTTGGAATCAAGACTTTATCTGTGCTAGTTCGGAGCACGAAATCATCTATGGCCATATATCTGCTCATACTCTTATCTCCACCGTTATATTCCTTCGTCCTTTAGTCCATTTCAATATTCACAAAAGATCCTTCTTCCATGCATGTTTGCCCAGCGAAATCACCTTAGGTTGTTGATCGAGCTTCGCCTTGACCTCGGCCATTAATTTCTTGTCCCCTTTAATAGTATTCACGAATACCAAACTTAAATATTTCCTCGTATTTTTCAGCCTATGGAACCATGCTCTATCATCAATCTTCTTCATCGTGAATTTGTATTGTTGATTTATGACAACCCTTTATCTCATTTTTGTTGCTGCATGTCTTGACCTTTGGAAGGATCTACCACCATAGATCGAGCTCTCTTCTTCATCTAACGGTCCAAACCAATGGAAAATTTCCATTGGATAACCTAAAGGGTGTTTGTATAATTCTTCATTGAACATGACCCCTTTTCGAATTCTTCCAAGCCCACAACTCGACTGTTGCAAACGAAGTGGAGGACACCAATATATTGAACTGGTCAAGGATGAAGTTGGTAGAGGCTGGGATCATGCCTACAATATATTTGAAGACTATATCCATGCTACCATTGATGGAAAACTTGGATGCCATAGCGCTAGCTTTACATCCTCTGATCTGATGATACTTTAGAAAATTGGTAAAATTGACTGCATAAGGTATCTTTTAGGAAGTGTGGACTGGTCACGCAATCCCTACACCATGTTATGATTGAGATTATCGATTTGCTGATATATGAGGGCCTTCCAGAGTTGTCTGAATTCATCAAAGAATTTGAAATGAAAGTGTTTGAACCATAGAGGTTTGTGGTGCTGGAAGAAGCATTGAAGGCCACCCCAGCACGCCAGTGGGCGACTCACAAGCAAGCAATCCATGAATGGGAAAAGTGTCGATGATTGATGATGGTGCACTTTAGTGATTCAGAGATCTATCATGCTGGGAGATATGATGGCTAGAATGACCCCACTGGTCATTTAATGGAATGTCAGGACTTGTGGGTGTTGCAACCCAAGGATGAGTGGGTCCATGCTTTTGTTCATACTTTGGACGAGATGCCTAGATCCTGGTACGTAGCGAAAGAACTACACATAACTATAACTACCTGTGAGGAGCTATTGGTTTGATTTGTGCAGACTTTTATTTTTTGGGATACTAACCCTGAGGTCCACAATGCACTCCAACTCATCTGCGATGTAGTATTGAAGGTTGTACCAGCCGCATACCCTGTAGATCCGCATGCGCAGTCTCATATGCAATCTGTGATGACATGTTACAATCTATCTAGTGAACTTGAAGATTATGATGACAAATGGAATATCAATATTCTAGAATCAGAAGGAAGTCATGATGCTTCAACACTAGACATACCAACTGACCCCATGAATCAACTGCTGAAGATGATAAAATTTAACATTGGGATGGATGAGAACAGAAATTTTGATAATATTGGGGACTATTGGGACAATGAAACAATTGCACAGATCACAGATTTGCTACATGAGTTCAAGGATCTCTTTCTGATACGGTTCTTGGAAATGAAAGGGATATTAGGGGATCTAGGGGAGATGAAAATCGCATTGAAACTAGGTGCAAAACCTGTGCGACAGAGGCTGTATCGATTGAACACGCGATACAAAGAACATGTCAAGGCTGAGCTTGACCGAATGTTGGACTCTAGAATCATTGATCCTATGGATGAATCTGAATGGATAAGTCCTATGGTTTTTTAGGACAAGAAGACTGGAGAGGTTCGTATTTGTGTCGACCTCAGAAAGCTGAATGATGCCTACCTGCATGATCCTTTTCCCACTCCGTTTACAGATGAGTTCCTTGAAGGGGTAGGAGGTTAGGAGATGTACTCCTTCATGGATGGTTTTTCAGGGTATCACCAGATCCAAATTGCAAAGGAAGATCAGCATAAGACCACCTTTGTCACTGAATGGGGTTGTTTTCAATATGAAGTCATGCCCTTTGCATTAAAGAATGCACCAGTGATATTTTCTTGGGTGGTTGTTGTTGCATTCAAATATTTCATTCAGAAGTTCTTTTAGGTATACATGGATGATTGGATAGTTTATGGTCTGGTTAAGGATCATTTAGAAAACCTACGATTGATGCTAGAAAGGTGTTGACAGCATCAAATTGCATTGAATTCAAGTGCATTTTTTGTGTGCAATTTGGGATGCTGTTAGGAAACATAGTGCACAAGAAATATCTGTTGGTTGACCCTGTGAAGATCACGCTTATCATTAGTCTACTTCCACCAACAAATGTGAAGATGCTTCATGTGATGCTGTGACACATGGGGTACTATCACAAGTTCATCAAAAGATATGCTACGATTACTTCCCCTATGGAGAAGATTTTAAAGAAGGATGCTGCATTTGAGTGAATCAAGAGTGTCAAGGAAGCTTCGACACATTGAAGGCCAAGATGGCATCAACACCTATACTTGTATTCCCCGATTAGAACAAGGAGTTCCATGTCCATGTTGATGCCTCTTCTGTTTCACTAGGGCTAGTACATGCACAACAAGACGAGGGAGATCTAGATCATCCGATCGCATTTGCAAGTAGGAAGCTCTCTTTTGCTGAAAGAAATTACACAACCACTGAAAGAGAGGGATTTTCCATGGTTTACACACTGCAGAATTTTAGGCACTATCTGTTGGGCGGTCACTTCAAAATTTTCACGGACCACTCTGCTTTGCAATATCTAGTCAATAAGCCTGTGTTGTGGGGGAAGATTTGTCGATGGCTGCTAATTTTTCAAGAATTTGACTTTGAGATAATTATGAAGCCAGGACGGTTGAATGCTTGCCCTGATCATCTGTCCCACATTGAGACAGGAGAAGAACCTACCAATATTGATGATGGATTTCCTGATGCACACATATTTCAGGTAGATATCACAGATGACCATTATGCTCCAATCATTCAGTTCTTGGAAACTGGAGTTTCCCCAGAGGACCTGTCGACCAGTCAGAAGAAGCAGTTGGTAGTCAAGGCTTCGGATTTCTAGATGATTGCTGGGAAATTATACAAACTTGGACTAGATGAAATCTTGCAATAGTGCATCTTACTGCATGAGAAAGGACCTATTCTAGCAGAAGCGTATGTAGGAATCACGGGAGGTCACTATGGAGGAAGGGCTACTGCGCATAAGGTGTTCTGCGCTGGGCTATGGTGGCATACTTTACATAATGATGTAGCAGATTATGTGCGGAGCTGCGATGTCTGTCAACGCATCGACAAACCATCACGGCGAAATGAGATGCCGCTTGTGCCACAAGTAACTCTACAACCTTTTGATGAATGGACTGTTGAATTTTTGGGTCTAATTAATCCACCAGGAAAAGGACTGGTGCATGGTACATAATTAAAACAACTACTATCTGACAAGGTGGTGGAGGCCCCGTTAGTTGCAGACTACATCACTGCAACAGCAACAAAGTTCATATTCAAGAATATTGTGACACGGTTTGGATGTCCCAGAATATTGATGAGTGACCAGGGAAGTCACTTTATCAATTGAACAGTGAGAGCACTAACCGAGGAGTTGTAGGTGAAACATAATAAAAGAACACCATACCATATGCAGGAAAATGGAACTGTCGAGGCCTTCAACAAAATATTGGAAACCGCGCTTACAAAGGTATGTAATGCTAATCACGACAAATGGGATTTGAAAATTCCAGCGGTACTATGGGCATATTGCACCACTTGTAAAAGGCTGACGAGACATACACCGTTAAAATTGGTATACGGTTAAGAGGCAGTCATGCCTATGGAATACATTGTACCTAGTCCGCGTATTGCTTCCGCAACTAGCATGGATAATGCGGAAGCACTAGAGGATCACATCGCACAGTTGATCCAGCTTGAAGAGGATCGCTTTGTCACAAGTTTCCACCAGTGCGTCGAGAAGGATCGACAAAAGGCGTGGCATGATCACCAGATTAAGAATAAGCAATTTACACAAGGAGATTTGGTGCTATTATATGATAACAAGTTCATGAAGCATCCGGGTAAGTTACAGATGCACTGGTTAGGCCCTTATCTTGTTCATTCAATTACTTCTAGAGGTGCAGTTCAATTATAGCAATTAGATGGTGTAGTGATGCCTAAACTTGTGAATGGAAGCCGCTTAAATATCGATAGGATGGGGCCCGAGCCGCACAATGCTTGAGGCACTGTGCAAGGGTAAAAAAAAAACTAGACTAGTTAGATAGCAGCAAGGCGAGCATAGAGGAAGAGGTTGCGCAAGGATAGAAATTAGTAGCACTGTAAGGAAGACCACCTATAACGTCCCTAGTTTTGACCCCGTTTGCATGATGTATATATTGTAATTAATCGTGGTGAGGAGCTCAAGGCAAAAGCCCCACCTTCGATTTGGTTTTGTATGTTTCGGCAATAGGGATAGTTACCGGTGGTATATCGTGCTATCCGACACATTATGGTTGGCATCATGTAAACACGCACATCAATTAAATTAAAACGCAACCAGCTACAGCAGTGCAACATTGAATGAAAAGGGCATGGTTCCGAAGGATAAGGGGTGGGGGATGTCAAACCTTGGTTATGGGGGAAAAACCCATGTGTTTCCACCTTGTGCGTTTGCCACCTTCCCTTGTCTCATCCAACCTCTTCAATGTCTTGATTTTGTTAGTTGGGGCAGTTATTGCATGAGGAAACGTCGGCATGGGGAGGCATCGGTTTTGGCAGGATGCTGTCAGTTCGGATGGTATGCATGCCCAGCGGAGAACCATCGTTTCTCTCACGCCTGGTCTCCAATCTCCCATGACTCCATTCTCCCCATGTTCTATTGGTTCCTCACATTCTGCTGATCATCCACGCGTAGAGGAGGTTCGGCTTCCTCACACCGGTTCACTCCCAACGTAGGAACACACGTAGCAGGAGGTCGACTCAGTTCCCTCATGCACTGGATGGTTCACGGTGGGATCATCTCCTCACGCGGGTCTGATCGAGGAGGTTGTGCGATCTCTGTTCGGGGGATCCTCATGCAGAGGTCGGGTCTGTTTTCCTTAGGCATAGGCAGTGGTTCTGCCAGATCTCACGCAACTAGGAGAGGAGCTGCCTTTCAGTGGCCATTCATGTTTTCTACAGAGTGGAATCAGGTATGTTTTCCTCTGTGTTTTGTGGTCTGGTGCAAGTTCCCTCACGCACAGACTGTTTGGGGTTGTTTTCCCATGTTGTGAGTCGTGCTCACTGCTTGTGTTTTGGGGCTGTTGTCTTCCCCATGTTTTGTTGGTTGTGGTGCTCAATTTCGTTTTGGGCCACTGTTGATTTCCAATTTGTTGGCTGAGTTTTCCTTGTTTTGGAGCTGTGGGTTGTTTCCATCATTTCATTGTGAGTTTTGGGCTACTGGTATACCCTGGTTTGGGTGCAGTTGCTGAGTTGTTTTGGCCACGTGAGGGCCAAGAACAACTCTGTGTGGTCTGGTGGACTTGAGCTGTGCTCGTCTTTTGTTTGGGTTATCCTTGGTTGTCCTTTCCTTCTTCACAGGACTGTGAAGGGATTGTTATGCTGTGGGTATGCAGTTGTTGGTCTTCGGACTGTGCTGGCTTGGCTGACTGTGGAAGGCCTGGTAAACCCAACGGTGTTGGTTTGGCTGTTGTGTCCCTTGGCTATGTGTAAGCCTGCATTGACCCCTATCCTTGGAGGAATCATGCCCAGCTCGGGGGTGGTAGTGTGCTGAGAGATTGATGAGCACGCTGGCCTATGGTTGTGTGGAACGTTGCAGCAACGTACTTGGTTGCGGGGTTCTCCATCTAAAAGATAAGTAATCTTGGTTGTTTTGTCTCTGCAATTTATATCTATTGTATAATGAATTATGATGAACATGTTTTAGGCTGGAAATGTATGTGTGTTGCTTTCGCTGAATGTTGATTCATTCTGCATCTGTGTATGCTTATAAGTTTTAATTCCAGCATTGATGTTTGTTAATGTTCATGGGGCTATTTGCCCGGCTGTGCTTGGTGTTCGTCGCATCCTCTTCACCGGCTAAGAGACGGGGACGTGACAAAGTGGTATCAGAGCGCAAGGTTGCAACAGTGGGCCTCTATGGGCCAGGAAGGATGCAGTGACAGAAGGTGGAATTACCTTCTATGTTCAGCAGGACCGCAGCAAACTTCGAAAAATGGTCTAAGTGGTGGAGCAGTTGGAACAATTAGCGGAAAATACTTTGGCTGTGGCGGAAGGGTTAGTGAAATAGACTTCCGTCGTAGCGGAAGAGTTAGGCAGAAGTATGCCGATGGAAGAAAATTGGAAGGAAGTTCGCTAAAGTGTTGAATACGGTGGTGGAACACTTAGTGGGATTGACTTCCACTGTTGCGGAAGGATAAGCAGAAGCACGCCCAATGGAGCATGGTCGGAGGGAAAATTTTGGGAAATTTCTAAGTGTCCGGTGTCCGTCAGAAGAAAGAGTGGATCGACGTCCGCCGTTATGGATGTAAAAGAACCAAGTCTTCCGGCGAGAAAGACTGCCACCAGAGGAAGAAAGGGTTCTGTGTCTGCCGTTGCAGATGAAGAAGCAACTAAGCGTCCGATGGGAAAGTCATCCAAAGTACTTAGTGGGTCAAGCGTCCACCGTTGCGGAAGAGAAAAGCACTAAGGCTTCCGACCAGAAAGGCCACCGACGCCCGAAGTTAAAAATTTCACTAAGTAAGGAGCGGCCGTTGGAAGGAGTTCGTGTTGGTGTGCCGCCATTGCGGAAGGTGAAGACACTAACCGGCTGATGTGAAAAGGCTGTCGACATTGTGAAAGGAAGTTTGAAAATTTTTCTAAGTGACAATTGGCCATCGGAATAGAAAGTGGTTTGTGCGCTGCCGTTGTGGAAGAGAAAAGCACTAATTCATCTGACGAAGAAAGACATCGGCCAATCGAAAGAAAGAAGTTCTTCATGCATCCGCCATTGCGGAAGACAAAGCCATTAGACGGCTGATGAGGAAGACATCCGACGCTGCAAGAACGATTTAAAATTGTTCTAAGTAAAGAGTGCCAATTGGAAGAAGTTAATGTTTGGCATGCCACCGTTGCGGAAGCCAAAGGCACTAAGCTTCCGATGTGGAAAGAGCGTCGACGTCGGAAGAAGATAGGGTTGTTGCATGCCGCCGTTGCAGATGAATGAACAGTTAGGCATCCGATGGGTAAGTTCCTCGACTGTCGACGCCATGGAGAAGTTTGAAATTTTTTGGCTAAGTGTTGAAATCATCGGCCAATCGGAAGCAGAAAGTGGTTGAGCACCCGTCGTTGTGGAAGCCAAAACCACTAGCTTGCCGATGAGGAAAGACTGCCACCGGAAGAAGATAACGGTTCGAGCATCTGCCATTGTGGAAGCCAAAGGCGTTAGGCTTCCGATGCGAAAATCCTGCCGATGCCGATCGGGTCCTGCCACAGTTGATTTGGCAGCTGATCGGAAGGAGAGTGAGGACATAGGGCCACCGTTGCGGCTACGGATGAAGTTGTTCACCAGCGAAAGGAATAAATGGCAGAGGAGTTAGTTGTTTGGGGAGCCGAAACGACGGAGAAGTTAGTGGTTTGGACTTCCGATGCCATCGATGGAAGAAGTAGAAATTTTGAAAATTCGACTAAGTATGGAAAGTCTTGGTGCATCCGCAGTTTTGGAGGTGAAAGCATTTCATGTTCCGCCGTTGTGGAAGCGAAAGCGCTAAGCTTTCCGAAGTGCAAAGACCGCCGATGCCCGAAGCTAAAAAAAAAAAAAAATTCCTTTAAGGAAGGAGCAGCTAATCAGAAGGGAAAGTGTTTTGCGAGCCGCCGTTGTGGAAGCGAAAGCCTTAAGTATTCCGATCAGAAAGACTGCCGACGCTGCTCAGAAGAGAAATCATTTCGCGAGCCACCATTGCGGAAGAGAAAATGGTTCCGAGAGCCGATTATGTGGAAGAGAAAATGGTTTGAGAGCCAAAACGGCGGAAGGATTAGTGGTCTGCGAGTCGATTCTATGGATGGAGAATTGGAATAAGGCCCGATTTAACAAAGGAAAAATTGAGTTTTTCAAAGGGGATTTCTCAATGGTTTTTAGTGGGATTTCCAGCAGATTTCGACTGCCTTCCAGTGGGATTTTCAGCTGTTTTCAGTGGGTTATAGGTGGCTGAAGTTGGCTGAAGATGGCACCCAGTCCAAACACAGTTGTTTGTAAAAATGCAAAGATTTGGTGAAAGCCCTCATTCTTAGAAGTGGTGTACCTTTCACATCCAAGGTCAGAATGAAGCATGTGGATAGGCATTGGAAAGCTTATCCAGTGGGGAACAAGGGTAAGTCACCAGAATATGAGCATGAAGCAACAAAGTGCTAATGATGGCCGCTGTTATCAAATGGACAAATCTGGACAATTGCATGCCAGAAGTAGCAAGGACTATGAAGTCAACCAGCTGCTGGGTGGACAAGGAGTTCCATGCCAGGATGAAAGACTTGAAAAGGGAAGTTTTCCTTAAACCCCTATCTTGCTAAATGTGCTGCATTTCCTAAGTTTTATGCATAAAACGCATGAGGATATGTATTGCATGCATAGGATATTGCATGTTGGTAAAAATATTGGGTGTTATATATTTTGAACCACTAATGATAATCATTGCTTTGATGTTGGCATTAGTGGCAAAACCAACGATGACATGGACCCTGATGAATATGTTGCTGATGTTGATGAATGAGACCAACAACCCTGTGGAGAAAGGGATAAGGAAACAAGTCCATAACAAAAGTTGGTGAGCAAATTCGGTAATCTCCTGCAAGGACCAGCCAAATTGGTTATGTTAAGGGTGTAAGTACAAACCATGCAGGTAAGAGTTTTCTTGTGACAAATTCCATGGATTGATACAGGTAAGAGACCTCATACCATGTGGATGTTGGAATATAGAAAAATGTCATGCCTGTATATATTGATTGAGCTTAGTAGCCCAAGGAAAGTAAGTGTAGGTGCAATGTTGCGATGTATTGCATGAATGCATTGATATGAATGCATGTGATATGCGGACTAACTAATGACTGAAATGATGAATTGATGACAATTCTAGAACTGTTTCAAAGGTTGTTATGAATGCAGGATAGTCATAATCAATTGGCCACCAGAAATGCTCTGTGGACGAGCAAGGTGGTATGAAGGATACGCCTGTGAAGTAAGGAGTATCTAAACATTTCATTTAATTGCATGAATGATGTGACTATGCCTTGCAAATGTTAAATACGATAATGATTGCATGAAGTAAATGAGATTTGATAAACACTGATGTGACTAACAGCTGGAAGTATTTGAATTTTTATAAATTCTGAAAATGCTTCAGTGATGGTTGTAGCAATGAAAAGGTTATATGCATCCAGACTTACCAAGTGTTTGGTTGTTTGAAGCTCATGTTTTAGGTATATTATTTCAGGCATGGCAGTGAGAGGTAAGACCCTGACGAATGCCAGAATCTATCATGTGAAAGATCTTATTAAATTTGAATTGTGAATTTCAAATTTAAGGAATTGCTGACAACTACTAGTCACTATTGGCTTGCATAAGCTTGTGTTTGGATGTTGAAGCTTATGTTTCAGGTAGATTATTTCGGGCATGGCAGTGAGAGGTAAGACCCTGACCAATGCCAGAATCTATTGTGTGAAAGAGCTTATTAAATTTGAATTGTGAATTTCAAATTTAAGGAATTGCTGATAACTACTAGTCGCTATTGGCTTGCATAAGCTTGTGTTTGGATGTTTGAAGCTTATGTTTCAGGTAGATTATTTCGAGCATGGCAGTGAGAGGTAAGACCCTAACCAATGCCAGAATCTACCCTATAAAAGAGCCAAACTTTATGAGAAGAGTCTCATGGTTGTGGAAATAGCTAATGGGTTGTGGAATTTGAATTGTGAATTTCGGATTTAAGAAGTGCTAACGACTACTAATCATTGTTGGCTTGTATAAGATTGTGTTAGGAGGGACGCATGGTAAGTGGGTAATCATGTTATGTTAGTAATCATAAAATTATAATGAGCATAGTAGTGCTGCTTACAAGAGACCCACAATTGAACAAGTCAATTTCTGCAGTAGATAGAATTGCAAATTCCTAATGAATTTGATTTCTAATGTCATTGCTTGGTTATGGAATGATCAATTTGGATTGTAGTATCAGGTAATGATTGACTGTTTGGCTATTTGATGAATGTGTCAGGAGTACACACTACAGGAAGATCATGTGTGATGACCTAGAAGAGCCAAACTTCATGGGAAGGTTTTCCCTTGGAAATGGGTTTCGGGTGAAACGCCACTGGACATTTAGAAATGTCTCATATGCACTACATGTTCGGTAGTAACATGAGTGAGATGGTATAAATTATGTTGGTAAGACATGTGGGAATATGAAAGGTAAAAAGGAGTTGGGATGGAAAACTGAGGGACTGATAACTCAGGGAAGGAGCCTCCATTCCTCCTTAACAAAGGCATACCGCGATGGCAAATGGATAAGTGTTCTGTGACCCTTGCTATGAATATGCATGTTTAATTATTAAATTCCATATGCATAACATGTTTGATTTTATTTCCATGATGACCGATTGCTTGAGTATGCATAGGGCCTGCATGGCACACACCGGGAATGGGTGCACACTTTTCCGATGTTGGATCATGAAAGGGTTTTCAATATTGATTACACTCTAGGGAGTTGACACACTCCTGGTGTCTCAATACTTGATAGTGAATGATGAGAAATGTGATTACAATTTTTGATCAATAACACTGATGAGTTTGCTTGTATTGCTTGTGTTGCTTGTGTTGGCAGGGAAAAAGGTAAAAGGTAAAAGGTAAAATGGTAAATGGTTGTTGTGAGGGGTTGCCGAGTAAGGGTTATTGTTGATATAAGTGTGTGTTGGTATAAGTGTATGATGGGCTGTTATATGCTTGAGGATCCATGGTAGATCCTAGACCTGGAAATGGTCAAGATAAAGTTCCAAGCCTAGTCGACATGATTGTGTATCGGCTCGACATTAATTAATTGATGTTGTGGAGCAGACAGCATGCTGACCTAACATCTAAGTCCATAGGCGATCCCAAGGCTTGCAAAGCGAAGCAGGATCCTGTGGACGAACGAGAAAAGGCACAATACAGATAAGTATTGGATTATTTTGCTTATGAATATACATGTGTATATGATTTGGTTATGATGTTTTAAACTCTTTCTCTAGAGATAAAATCAATGAGAATAAACTAAACATGTGAATCTATTCAATGTTTGGATATAGGTATTGCTGGGAGCGAGGACTATGAGAGCATCCTAGGGGTGCATGTGGACATGTGACTATCCTGGAAAGCTCGGAATGAGCGGTAATGAAAAAGGTACTAGTAGGACGAGGGAGTCCTAGCAATTGAGACAAACCATGTGGAGAGACTCCATGGTTTAGAGGTCTGGAATAGACCAAAGACACCAAGTGTCATGACCAAGAAGGATTGGTCTAGCATTCACGATGAAGTGAAAGAGGCTGAGAGCATGAAAAGCCACAGTGATGGTGTGGGTTCCAGGATGGAACAAAATAAAGAGGGGAAAAACTCTTACTGCTCTCTCTTGCCTTTTGACTATATATATATATATGTGTTTATGATTTGCGAAAACAAAAGATTGTTGAATGCATGTATGATTGAGAATGAAATGTGTGTATTTGCTTAAGTAAATTTGTGAATGCTGGAATAGTTAATTCCCTTCCCAGGAATGGACATGAATGAGCTCATGTGCCTGTTGGGAAGGCATGAAAAATATGGAAGCCTCATTGATGAGACTTGGACTGTCATGCCAAATGGGGAAATTAATTGACTAATTTTAATGTCTATATTATGCTTGGTCTGATAGAATTTCAGTGGTGCATTTCACAGGTGAGAAAAGTGATACCTAGTGGTGCACATTGATCATGGCAGCAGATCAAAATTTGTTGGACTTAGCTGGAAGTCTCCTTCAAGTGATTTCCAAGACCCAAGAGAATCTTGGGGAGATTCTTAAGATACAGAAGAGGTAGAGTGAAATGAATCACCAGATTTTGCAAGACTCTATTGGTTTGCAAAGGGAGGTGAAAAGCCTTCTGGGAGAAATCGGCAAAGGAAAGGAAGGTAGATCAGCGACGGGACAATTGTCCAAGCGACCGATAGGAAATGGTCCAGGCATGAAGACTCAAAGGAAATTGAGCAGTTAAAGATGAAGCAGCCAGTGAGATGCTGGAGATGCGGAGGACATCATTTACGTCGGGACTGCCTAATGAGGGAACATGATGAAGGCAATAGCCGTAAAGTTCCTAGACTTTGGGATCAGCAAGAAGCTGAGAACCAGCGGGAGAAGTTCATGGAAGCCGAGGGGCTTGGTCTTGAACGTTCAAAGTAAATGATTGGATGTGGGACAGATCTACAATTTTGAAATTTTGATGTGCAATGGTATATGTGTTGTATATACATAATGGAACACCGAGGACGGTGTTATTCCAAGGGGGAGGGAAATGTAATGTCCGCAGTTTTGACCTCATTTGCATGATGTATATATTGTAATTAATCGTGGTGAGGAGCTCAAGGAAAAAGCCCCACCATCGATTTGGTTGTGTATGTTTCGGAAATAGGGATAGTTGCCGATGGTATATCGTGCTATCCAGCACATTATGGTTGGCATCATGTAAACACGCACATCAATTAAAATAAAACACAACCAGCTACGGCAGTGCAATGTTGAATGAAAAGGGCATGGTTCCGAAGGATAAGGGGTGGAGGATGTCAAACCTTGGTTATGGGGGAAAAACCCATGTGTTTCCACCTTGTGCATTTGCCACCTTCCCTTGTCTCATCCAACCTCTTCAATGTCTTGATTTTGTTAGTTGTGGTAGTTATTGCATGAGGAAACGTGAGCATGGGGAGGCGTCGGTTTTGGCAGGCTACTGTCAGTTTGGATGGTACGCATGCCCAGCAGAGAACCATCATTTCTCTCATGCCTGGTCTCCACTCTCCCACGACTCCATTCTCCCCATGGTCTATTCGTTCCTCATGTTCTACTGATCATCCACACATAGAGGAGGTTCGGCTTCCTCACGCCTGTTCACTCCCAATGTAGGAACACGCGTAGCAGGAGGTCGACTCAGTTCCCTCACGCGCTGGACGGTTCATGGTCGGATCATCTCCTCACGCGAGGCTGAGTGAGGAGGGTGTGCGATATTTGTTCGGGGGATCCTCATGTAGAGGTCAGGTCTGTTTTCCTCAGGCATAGGCAGTGGTTCTGCTGGATCTCACGCAGCTAGGAGAGGAGCTTCTTTTCAGTGGCCATTCATGTTTTCTACAGAGTGGAATCGGGTATGTTTTCCTCTGTGTTTTGTGGTTTGGTACAAGTTCCCTCACGCACAGACTATTTGTGGTTTTTTTCCCATGTTGTGAGCTGTGCTCACTGCTTGTGTTTTGGGGCTGTTGTCTTCCCCACGTTTTGTTGGTTGTGGTGCTCAATTTTGTTTTGGGCCACTGTTGATTTCCAATCTGTTGGTTGAGTTTTCCTTGTTTTGGAGCTGTGGGTTGTTTCCACCATTTCATTGTGAGTTTTGGGCTGCTGGTATACCCTGGTTTGGGTGCAGTTGCTGAGTTGTTTTGGCCACGTGAGGGCCAAGAACAACTCTGTGGTCTGGTGGACTTGAGCTGTGCTCGTCTTTTGTTTGGGTTATCCTTGGTTGTCCTTGCCTTCTTCACAAGACTGTGAAGGGATTGTTATGCTGCGGGTATGCAGTTGTTGGTCTTTGGACTGTGCTGGCTTGGCCGACTGTGGAAGGCCTGGTAAACCCAGCGATGTTGGTTTGGCTGTTGTGTCCCTTGGCTATGTGTAAGCCTGCATTGACCCCTATCCTTGGAGGAATCATGCCTAGCTCGGGGGTGGGAGTGTGCTGAGAGATTTATGAGCATGCTGGCCTATGGTTGGGTGGAACGTTGCAGTGACGTAGCTGGTTGCGGGGTTATCCATCTAAAAGATAAGTAATCTTGGTTGTTTTGTCTCTGCAATTTATATCTATTGTATAATGAATTATGATGAACATGTTTTAGGATGGAAATGTATGTGTGTTGCTTCTGCTAAATGTTGATTCATTCTGCATCTGTGTATGCTTGTAAGTTTTAATTCTAGCATTGATGTTTGTTTATGTTCATGGGGCTGTTTGCTCGGCTGTGCTTGGTGTTCGTCACGTCCTCTTCACCGGTTAAGGGACGGGGATGTGACACCACCTATGACATCCACAGGGCTATGAGTTGGTCAAATCAATAATAAATACAGATAGTTAAAAAAGTTAGCTGAAGGCGCTTAGTGAAGGGACGTGGATTTATGACTGATCTGACCATTAGCGAGATGAGATTGCCAGTGGATTCAGGGGTTTTAATGCTAGATTTGATCATGATGGACACTGCATATTTGACAATGATGATATTGGATCAGTAATTGGATATAAGAAGGCATGGGATGTGGGCAGAAGACGTTGTTCAGTTTAATTGAGTGAAGTGTTGAGCTCAGTGCACGGTTGACCTAATTTCAGAAATTACGAGATTACCAAAGGCCGGGGAAGATCCGGTGTAGTATCTCAGAGGCTGGGACAATGACAAAAATATTGCCCAACAATTGAAGGAGATATTTGGATTGCAGCGTGATGGCCATGCCTATCGCATTGACAATATTAATGAGCAGGAAATGCATATCGTGGCACACATTTTGGCCATCAAGATCGTCAGGAAAAATTAGTCCATCTAATGCAATTTGGGTGTGGTTGCATGTGCAAAAAAATGCGTCGAGTCAGTAAAAATGAACTGGTCCCTATTTATGTTAAACTAGTCGCTAGAAGATGTTGTCGCCACTCAGGCTAGGGAATGACCTTTTTCCTATAGTTGGTCGTTGATCTCATTGCGTTAGTCGCATGGATGGAGCTGGCGGACTACCAACTGATGTCAGTCACTGCTGTGGAAATATGCAAATGCACACAGTATCAGAACTTGTGGTGGGTTGAGGAGTTCAGTTGACAAATGAACTGTGTGATCCATTTTTGGGTCTATTGGGAAGCACTGCAAGCCGTAGCCATCAAGATTCTGCGGTTATCCAATGCCACAGCATTCAAATATCAGAGGATCCTTTGGTTTTCTATTGGGCCTCATTCCATTTATGTCCAGGTGTGGTGGGATCCTGACAAGCAATGGCTTCCTATGGCATATAAAATTGCAGATGAAGAATTGGATACCATAGTTCAAGAGTGGCCATATGAATGGCGTGAACCAGTGAGCGTGGCGGAGATATCTATGGGGCTGCCAGCAGATGACCCTGTCGATCCTGTCCAAGCACGGGAAAGTATTCATGAATCCGATGGTGAGTCGTCGATATAATCTGATCCAAAAGAATGATGCATATTGGAGGAGACCTGAACCAAAATGTGCATAGAACTTGACATGGGCAGCAGCACCCGCTTTGTGATGGAGAGCCAATTACAACAGCTCATCAAGGCTGTCATAGACTCATTCGATGCCATGGCGCAAGCCATGTGTTAGTCCAACCAAGAAGGGTTCGATGCGGTAAGAGCTAAGTTAGATTCTATTTATGCTGTTGTTTCAAAAACACTACCAGAGAGGGCTGTGATGCATGAATTCCTGGAAATTAGCACCAAGCCACAGGTTAGGAATGTTCAAGTTCCCACAACTGCAATCAACATGGGCAGTGAAGAAGTTAACTCCTTGCTGCAACCATTACCAAACATTGCTTTTGATCTCAATAAGTTACCTACTTGTGTTCTAGTGCAACTGCAACAGTTCACCGGCTAGTAGTTGGCTAACAGGTAGAAGGAGCTTAGTGATCGGTACGTGCAGTCACTGGATGCAGCTAAGAAGCTGTAGGAAGAAGCTGATGAGTTGCGGTACATCAAAGAGCAGCTTGTAGAAGAAAAGGTGGAGGAGATTGCCACATTGAAGCAAGCGTAGGAAGAGCTGCAACAGAAATCTGTTGAAGAAATCACTGAGTTAAAGAAGGAGCAAGACCACCTCGTTGTCAAGAAAGCATAGCTCTGTGCTAGTTGCGGCGTAGTTGAGCAAGCTGTTGATGAGTCATGTTAACACATCTATGAAAGCACAATAGAACTCACTGCATTTTCAAAGGCCAAGTGACTTGGGGAACTTATTGCCTAGCTCTAGTTGACCAACAATCTGCTGAATTCCCTTGTTTTCCCAGAATTTCTTATGCAATTTTGTACCGATTGACCACATTTTGTGGATATAGGTCACTAGTTTGTTAGAAGTTAGTTATAAGTGGACCTTGGCTGTATAGGCGCAAGCTTATATATAGAGTTAGGATTGAAATTGTAAATCATTATCATTGATGCAGAAGATCAATCGATCGATCCATTTTGTGATCTGATAACGATGTGTGATCTTCTCGCTTCATTTTGTTCTTGAGCAGTTTTGGCTCTGTCTTTGTCGACCAACTATTAGATCTTGGGTTGTGATCATTCTCCTGCTATGGAGAAGTACTATATGATCTGGATCCGTTGCATAGAAGTAATATGACATGATGGATGTTACCCTAATTTGATCTTGTCTCTTATTTCTTTTCTGTCTTTATGTGCTGCGATGTCAAGATGGATGTTCATTGAATATGTTGTATGATTGAATGACACTACTGCGATGAATAAGTGAATGATGTGATCTATTAGTTATGTTGATAGATCTATGATGAATGTTGTGATACTAATCAACTATCTCTGAAGAATATGATGATTATGCTGTTGAGTCGTCGATGCCCTTTCCTTCCTTCTTACTGCAAGAAACTTGGTTCTGACAACTCTCCCTCGAGCATCTCGGGTGAGATTTCATCTTCTTTGTGGGTATTGCTGGGTAGGGTGAAATTTGTTTGGGCTAGTGCTCAAGGAGATCATGCTCGTTGGTCATAAACAGAGTGAGAACCCCTATCGATGAGGCTTTGTTGGTGGGTTTTTGCCAATGGGAAGAGGCCACACCAATTGTAGATTGCATAGCTGCGACAACAATGAGGTTCTTATTTGACAACATTGTGATGTGGTTTGGATGTCCAAGGATATTGTTGAGTGACTAGGGGAGTCATTTCATCAATTGCACAATCAATGCATTGACAGAGGAGCTTCATATACAACATAAGAAGAGTACCCCGTATGATCCTCAAGCAAACGAGACAATAGAGGAATTCAACAAAGTATTGGAGCATGCACTTACAAAGGTATGTAATGCAAACCACAAACCATGATGACTGGGATTTGAAGATTCCAGCAGTCTTGTGGGAATAACGTACCACTTGCAAGAGATTGATGGGGCAGACACCATTCAAATTAGTGTATGGGAAAGAAGCAGTCATGCCTATGGAGTACATTGTTGCGAGTCTGCACATTTTGTAGTGACAAAATGGATGAGGAAGAAGCACTAGAAGAACGATTGGACCAGTTATTATAGCTCGAGGAAGACCACTTCATTGTAGGGTTTCATCAACACGTCGAGAAGGATCAACAGAAGGATTGGCATGATTTCCATATAAAGAATAAATAGTTTCAACAAGGAGACTTGGTGCTGTTATATGACAACAAGTTCATAAAGCATCTAGGTAAGTTACAGATGCATTGGTTAGGATCATATCTTATTAATTCCATTACTTCAGGAGGTGCAGTTCAACTGCAGTAGTTAGATGGTGTGATGCAACCAAATCTAGTGAATGGTAGTAGGCTGAATCCCTATAGAATGAGCCTAGAACTACAGGATGCTTGAGGCATTGCGCAATAAAAAAAGTAAAGTAGGTAGAATGGATAGATAGAAGGATGGCAGACTAAGAGGAAGTGGATGCACAAGTAGGGGAGTCGGTAGCGCAGTTAGGAAGATATATCACAACAACCACAGGGTCGTGACACAGTCAAACTAGAAATAAATGTAGATAGTTAGATAAGTTAACCAACGACTCTTGTTGAAGCGATGAGCATTGATGGCAGATCTGACCGTTGGATTGACAGAATTGACGATGGATTCAGAATGTTAATGAAGGATTTTATCATGATGACTCGAATTGATTTGGTCATAATGGGTATGGATTGACCTACTATTATAAGAAGGAGATCGATGTGGTCAGAAAACACCATTGTGCAGAGTGTGAATTAGTGAGTTCAGTTGAAGAGAAGTATTGCAGAGTTATAGAGCCGAGTCATAGTAGGCTAAGTTTCTAAGTAAAGTAATTTTGAGTGACTGTTGAGCATTGCAGGGTATGTTGCGTGTGAAATATATAGTCCAGATTTTGAGTGAGAGGGATGTTGGGGTTCGACCTTGAAGGTCCTTAATTTTGGAAACTCTGCGGTTTTGGTGTGAAGCTTGTAAGCGGAGTTGCGGTCCAAAATAGTCTTAGGGTTTTAGGGGTTGGGTCGAAGCCCCTCTTTTTGTAAATAACCCATGGTTTAAGCTCATGGTTTTTAAGCCCATGGTTTAAAATCATGGTATTGTAATAGTGCACTTATATAAATAGGCACTTATGTAAAGGAGAAAAGAGTTTTTTTTGAAGGTTTTTATGATGATAATTTGATGCGAAGAAGCTAAGGCCTATTTTTGGGTTTAAGGTAAATTCCCAGCTGAGTGCGTGGACGACCTCTGTAGCTGAGTATGCAGAGGGTTTTGGAAGGTTAAAGTCCTAGTTGAGTGCGTGGACAACCTCTGCAGCTGAGTGCACAGAGGGTTTTGGAAGAAAGGATCTGTAGCTGAGTGCGCAGATCAGAACTATGTTGTTTGTAAAGAGTTGAATATAAACGCAGTTATGTGGACGTAGCCCCTACACTGGGGTTGAAACACGTATATCTTGTGTTGTGTTGGTTCTTTTTTATTTTGTTCCTGTTATATTTTATGCATTTGATAAGTAGGTGAATGATAAGTAAAATATATTGTTAAGTAATAACTTCGCTGTGAATTCCTAGTTAAGGGTTAACCAAGTAACTGTCTTTTTATCTAAACTGCGAAGCTAATTAATTGAATGTCGAAGCTCTGTATTGTATGATTATTATTTGTTAAGGCTAAAGGTACAGTAATATCCTTCTTCTGCCTGCAGAAACCTGATTCTGTGGCACCCCATAGCTGTTTCGGGTGAGACTGCAACCTATCCGCAGGTTGTTGCTGAAAGGGCCAACACTGTGGGTCTCTTTGTTGGTGTAAGATAAAAGTATAAGAACCCGGGTTTTCCCTAAGCTCCAACAAATTGGTTTCATTGACGATTGAACTAGTATCTACCTCAAGAGGGGTCGTACCTAGACCAACAAATTGGTTCCGTTGCTGGTTGAACCAGTATCTACTTTAAGAGGGATCTACGCCATACCTCGAGGGATATGTTTTGGAGGCCCTCAGTAAAATAAATCAGTGACTGGGTTGAAGATACCTATCTGAAATTTGCTGAACAAGAAAATAAGGACCCTCGTCGTAGCTCAGATAACTTCTTGCAAAGGTACTTACTGATATTTATGAAATTTTCTTTGGTAGTATCCACATAGAATTGCATCAGTAGTTATCCAGGTTGACAGAAAGAAAGACAAACTTCAAAGAAGACCAGTTTCCTACCTAGACCCCGGAAAGAATTAAGCTGTTGAAAAGAGTGAACAACGCTGTATCAAGAGCTGTTGACTTCTGGACAACGCGAACCCTTGAAGCATTTGTGACTAAGTTCGCCATCGACACAAATACTTCTTTCAGCGAAGCAGAAAGATAGTTTTTCAAAGGACCAAGGGGTAAGTACCTGAATTCATTAAGTTTGAAAATTAAAATGCTCTTGGCTGAGAAACACATATTGCTTATCGAATTAGATTTCTAGATTTATTGTTACTAACCTATGTTTGGAAGCAAAAGTGACTTCGACGAGCAAAGTGGTTTGCTTCGAAGCGGTAAAAGATACAAGAGAATTTTTGGATCCTATACCCTAGGCCAGAATACCGATTATACCTCAATAAGTCCAGAAGAGTCTGAATCTGAAGAAACCCCTTTTGTTAGAAACCCTCCTGTAACTCTGCAGCAAAGACCTGTTATCCCTGAGAGCCCATCGTAGTCTGAAAGTAACCCTAACCCTAGTAGTCCTATCACAGGTCAGTCTACCTCAGTAAGTTCCCCTCCACCTGTTGTCAGTCCCCCTTCTCCCCCCCCTCGATCCAATATGTCCCATGTGAATGATGATATCAAACCCCAGTCTTTAAAGGAACTGGATCAGAGGATCCAGAGCAGTTTTGGTTCTTATGTGAAGCTGTTTGGACTGCTAAGAATATTATGGATCAAAATACAAGAAGAGCGCATCTAGTCACCTCTTTCAGAGACTGAGCTTTGACCTGGTTTATGAAATTTTGCATTACTCAGAACTATATACTGGATGATATTAAGAAAGCAATGATCAAAGAATTCAAGAAGCCTAAATCAGAGTCATAGTGTATAATTGAACTAAAAGAAATTCAGCAGAAGTGAGGTGAATCAGTTTGGGACTTTGATCAGAGGTTCAAGGTTCTGCTGGATCAAGTTAGTTTTACTATTGGACCAGAACAACATAAAGAATGGTTCGTTGCAGCACTATTGCCTCATATCAGGACTCCACTTATGCAACAGAAGGTTGCTGATCAGCAAGAGGTGTTGGAAATTGCTATGAAACTTGAAACAGCTCCTGTTAGAGATAATTCTGGAATAGCCCAAATACAGGCGTAGTTAGTAGAAATGGCTTTGGAGCTTCGTGACATGAAAAAAGGGAAATCTACTCGCGAAGAGGTTTGGTGCACATGATGTAAGACAGAAGGTCATGACAAAGAACAATGTCCTGCACTAAGAAATTATTTGAATACTGGTGCACCAAACCCGTTTAACCCTAATGTCCTATATTGTGAGATCTGTAGAACAACTGGCCAGCATCAACTTGAAGATTGCTATTTGCTGTAGAGATATGTTCAAGTACCTAAGAATCCCTACTGCAAGTTCTGTAAGTCAGTTGGACACAATGAATACGAATATCACAGCTTTGACCTCATGAGAGAGCGAACATATTATGCTTATAGGGTACAACCCGATGCACAAGGAAATGATGGATATGGTTACCATGGTAGTACATTAGGTCAAGGTAATTTTAGAGGTCGTGGTAGTGGTGGTATGCCTGGAAGAGGTCGATGCCAGGTTATTTTCTATAACTGTAATCAGGTAGGACATGTATCTAGAGACTATCAGAACCCAACTACGACATGTCGATATTGCAGAGCAGTTGATCATGTGATTGAGCAATGCCCACAGTTGATAGCCAAGATAAAAGAAAGAAATGGCCCTCCTACTCAAAATGTTCAGATGATTGCTGTAGAGAAAAGACCTGTCCTAGCCGTTAATGTTGTTACAAGGAGTGGAGCTACGACGCAAGTGCCGAAAAAGGGGAAACAACCTGACGAGGCTTGGGTCCGTAAGACCCCAGAGAAAATTCCAGCCTTCGATGTTGGAAGAGAAAAAGGAACATTTATGGAAGCTAAAAAAGACTTTGCTGATCCAAGAACATCAGTAGCAACTACACAACATCATCAACAGCAGTTACAGTTACAAGAAGCTTCACCGGATCAAGTAAGTACACTAACATCATTTCTACAGAGTTGTATGAAGCTATTAAGAAATCAGAATGATTTGAATGAGTTACAGAAAGTTACCGTGTCTTGCGAACCTCGGCGAAGCTCTGATAGAGGAAAAACTGTCAATAGAGTTAGAAGGACTGGAAGAGAAATGAGATTGCATGCTCAGATAGGAGATTATGACATGACTAATATCATTTTAGATCTGGGATCAGAAGTGAATGTCCTAACTAGGCATACATGGGAACAAATGGGAAGACCTACGCTTGAATGGTCCCCTATACAGCTAATATTAGCCAATCAGCAGAAGATTGTGCCCTTGGGAAGATTCTCAAGTGTACCAGTGGACATTGATGGAGTCAGTACCTTAGCATATTTTGAAGTCATTGAAATAATTGATGATAGCAACCCCTATCTAGCATTGCTAGGAATTGAATGGGAAATAGACAATGATGCAGTAATCAACCTTAAGAATAGACAGATGAATTTTGAAGGAGAAGGCTTGAGAGTCATAGTTCTGTTGGACCCTTCTTAAGGAGAAAGGTATACAGAGCCAGTCAGAGATGAAGATCAGGATGTTTTGGATCATATTTACAACATCACAGCTAAAGAAGAAGACTATGTTAACCCTATTGCCGAAGGTATAATGGATTGGTAGTGTGACAGTTCTTGCATGACTAATTCAAACGAAGGCCTAGAGAATTGGCATGCTAGAATTTATGAGCTACATGGACATCGATGTGCAAGAATTACCAAGTATATCAGATGGATTGGCTCACAGAAAAGAGTCTTACCTACTTTTGATGGCTTGATAGACCTAGAGGATTTTATTGTGCAATTCTCAGAGCAAGTACCAGATTCACAGAAAATGGAGACTCTAGATTCAGTATTCAGAGCCATAGCTGCCAGATGGTGGAATGGTCATAAAAAACATATTCATAGTTGGAGAGCTTGTCAAAAGTTTCTTCTCCTGAGATTTAGGGATCAACCTCAGGAGGTGCGAAGCAGATTTAATGGTAAGACTAGCCCTCAGGAACATTTTGAGCAGTGTTATGAAGCATGGAAGCATGTACCTTGTGAAGAATGGGTACATAGGTTTGTACACACTCTGGAACCTGTAGCAAAGAACTGGTATGCGGAGGTTGAGCTTCACCATGGTACTGTAAGTTGGGTTAGCCTTACTGCTAGTTTTTTGCTCACATTTTCTATTAATGAGGATTGCCCTGTGTTGGATGCAGCTATTAGGCTGATCCATACTAAGGTGTTTGATGATAAAGAAATAGCCGAATACCAACCTGATTGGAAGGAACAAGAAGCTAATGCAGTAGAATGCTATAACCTGTCCATTGATGAAGACAGTGACCCTCGCAACATTAATATTCCTGAATCAGAAGGTCACTGCAAAGTACATGGACCAACAGTCGAAGCACCTGAAGCAACTCAGCCCTTGAAAACAAGGAAAGTAAACATTGGATCAGAAGAGATGCCTAAGTACGTTACCATTGGAGATTATTGGGACAAAGAAATGGTAAGAAAAGTGACTGAACTTCTCCATGAGTATTAGGACGTATTTCCGATGAAGTTGTCAGAAATGAAAGGTATCCTTGGTGATATAGGAGTGATAAAAATACCTTTGAAAGCTGATGTGAAGCCTGTGAAGTAGCGCCCTTATAGGATGAACCCTAAGTATAAAGAAAAAGTCAGGATGGAGCTAGATAAGATGCTCGCTGCAAGAATCATTGAGCCTGTCAAAGAGTCTGAATGGGTCATCCCTATGGTGGCACAAGAAAAGAAGACCAAGGGAGAAATTAGAATCTGTGTTGATCTAAGGAAGTTGAATGATGCCTGTCTTCATGATCCTTTTCCTACTCCCTTTATAGATGAAGTATTAGACAATGTCGGAGGTCAAGAAGTGTATTCTTTCACTGATGGATTTTTAGGTTACCATCAGATCATAATTGCTCCAGAGGATCGACATAAAACAACCTTCGCTACAGAAATGGGATCTTTTTAGTATACTGTTATGCCCTTTGGAAAGCATCTACAACAACAGTGCAGGAGATAATGGAGAAGGAGCAAGCAGGCGAAGATATCATGTGCAGTCTCAACAAACAATTTACTATCTTCACCAACAAGATTTTCCCACCAGAAAAGCAGCAGAGTGTCCTGGGACGGGACACTGGTGAGTCTTAGGGGCCTGTTGGGGTTCGACCTTGAAACTCCTTAATTTTGGCAACTCCGTGGTTTTGGTGCGAAGCTTGTACGCGGAGTTGTGGTCCAAAATAGTCTTAGGGGTTTCAGGTTTGGGTCGAAGCACCTCTTTTTGTAAATAACCCATGGTTTAAAATCATGGTTTTTAAGCCCATGGTTTAAACTCATGGTATTGTAATAGTGCACTTGTATAAATAGGCACTTATGTAAAGGAGAAAAGAGCTTTTTTCGAAGTTTTTTGTATGATGATAATTTGATGTGAAGAAGCTCAAGCCTATTTTTGGGTTTAAGGTTAAGTCCCAGCTAAGTGCGTGGATGACCTCTGTAGCTGAGTGCGCAGAGGTTTTTGGAAGGTTAAAGTCCTAGTTGAGTGCATGGACGACCTCTGTAGCTGAGTGCACAGAGGGTTTTGGAAGGTTAAAGTCCCAGCTGAGTGCGTGGAAGACCTCTGTAGCTGATTGCACAAAGGGCTTTGGAAGAAAGGATCTGTAGCTTAGTGCGTAGTTTTGGGTTGTTGAGAAGATCTGCAGCTGAGTGCGTAGATTAGAACTGTGTTGTTTGTAAAGAATTGAATATAAACGCAGTTCTGTAGACGTAGCCCCTACACTGGAGGTGAACCACGTATATATTGTGTTGTGGTGGTTCTTGTTTATTTTGTTCCTATTATATTTTATGCATTTGATAAGTAGGTGAATGATAAGTAAAATATATTGTTAAGTACTAACTTCACTGTGAATTCCCAGTTAAGGGTTAACCAAGTAACTGTCTGTTTATCTAAACTGCGAAGCTAATTAAGTGAATTTCTAAGCTCTGTATTGTATGATTATTATTTGTTAAGGCTAAAGGTACAGTAATATCCCTCTTTTGCCTGCAGAAACCTAATTCTGTGGCACCCCATAGCTATTTTCGGGTGAGACTGCAACCTGTTCGCAGGTTGTTGCCAAAAGGGCCAACACTGTGGGTCTCTTTGTTGGTGCGAAGATAAAAGTATAAGAACCCGGGTATTCCCTAAGCCCCAACAATAATTGAAGAAGAGGTTGCAAGTATGCTGGTTGGATAATCATCAGTACCGAAGAAGAAACAAAAGGGAAAGAAGCCGAGATCTTCGGTTCCGCAGAAGAGGCAGACTAGAAAGTCTACGAGGGAAACAAAGGAAGCTTTGAAGTTGGGTCCATCATGCTTAGGATTCATGGAGTCACCAGCTCAAGTAGGGGTAACCATTAAGGACTTAACTGTGTATATACCCCCTATTTGGCGCTTTGCACAACTTAGGAATCTAACCAAAAACCAAAAATACTAAGTGAGGATCTTGGCGCTACCTCAGGGTATGGTATGCACTACATATATTGTACTATCACTAATGAGAATGGAGTACGAGGACCATGACCTGTTGGCCTTGGAGGATGTTACGAAGGATCCATATGAACCAATGGCAGAGGTTGGAGGTGACCCCATCAAACACATTTTGTGGGATTAGGTGTGAGGGTTGGACAGAGCAGGATTGTTGGGTTTAATCAAAATACCACACTTTGGGCAGCTAAACGAAGCAAATGCATGTGTGACGAAACTTTTAGCATGCTTCCATCGAGTATTTGTATGGTTGGATAGGCTAGTTGAAGTCACTATGGGGATGTTTTTAGACATAATGGGGATTCCCAAATATGGGCCAGAACCCTTGTATTACTTTCGAGGAAAGAATAATGAAAAGAAGCTTGTGGTGACATTGAATAAGTGCTATGGGTTGGAGCGCAAAGAGTGACGAGGAGATTATAGAATTGAAAAAGGAACAAGATCACCTTGTAGTTGAGAAGGAACACCTCTTTGATATCTGAGTAAAGTTGGAATCGACAGTTGCAGATTCCTGTTAGTATGTATTAGAGAGTACCATGGAGTTGGATGCAGTGGCTAGAGCACAACGGCTTGGGGTCGTCATTGCCTAGTTACAATGATACAATAGCATTTTTGAGGCCTTGGTGGACCCGGCCATGCCACTAGAGAAAATAACAGAGTGAAAGAGTGATATAGAATATTTGTCAACACAACTCGATGAGATGGAGCAAGAGGCAAAGAAAGTGACAGATGCGACTATGTAGTTTTAGGGAAGCATAGTGCAGGATGATCAGTTGGTGCAATTGACGACACAACTGCAGGAAGCAGAAGGGAAGCTAGGGACATTGAATACATCGCTGAGAATGATGTCACTGATGGTTCAGATCACCAAGTCAATAGATCTAAAGGAGCTACAACAACATGTAGCGAAGGTGTAAGATAGGAAACAATGACACAACACAAAGCTAGATAAGCTTCAAGAGATTGAAGCACATATTTCTATTAAAGCAGTTTTTGACCTACAGGAAGCACATGAAGGTAAAAAGGAGAAATCCAAGAAAATGATGGAGCATCTAGTCACACATGATTTGACGATGAGCCAAGAGATAGCTGACATAGTAAAATTGTAGGTCAAGGCAATTACTCAACAGTATTAGTATTTCAAGCTCAATATTATTGAGTACACCATGTCCAGCTAGCAAGGCTCGAGGGAGAGACACAATATTGTGTTGGGGGCCTGTTGGAAATGGATTTGGGATAATTAGGTTGCACAACATCGCAGATGCTGCACAATATCAAACACACCGTGCAAGTGGAAGATGGCACACAAGGTGGAGAATAGAATAGTTCATATATTTTGTGTCATCTTTTGTAGTTTTGGACCATATTTTGCAGATATTGGTCATTATTTTGTAGAATTACTTAAGAGTTAGTTAGGAATTTGTCTAAGTGGACTTTGAATGTAAAGGTGCAAGCCTATAATTAGATGTTGAATTGCAAGTGTTGAAAATATCATATCATTGTTGAGAGTAATCTTTTGGATCATCTTGTTTTGGAGAGCACTTGTTGATTTGTGAACTATTATGGGAATTTTGTGTGGAATTAATATGATATGATAGAAATTTGAGCTGAATCACTGTGTTCTTTTCTATTTTCCATTTTTACTGTTTTTAACAATGGAATTATGAATACAATGTGTAGATGTGACATAAAACATTAAATGTTGTAATGTTTCTCTATCTTAAATGATGTTATTCTGTTGGATCTGTTTGTGCATCAATATATTTATGACAATTATTATTGAATGATGCAATATGTTGAAGAATGATAATGAATGGTTATGATCAGATATGTTAATGTTGCACAAAGTTGATAAGTCGATGCACACTGTCCTCTCCCATTCTGCGGAAACTTGGTTCCATCAGCTCTCCCTCGTACATCTCAAGTGAGACGTCATCTTCTCTATGGGTGTTTTCGGATGGGGTAAAACCTACCTGGGCTGGTACTCAGGGAGATCATAGTGGTTTGGGTGTCCACAGAGTGGGAACCCCTATTGACTAGGTTTGTTGGACGAGTTTGTGTCAAAAAGAAAGAAACCAAAGAACAAAGGAAGAAGGAAGAAGAGGACAAGCTTAGGGAAGAAATGGACCAAGAAGCAGTTTACAACAACCCAATAGAACCTCCTGCTTCATGAGGTAGTAAAATCACAAGCGGCCATGTTCCTCTTGTAGAAATTGGTCTCATTCCTTTCACCCCATCTAAGCATCACATAGTAGAATGCTTAGATACCATATTTTTTTATATGAAAAAGAAAACTATTGTCAAAACATCAGAGAAATGATTAAAGGTTGGAATCCAATATGATGTAGTCACAGTGACTGAAAATATTGTAGTGGAAGGAATTATTAAAGACCCCAAATTCTTAGTCTCTGTAAGTATACCAGCCTCACAAGACAATACTAATAATGTCGACAAACTGGTGGAGGATGTCGCGCATTATAAAGAAAATATGTTCAAAATGAGAGATACTCTAGTTAAGGGGAGAGGAGAGGGAATAGAGTTGAAAATAAAACACGAGGCCACTCTATCAGACAAGGAAAGACTCCAAAGAGAGTACCAAGCTTTGGAAACTGAGAAAGATGCCTTAGAAGTACAAGTAATGATTTTGGAGGGAGAAAAGAAAGATTTTGAAGCTAAGAACTTGGGTCTAAAATCAAGAGAGTTCGCAACATGCCAGCAAATGGGGGAATTGAGAACCTAGGTAGAGGAGTTGGTGACACAAAAGGGATATATTGAAACTCATCTTTAGATAGTGAATGAGAGATAGCTGGACATCACCCCTTTTTGTGCCCAGGATTGCACAATTTGGAGAAACATACACCAAGCTCAAATAAATTTCGCGAGTGAAATTCATAAGGTGAAGACAACAGAGGTAAGAGTGAAGGAGATTGCATTTGGGAATATTTTAGTTTCAGAACAAGACTCCTAAAGGTTGCTAAACAAGTTCAAATCCGGTTGACTTGGATAGAATCCAACTCGACATTTCATGAACATTGTCCACAAAAGACCGTTAGAGGCTTAAAAATAGAGATGGATCTCCTGGAATTTTGTAGAAAAGCTTTGGTAATATTGAGTAATGAAACTGAGAATACCTTGGAAAAGTGTATAGGGTTCTACAAGAAGATGCATCAAGTTCATGAGATATTCTAGCTTGCTTTGGCTGCAAAAATAAATGATTTCCAAAATAAAAATAATCTAGTGACGTATCTACAAGATATATTACACGAGGATGAACAATATATACAAAATATGGAATTCATCAGTGAAGATGATGTTAAAAATTGGGTTTCACAAGATTCGTTCAGCAATTATGTATTGGAATACTTGTTTAGAATCACTCCAGAAAACGTAACCAGCGTGGAATCTCGGTTGGTCGTACATGAGGTGACAGTAAAAATGATGGAACCAGTAAATTACCAAACTATCGCTGAGGAATAAGATTCATGGGTGGATTATATTGCAATTTTATCTGGGCCCACCTAAAAAACTTTTGTCTTTTTATGTATTTAGCATTTTTTCCCATTTTCTAGTGTAAAGAACTAAAAGACGAAATTTTGGAATTCATAAGGTCAGGGAAGTCGATAAGTCATTGTATTTGTATTATAAATAGAGGGAGAGGGTAGAATAGAAGGAATTTTCGTTGGCATAAGAAGGATGGTTTATTTGTAAGAAGAACTACTTTTTCTGCTAATAAAGAAAGACAGTTTTGCTGGGAAAGGACGACACGGGTCTTACATGGATTGTGTGGAATTTTGAATCTGGAATTACTTCTATTGAGTTTCCGTATAACTATGAGATCATTCTGACTTTTATGAACTATTTACTTAATGAGGAATGATTTTTATTTTTGTATAAAAATTCTGTGTACAAATTGAGTAATGAATGATTTCTTATTTCAAAGTTATCTTTGCTAATCTTTCTGCTGTAACTATGTGTATGGAATTGGAATCATTATCGTTAAGATTCATTATGAATAATCACAATACATTACTCTGTTTCTTCTAAATTTTCTCCCTAAGGGGATAGGATATTTTAGATTAGGATAAACTAGAAAATAATAAATTTTCTTAGATTTAGATTTATAGAAGTGATTAAGGAGCAAGAGCGGTAAGACGAGAGGTAAGAACCTACGCATCCCTAGTGAGGTTCTTGTTCATCAGTCACCTGCATTTATCTTAGGCATTTCATTCACATAAAGAAAAATATAGAAACTATGGATCGACTCGTAACCAATAAATATTTCAATAACCTTAGAGCTACAATAGTCGTATCATGAACCAGGCGGGTTCCCCATACCAAACGATGAACAATCTAGTTGGGATAAATTAGTGGGGAGAATCCCTACTGTCGGTACATGGGAATTTTCTAGGAATCAACTTTTTTTGTTCTAGAAGGAGGGTCTCCAATGCATGGATGGTAGAGGAAGTCCGTTTGCGAGAAATTATTCCACTGGTAATGCATCATAAACTACATTTCTTGGAGATTTCGTTCTTGAAGAACAAGAGAAGGTAAGTTCTGAAAAAGAAGGTTCAGAACGTTTGTATGTTGTTCCATTCGAAGAAGTTGTTCACTTTCGAAGACACACAAGATCTTATGTTAAGAAACTTGGAGGATTGAAAGAAATTCCTACATTAACAAGAAGGTAGGCTACCAAGAAAGCAATTTCTTATACTCAATATTCGATTCTTATGGAAAATTTGGAAGAGTTGGTGGATTTATCTATCTAAGAAATCATTGAACCTCTTGATCATTTGGGACCAGAGTATCCTATGACCCAGTATCCACCTAGAGTTATGGTTGCTACTAATCGATCATCATGGAGGGACATAACACCACTTAATCTGGCCACACCTTTTCATGATTTGTCTAAGCACCCAGACAGGGTGCTACCAAAGTTTGACCCTCGCAAAGGCATTTCTGTAGATGACCACTTGAATTTTTTTTATCTAACTCTAGAAATTTTAAATGTTGAACATGAATATGTTGTATACATACTTTTTCCATACACTTTTGAGCCTAAAGCCTCTTCTTGGTTTTTTAGTCTACAAGCCAATTCAATAAAAAACTGGACACTTTTGAAAGGGTATTTTAAAGCAAATTTGGTAGTAAAAAAACCATCACTACCCTTATGAAAGAATTAATCTCTATGAATATGGATAAGAAATAAAAGGTTCAATATTTCGACCAGAGGTTTACTAATCTTCTAAGTAGTTTTAGTGCTGCAACAAAACCAATTGAATAATCCTTGGTAGAATACTATACTACAACACTATACTGCGCTATAGCAATGTTTGTGAAAAGAGTAGTCAAACCTACGTTGATAGAAAATTATGATGAAGCCAATAGGGTTGAGGCCAATATTGGTAGTATAGAAAAACACACTTTAGAATCAAAAGTAAAACCAGCAGCTGGTAAAAAACCTTTGTTGTTAACTAGACCCAAGGAAGAGCACCCAAACGAGTTGGAGAATGTAGTCAAGATGGTTCAGAAGTTATAAAATAAGATAGTAGATTTGGAAAAGGATAAGGGAGCTAGTACGTCCAGAAATACATTCAAAACTTACTACAAGAAAAGGGAAGAAAATGGACAATCTCAACCGCCTGTATATAATTATGTTGTTTTGAATTTTAATGAGGTAGGCATGGACCATTTATGTATTTTTCATCAAGAGCACCATTCTGAAAAGAGCTTCTCATAGTGGATAAACTCAATGAATTTGGTTATGAATCAACTGCTAGATTCCCAATTGACAGAACTTGATGTAGAAGAATACCAAACCAATGAACCAAAAGAAATGAAGGAGGAAACCACAATGGTCTTATGGGATTGGGTGCCCACATTAGGGGTGAACGAAGAAGAACCTACTGAGGAGATTCAAGTGTCAGCAATTAATGTTATGGCTAGAAGTAAAGGATCGGTAGTGGATGAAAGTTTAGTAATGCATAAAATACAAAAGATAAAAGAAAACATGAAGAAAATTCTCAGCACTACTCTAACAACATATAAGTCAAATCCGGTAAACATAAAAGAGACAACCCTAGTAGTCAAAAAACCTGTAAATACCATGGTAAATAAAACAGAAGGCACCAAGAAAGGTTTGGTAGAACATGACATGGGCTATGACATTGTAGAAGACATTAAGTAAACAAAAGCAAATATTTCTCTATTCGAATTATGTAATTTTCCATAGAAAATAAAGAAGCTTCTAGAAGATTTCGACCCACAGCCCAACAGTATCCGATAAGCCATTTAATCTGATACTGAAATTAATGAAAAGCATTGGAGGAAAATCTAAATCTCAGACTTTGCCTTTTTTGTTATCATTTGATATTTTTAATCATAATGTATGTAATTGTTTGGTATATTCTGGAGCCTCATCCAATTTTATGTCACTCTCGATATGTAAGAATATTAATGGTCAACCCACACCATCCGCTTGTCGGACATTCAATTGGACATATCTACTGTCGAAGTGATAGGGGAAATGAAAGATGTGTTGATTTGGTTATCGGCAGATCCTAGGGCTTTCAAGTTCATAGATACCATGGTGGTAGACATACCAAAAGCTTATGGGATGATATTGAGTAGAGATTGGTCAACAAAACTTAATGGTTACTTTGCAACCGATTGGTCTCACATGTGGATGCCATATCAAAATAGTCAAAAACAAGATTAAGATATTAAAGGAACCACATATGAAGCATATTGTAACTCAGTTGGAGGGAAAGAATGAGCCTGTGAAATTTTCATCCTTAGTGTTAGGAAACTATTTTTTAGAGATTGAGCCAGGTACTTATCAAGAAGAAGAAGTCAATTGTGAATAAGACACGTAGTACGACCTCTTTCAATTTTCACAGACTAATGATATTGAATGTAACATAGTAAATTTAGTCACTAACATAGAAAATGATACTAATCAGGAAGAGTTAGAAGATAGGTTTTGGTTTTTATATTTTAATGGTTCCAAAATGCAAGAGGGATCAAGAGCTGGTTGTGTCCTCATTGAACCAGAAAATAATAAATAGTTTCTCTCTTGTAGACTAAAGTTTGAATGCAAAAACAATATAGCTAAATATGAAGCTCTAGTCTAGGGCCTGAAGAAAGCCATTGAACTTAATGTTAGAAATTTAAAAGTTTTTGGTGATTCTGAGATAGTAGTTAGGAAAATCAGAGACACAATTCATTGTTTATCACCACACCTAAAAGGATATCAAGCTGAAGTTTGGAATTTGATATCTCATTTCAATGCTTTTAATATAAACTCAATTCCTAGATTACAAAATGCTGCAGCTGATTTTTCAGCTACTTTTGCTTCCAGATTAGTGCCAACTAATCATAAGTGTTTTATTGAACTTATTTTTAGGCCACTAGTTGCAGATAATTTTACAAATATGAGGGTATTTGATGATGATGATCAAATTATCAATTTTATAACAAATGATGAAGTGTTCAAAGAATCAGTGACTGATGATGAATAACATCAAGCATATCTCCAAAATGGAGAATTAACCAAAGGAAATTTCATGCCTAGAGGAGTAAGGAAATTGGAAGGAATGTTTGATTTACATAAAAAATTCAGGAAACCAACCAACGTCAAATCCAATAGTTCATCGATGCAATATGAACTGATAAATTTGGGGACGGAAGTTGAGCCCAAGTATTTAAATCTACGAAAGTGTTGCTTGCCGAGAGAAAGGAGTCGGTTTATTAATTTGTTTTAGCAATATAAATATATATTTGCATTGACATATGAATACATAAAGACATATGACACACACATCATTCAACAAATTATTCCTATTAAAATGGGCGTAAAACCATTCTAGCAACAACTGAGGAAAATGCATCCAAAGTTGGATCTTTTAATCTAAAATGAGGTAAAGAAGTTACTTGATGCACAAATTATTTTTAGATTCTAGCATTCAAAATGGGTGGGTAATTTGGTTCCAGTAAGAAATAAGTCAAGAGAAATAAGGTTGTGTGTTGACTTCCAAAATATGAAAAGAGCTTCAGATAAAGACAACTATCTAGTTCCACTGATGGAACAAATTATTCAAATGGTGCTAGGCTCATAATTGTTTAGTATTCTAGATGGATTCTCAGGATATAATCAAGTATTGGTGGCCTAACATGATAGGTTGAAGAATACATTTAGTACAAACTGGGGAGCATTTACTTATAGGAGAATTCCCTTTGGTCTCATAAATGCTAGAGCTACATTTCATAGGGCCATGGATATTGCATTACGTGGACTAATTGACCACGGTGTGGTGGTGTACTTAGACAATGTGATATTTTTCTTTAAGAAAAGAGAGGATATTTCTTTTCATTTAAAACAATTTTTTTATCGTTGTAGAAAATATGGCATATCTCTAAATTCAAAGAAAAGGATTTTCACAGTTCTAGAAGGAAAACTGTCGGGTCATATTATTTCAAAGAAGAGAATCTCCATAGACCCAGAAAGAATTGAAATTATATCTTAGATTCCCTTAACCCATAATAAAGAAGCTATGAAATCATTTATGGGTACACAAATTTTGTTCAAAGGTTTGTACTAGGATTTGCACAAATCATGAAACCTTTACAGCAAATGGTGAAGCAAAGCGTGCAATTCAAATGGACTGATGTCGAGAAGGTTTCTCTTAATGACATCAAAACAATGATAGTTCATGTACCTTCTCTAAGAAGTCCTGATTTTGAAAAATATTTTATTCTTTATACTTTCGCTTCAGACAAATCACTTGCAGTGGTGCTCACGTAGAAGGGAGAATTGGGAGATGAATACCCAATATCATATATGACCACTAGATTACAAGGGGTTGAATTGAAATACCCTATTGTAGAAAAACATGCATACGCAGTTTTCAAAGCAGTAAAACAATTCAAACCTTAAGTTTGAAAAATAGGACAAAAGTGATTGTTCCTCATCTAGTTGTCAGGTCCCTCTTCATACTGGAAGAATTGGGTGAGAAAAGAGGAAACTGGGTGATAGAAATACAGGAGTATGATTTAAAATTCAATCCAACCACTATTATTAAAGGTCAAGGACTATGTACGTTGCTTATGGAAGTTCATACTAATGAATATTGTGATTGGGAGAATGAGGCGGAGTTAAACATGATTGATGTATGTCCCATCTTTACTACTCTCGAATATTGGTACAGGGATCTAGTAAATTATCTCTAGTAAGGAGATTTACCTAAGAATTGGAACTCTAAATAGTAGAGGGCACTTCGTTTGAAGTCAACCTCCTACTAGATAATCAATGGAGTTATTTTTAGAAAAACTACAATGGAGTGTTCATGAGATGCCTTGAGAAAGAATACACTTCCAAAGTAGTTCCAAAGTAGTTAAGGAATTGCATGACGACCATGTGAGAGGACATTTCTCTAGAGATACTACCGGTCATAAGATCCTCAGAGCTGGAAATTATTGGCCAACGTTATTCAAATATGCTCATGCTTATGCAAGAAAATGCGATGTGTGTCAAAGGAGTGGTGGTAGATTGTCAAAAGAAGATGGACCATTTTAGCCCGTCATTATTTCAGATCCATTCAAATAGTGGTGTATATATATAAATGGGGAAATCAATCTGAATTATTCACTACAACACAGATGTATCATCTTAGCTACAGATTATTTCACAAGATGGGTCGAAGCAATTCTGCTGCGTAAAGTAACAGAAAATGTGGTCATCATCGTTTTGCAAAAAAACATTATGAGCAGGTTTGGGGTTCCAATTTCCATTCTTTTTGATAATGCATCTTATTTCTCATCCACCAAGGTAATTGAATTTGCTTGTGAAAAGGGAATAAAATTACATTATTCAACAAATTATTATCCTCAGGGAAATGGGTTAGCATAATCAACAAACCAAAATTTCATCTGAATTCTAAAGAAGACTGTTATTGAAATTCGAAGAAATTGGCACATAACACTTTCCAATGCACTATAGGAAGATAGGCTCACCCCAAAGAACTCCTTAGGAGTGTCTCCTTATACTTTGGTTTATGGGAAAGAAGTTATTTTACCCCTAAACATTCTTCTTCCATCCTATGAGTTGTCTCAAGCGTCATGGGGATTCGGTAGTGAAGTCTTACAAGAACGTATTAACAGTCTGCTGAAAATTGAAGATTCTAGACCTAAGTGTTGATGTATTTGTAACTTCGGAATGTATCCATCTATGTATCTTATGTATTGTAACCTGATGTTTATTCTGGGATGTATCTATAATGTAATTGAGTCATGTTGTCATGCCCCAATGTTTCGATAGGGAGGATCAATAATGTAAACAAGTCATGTCAAGTCATTGTGGGTAACCCTTTGATTGTCTAAAGGTTAAAGTCCTCGCAGTTCCGGGGCACTAGGGTTATTAGACTCTCCTAGTAGAGGTTGGCCCTGGTAGGGTTTTAGTCATGTCAGGATTAATATAAATAGAGAACTGGAGTCTCTATTTATCACACAACTCATACACACTCAAGTGTAGTGCATAGCTGAGGAAGGAGAAGACACTGGGGCTAGACAAGAAGAAGATTACTGCTGTCAGGAGATCAGTTAGTGTTTTGGGCTTTTACTATTTTGGTGCTGATTCTATCTCTGAGCAAGTTGCGGCGTTTTCTCCATTTATGGTTTCCCCAAGGAAAAACACTGTGTTCATTGTCTCTTGTGTTTGATTGTTGTACTTGTTATTCTCTTAGTTGAAGATCCTAATAATGCTAGCTTAATGTTGAAAAACTAACATGGTATTAGAGCCAACCTGAGAAGAAGACACTGTGCAGCTACGGGAACTAGGGCTTCCTAGTTTGTGGATCTTCCTCCATAGATATTTAGAAAAAGTAAGGTGGAATAACTCTCCTCCTTAGGGCACATCTTTCTGTCGAAGCAAAATCTAATTCTGAGGTTTTTTAGTTTTGGACCTGACACTACTGTAAAAAATTAGGGCTTTTCATAAAAGAGGAATTTTTCAGTGAGCCTAAGCCTGGATTGATCTCCTCCCCAAAATCGAAGTTAGGGACAAATTTCAAGACATTTGGGTGGATAGATCTTTGGAAAAGCAAAACCCTAATTTTCTCTTGAACTAGCTCTACAGGATTTTAGCTCAAGTTTCAGATCCGACATATTGACCTCGTAAGATCTAAAATATTTTGTATTTCCATTTGAGGTTCAGATGTCTCATCATACCAAGCTTCATGAAAAGCTTGATGGAGCTGATAACTTCTGATCCTAGAAGTATAGGATCTCCCTAGTCCTAGAAGAGAATGAGTTAGACTCCTACAACCATGAGGAGGTTCCAGTTCTAGAGGGAGATGAGGCAAACGCCTTACATAAGAAGAAGATGGTTATGGAAAAGAGGATAATTGTTGATTCTATCAAGGATCACCTTATACCTCAGGTGTCCTCTCTCAAGACACCTAAAGCTATGTTTGATTCCCTAACCAAGTTGTTTGAAGGGAAGAACATAAATCAAAAGATGACTCTGAGGAATCAACTAAAGAATGTGAAGATTCAGAATGCAAAGACTATCTAGTCCTACTTCACAAGGGTTTCTCAGATCAAGGAACAATTAGAAGTTGTATATGACAAAGTGGAGAATGTAGAGATTGTGATGACAACACTGAATGGCCTTCCTAGGTCATGGGATTCTTTCATCCAAGGAATCTATGCTAGAAAGAAGTTAGTCAAATTCAGAAGACTATGGGAAGAATGTTCTCAAGAAGAAGCATGGATAGCAGCTCGAGAAGAGAAGATGGGAAGTGAAGATCAAGCTCTCACAGTTCAATATAAGTGTAGAAAGGAGCAAGTCGACAAAGTCAACTTGAAAGAAGACTGACTTAGTCGATCAGCCGACTAAGTCAATGGTCCGACCAAATCGGATGGCCGACTAAACTAGTTAATTAAGTCAGATAACTAACAGTCATGTCAGTTCACCGAACCGACAGGTAGTTATGTTGTAACTGTTTCCAAATTGTATATATTAGGCTGTTGAGCCAAGCAAAGAACTCAGTTTAGTTATGTGCCTTGTATGAACTCATTGTGATAATATAATCTGTTCCTTTCTATCTGTTCTTATCTCTTGTCTCTGTTTATATTTATGTATGTTTTAGTATGTATTATTGGTAGCCTTATGTGATTTGTGAGATTACAACATTGGTTCCGTTGTTGGTAGTACATGCCTAAGATATATGCTCACATATGATACCAGAGAAGGATATCAAGGACTGGTGGGAATGTAAAGTTGCGAACTACTTGCAAAATTATGCACGACGAAACACATTAATAGTCGCGGAAGCCAAGGCAAGATTTTTTACAGAGACCCCTGAAAAATTTGTCGAGTCTGTACCACAACTGTTGAAGCAGCTTCTGGATGAGAAAACTGGACGCGACTAAAGAACAACAGTTGCTAGATAAACTATTCCAAGGAGGACGAACAAATCTGTCAGAGTGGTTTGAGAAAATCGCCGACGACTTCTGTGAGGAGCGAGCGATCGAAGATAGGACATCAGTAGAAACTATTAAAGCACAATTATACACAGATTTCACCAACCAATTCTTGTGCACCTTACCAAACTTGCTGTTCAAATTCCTGATAGAGAAGGGAGCAGGACACATCGTCGAACCTAGACCACCCCTGTGTGAATAGCCACCAAACACCAACTGGGTGGAAAAGCAGAGGAAGTGGGAGAAGTTTATTGCAGAAAGGGAGTGGGAATACTTCCTGAGCAAGTGATTCGAACTATCCAGGCTTTCTAAAAAGAGTCGGGTAGGCTATGGGGGGGTAGCTGGTCATGTGTCGAAGGTAGAGTATAGTGGATCCAGGTCAACCTAAATCCGATAGGTGGCACCAGTAATGAAAAGTCGACCGAAGGGAACTCGATGGTATAGTATTGTAGGACAGTATGTCGGACATTAAGAAAATCGAAATGGATGAAAGACAGCAGCAAAGGGAAGCCATACGAGAAAGAGCAGCAGAGCTGCAGCAAAGACAAAACCCTAGGGAGACCGATCGGGACGAGATTCTGCCAGATTTGGGTCATGATCGACACGGAGAGGGCATAAAAGAGGAGGCGGCCCCTACGGAAGAAGAAGTGTGGATAGAGCAGCCTAAAGCTCTCCAAATAACTGTCCCTGACCAAGGAGTAACCCTTTCCCCAGTAAATCCGCGTACCAAAATACATACTATTATTGAAGACGACCTTTGACTGCGAGCTGGTGACATTACTATCTAGAGATGACTAGGTGATGGGCCATTCCTGGGATGAAATCTTGTTATACGCCAACCGCTCGAAGGGAATTGGGTGACCTTTCAAATGGCACCATCCTTTCGGAGTATCCACTTGCTCTTACCGACACATGAAGGAGCACCCCCCCTGCCACATACATCTTTTGAAGAAATCCAAGAGTCAGACCTAAGCTTGCAAAGTTCCAGTGGACCATCGACAATCCAAATCCACAACAATCCACTGTACAATGCAAAATCGACCACCGACGGAGGCACAAGTTCCGTCGACCAAAAATCCTCAGGTTCTACTATATCAACGACCCCACCTCGTTCACCACCACCCACACCCCCACCTCCACCGCCGTTGGATAGCAGTGATAGCGACTTAGACATGGGTCACGAAACTGCCCACATTCCTCTATACGAGGGGGATGAAGACCCCAGACGGCATTGGTTCGTCTGTGAGTCCATCTGGGATGCAAACTAGGTGAAGGATGAAGACCGATAGATGGCTCATTTCGTAGGAGCCTTACAGAAAAGGGCTCTAACTTGGTATATGAGATTTTTAGAACGGCAACCCAGAGCAACGAAAGCTGAAATTAAATCACAGTTCTTATCCTTTTTTAAGACCCCAGACGCTAAGCACTTGGCCGCTAAAAAGCTCAAGACAATGTAGCAAAAACCAGGGGAAACTATCCGGGATTATGACAAACACTGGAAGGACCTGTTGAGTCAATTAGATTATGTTATTGACGAACAATTGCTAATTCAATGGTTTCTTGCAGGCTTATCACAAAAAATTATCTGACACATCAGTCTGGAAACCTTCAAGACCTATGAAGATGCGCTGACTAAAGCTCTGCAGGTGGAAATGGATGAAGATATCCCTGCCTATCCGACGGACCACAGGATAGAAGAACAACTGGAAAGTGTACAGAAGTCCTTGAAAGAATTGTCCCTCAAAAATCAAGAAATCTGGTGTACGAAATGTTCGATGGCCGGACATTCGAAAGATAATTGTCAAACTGAATACAGCTGACAAGATGTCCAATTTGTACAAACTAAAGTCTTTTGTGATATTTTCCAGGAGACCGGAGATCATTCCACGAAGGAATGTGCGTTTAACATGAAGAATGCAAAATCTTCCTGGTGTGCTATTTGCGAGACAACAAGTCACAATACGGCCGACTGTCAACTCAACCTAAAAAACAGACAGAACTATCAGGCCGTCTACCAGACGAATGCAATGGCACAGAGCAATGAGAAAAATAATACCAACAACCAGAATGGGCAAGGACACAACGGTCGATGATATGACAGTCGGTACGACAATCGACGACAGAGATATGAAGGAAGAGGTTGATTCATCGGGAATCGCGATATACAAACTCGTCGACCCACACAATGCTTCATCTGCTATAAAGAAGGGCATAGATGTGCAGACTGTCCATACAAGGACAGAACTGACCTTAAATTCTGTACGCATTGCGGAGTAGGCGATCACTCTCTGGAGGATTGTCCTACCATGTTAGAAAAGATCAATAATAAGAAGAATGTTAATGTCTTGTCTTGTGTACAAAAGCATGATATATTAACCACTAAAAATATGCATATTGTCACTCGTCAAGGCACAAAAATAGGCCCTGATAACCCACAAATTAGTAAAATTAAAAACACAAATGGTTATTCGAATCCCCTGAAGGAAAAACAAATTTATCAAGAAGCCACACATATCTTTCAAGACATTACACAGCAAGAAGACAGCCTTACCAGTCAACTTAGCACGACACAGCAATTAACTCATCTCATCCAAACAGACAACTCAGTTGCCCAATTCATTGACTTATTGCACACACTAAAAAACACCACAAGGGAAAAACAAACTAAAAACATTTGTAGCTTAAACCAAAAGGATAAAAACGATGTCGACCCACTTGTCGACCTGGAAATCGAAGGATACCATGTCCGACAGGTAGTGCTTGATTTCGGGTCTCAAGTAAATATTATGACCAGGAATACATGGGAACAGATGGGTAAACCTTGACTCTATGAGTCAGGCATCTATCTAAAACTAGCCGACCAAGGTCTCATTGAACCCATTGGGGTTTGGAGAGATGTCGACAAAACCATTAAGGGAATCTAGACCAAGGTTGATTTTGAAATTATCGACCCGAAGGAAGGTTCTAGCTCTTTTCCAGCCCTAGTAGGTCGACCTTGGGGACGAAATATGAAAGCATCTATATCCCTAGATAAGGAAAGAATCAAACTTAAAGGGAATGGTCATAAGGTCATTGTACCCATTAATCCTTCCCATGGACAACCTTGGACTAAACCAATTGATGAGGAAGTAGATGTTAGAAAACTCTACTAGATCCACAACAATCTAGACTATACAGAACCAAACACCCAAGGGGAAATTCACTTAGGTAACCCAGACTCAGTTGGCTATAATTCAGATGCTGAATTATATGACTGGGAGATGGAAAATTATGAAACACAAGCAAGAGGGTGCTAGACTATACAAAAAGTACAGAAAAAACCCACCCGATAGTGCTTTGTAGTCTCCATTATCCCTAAGCTCTTTGAAAAGAAACTCAAAGAACGCCCTACCTTACAACCGACCAACGCACATACCCCACAAACACCAAGATATAAGGAAAGGGAATCCCCAGTCCTACATGTCGAGCAAGTATCTAAAAACATTGGAGAACATGGCCGACTTCAAATTTTAGTGGAAACATTCACAGGTCAAGCTGCTAGATGGTGGGATACCCATCAGTCAAAACTACAGACCTGGACCACTGTTTCAACTTACTTTGTCGAACGGTTTGGAGGGAAAAAGTTAACACAGGAAGCCCAAATCCCTATCTTCACATAGGGCCAAAACCCAAAAGACCACGTTAGGACTTGTGAAAAAGAGTGGAGAAGACTTAGACATAAGGATGAAAGACCCTGGCCACACTTATTCCCATCAACCCTCGACGACTTAACTAGTAAGTGGTATAAGATGGAAGAAGCTAGGGGAGAAACCTTCTTCTAGCATGAACTAAAGGAAAATTTCATTAAATACTTTAAGTTCAAACCTCAAAATAAACACTTAGCCACACCAGCAACACAAATCCAACACTTTCTCCAACCGACTGAAAAACTACCCTATCAAAACCATCGCCAGACCCAGAACTGTAACATCATCCACACTGGATCAAAAGTCGAGTTGACCCGGTTACAGTTAGAAAATGAACAAACATAAGGCAAGAGCTTCAAGTGGAAATCCAACCACGCTGAAACTACTAAACCTATCAATTCAATTCTAAGGGTCGCGACCAATGACAAACAAGACATCGACAGAATGACTGCACCCGACTTCCCTGCTACATTTTCACAATTCACAGAAGGAAGTCGACCGATCAACGAAGCACAAGCACCGAAGTGGTTAGATGCAAAGGTGAAAACTAAGGAGGTCGACATTTCAAATGACGACCGTCCCAAAATCGCAAATATTGGTGACTATTGGAGTGAACAACATACCGCCGAAATAGTGACCTTACTTAAAGAATTCCAGGGTGTATTTTCCAGAGATTATCAAGAACTCAAAGGGTTAGTTCAGGAAATAGGTGAAATGAAAATAGATACGAAACCTGACGTCCGACCTGTCAAGAAAAGACCTTATAAACTAGCTCACAAGTACAAGGAGATAGTTAAGAAGGAAATAGACAACATGTTAGCAGTAGGGATCATCTACCCTATAGACCAATCAGAATGGGCAAGTCCCATGGTTGTTCAGCCTAAGAAACATGATCTGACCAGGTTAAGAATTTGTGTCGACTTTAGGGAGCTCAACAAAGTCACACTCATAGATCCATTCCCCACACCCTATGCTGATGAAATCTTGAATGAAGTTATAGGACATGAATGTTACTCCTTTACAGATGGCTTTTCAGGTTACAATCAAGTACCCATAGCAAAAGAGGATCAGAAGAAAACAACCTTTGTATGTGAATTTGGGTCCTTTGCCTACAGAGTTATGCCCTTTGGGTTGAAGAATGCAACTGCAGTATTCTCTCAAATTGTTGTCAAAACATTCCAAGAATATATCTATAAAACCATGGCAGTATACTTTGACGACTGGACAATCTACTCCACCCTGAAGGATCACTGCACATGGCTCAGGATTTTGCTGGAAAGATGTCGACAGATACAACTTTCCCTGAATATTAAGAAATGTATCTTTATGACACCCATAGGCATACTCCTCGGACATATTGCCTGTAAGGAAGGGATCAAGGTCGACTTTGCTAAAATTAAAATCATCCTCGACTTGAAGCCCCCAATAAACCCTAAACATGTTTGGGTGTTATTGGGCCATACAGGATATTATAGGAAGTTCATACGACACTATTCAGACATGGCCTACCCTCTAGAAGAACTATTAAAGGACGATATAGAGTTTAAATGGACAGAAGAGTGCCAAATATCGTTCGACAAACTGAAAAGAAAATTGGTCGAAGCCCCTATACTCAAATTCCCAAATTGGTCAACCAAATTTCATGTGCATATTGATGCATCCAAAATAGAAATAGGTGCAATACTGACACAACCAGGGGATGATGGGATGGACTATCCTATCGTATACAGTAGTCGAAAACTAAATAAGGCTGAAAGAAACTATTCGACCACCGAAAGAGAAGCCCTAGGTATGGTCTTTGCACTTTAGAAGTATCGACATTACCTGCTACCCAACCCCTTCATATTTTACACCGACCATCAAGCCTTGAAGTATCTTGTTAATAAACCCCTTCATCATGGAAGAATATGTCGATGGCTACTTCTTTTTCAAGAATTTGAGTTTGAAGTAGTGGTCCGACCAGGAAAGCTAAATGTCAGACCCGACCACCTATCACGTATCGACACAGGGGAGGACCCAACTGGAATAGACGATGACTTGCCAGATGCCCACTTATTTTGTATAGAAGTAGTTCTAGAAGAACTAGAAGAAATTGCTCAGTTCCTAGAGACAGGCCAGGCACCAGAAGGTCTGAACACCAAGAAAAAGCAAATCCTAGCTATGAAGGCTACCCCTTACAGCCTCATCAATGGATTTCTATACAAAATGGGGTTAGATGACATTCTCAGATGATGTGTACTCGACCATGAACCAGACCATATCATGCATGAAGCACACTATGGACCTGCAGGAGGACATTTCTAAGCAGACACAACTACCAAGAAAATCCAACAGTCAGGATTATGGTGGCCAACACTCGACAGAGATTGCAAAAACTTTGTTAGTCGATGTGACAGATGCCAACAACTTGGTCAACCTCTGCTGAGCACACAAATTCCCTTGATATCCGTAAACCCTAGTCTCACATTTGAAATCTGGGCTATAGACTTCATAGGACCGTTCTCTATACCAGGAAGATGATCAGGTGCCAGATATATCATCACTGCAGTGGAGTATGTTGCTAAATGGGAAGAAGCTGAACCTGTCGATACATGTTCAACTGAGGTCGCAGCTAAATTTATATATGAAAACATCATCACCCGATTTGGATGTCCCCTGACATTGATCAGTGACCAAGGAACCCACTTCATTAACAAAACCATCAAACATCTAACCGATCAATTTCATATCGACCATCGATGAAGTACAGCATATCACCCTCATTCGAATGGTGCAATAGAAGCTTTCAATAAAACATTAACGAAAGGGTTAACTAAAATATGCAGTACCGACAAAGATGATTGGGATGAGAAAATCCCTGCAGTCTTATGGGCATACAGGACAGCCTATAAATGGTCGACCGACCAAACTCCCTTCAGACTAGTTTATGGACAAGAAGCAGTCGTCCCCCTACATTTCTGACAACAGACCCCTATTGTAGCTCAGCTACTACATGTCGATGTCGAACATGCAAGACAGGCTCGATTGTTTCAACTCAGTAAGCTGGAAGAACACAGACTTATGGCCATCCAACACCAAGAGATTCAAAAACAACAACAAAAATCCTGGCACGACCGTAACATCAAGAATAAAAACTTGTCGGTCGGTGACCTTGCTTTACTCTATAATAGCAGAGTCAAAGGCAAACCAAAGAAACTACACACAGAGTGGATGGGACCCTACGTTGTCAAAGAGATACACCACAATCGCTCAGTTCGACTAAAAACATTACAGGGCCTAGTATTTCGGAAGCTCGTCAATGGGGCCCGACTTAAACGGTACAAAAACTAAAAAAAAATTCAAATAATGACCTTAACCGTCAACCAAAACCTATAAAAAGACAGAAAAATTCCAAAAAACCAAATAAAAACAAACCATGATAGCAACTCACTACCTTGACCATCGACATCACTACCATCGACCATCTTCGTCGACCAGTCAGGCCGACTGTTTTCACCCATGACACTGATCGTCGACCTCGAATGTCCCATCACGCATTGATGGCCTCAAGCGCCGAAACAAATATTCCATTAAGTCACACTCGAGTATTGCAGCTGGACTGTCAAGTCCGCCATTACTACACCCATCCCGACACTCAACCCCATCCATGCCTATAAATAATGGACAGCCGAAGGTTCATTCACCACACCCATTTCCATTAGAGCACCTGCAATCTCAGTCGACCAAAACACAAGAATCCTGTCAAAAATCCGACCATTCCGACACAATGGCACCAAAACTAACCAGAGCTGCGGCCAAGGCAAAGGAGTTGCAAGCAGAGGACACCCCTTTGCTCACCCGTCTCAAGCACATAAAAAACGCAAAAGTCTAGGAGGTCCCATTTCAGAAACTATGGTAGGAGATCCAAGAGTGGGCCTATACTGACAATAGAATGACCTCGGCCGTAGAGAAAATCTGAAAGAGCACCATCCTCCAGTACCCTAACGCACCACTAATGGCAAGATTCGATGGCACGAAAGAGGCAGTGGTTAAATTCATCATCAATCGTTACCACAACAGCCGGTTTTATTTCGACCATCCGATTGACATCACCGGGGATGTTATTTCCAAGCTTACAGGTCTGTCGAACCAAGGCAGTCTGGTACCTATCGGCATCAAAGAAGGGTTGGTCCAGGAACTTACGGGCACACCCATTGGGAAAAACTCGAAGGGGTTGATGATCATCCATATTGCGACAAGGATGCCACAAATTGTGGCTAAAATTATAGCAGTCACCCTCACGTTGGCTGGTTGAAGCAGTCACCCTCACGCTGGCTGGTTGAAGGAGGAAGAACAGGTAGAGTTTCTCCGCAAATGCAGGTCTCTTGCACAATCTATCGTTCTAGGCCCGATCAAATTCACTACAGATCGACCTCTGGAAAGGGCATACAAGCTTTTTGAAGGCATGGTATCGACCATCCAGACACATCTCCAAGAGACTAAGCAGAACAAAAGGAAGAGACTGCCCGACTGCTCCTGACCCAGCACACTGCATTTTTGGAGGCTTACAAAGTCTTACAGGACCATATGGAGGAATCCATTGTTACTGAGGAAGTACTAAGAGACTAGCCTACTCATTATGGGAAGGTCTATCAGTAGACCAGGGAAAAATGACAAGGCATTCAGGCCTTGGAGGGCCGGAAGTCGACAGAGGCAGCAATGAGGCAGACCATTGAAGAGCAGATTGTGATGGAAACCAGTAAATTGCAGAAGCTAGAATGAGAGGCTCATCAGTGGGTTCAGCAAGCCCTTCCAAACTTAGAGAAGGTCGACAACATCTATCCACAGATGAAACGACTCCTTGATGCTGCAGAAGAACAAAACCACCTGTTGGGTCCCAACATGGAGCACATTGCAGAAAAGCCCATGGCCAAAAAGATGTCGATACTATCAAGTCTAACTACTCTAACGATTGACATCTAGAAATCCCTGTAGACATGGACTGATTTCCAACATCATATGTCCATCACAGCTCCAGCCATTGTCGAGGTATGCGTCCAGAAGAGACCGACTATTCGTCTGCACAGTCCACAGCCAGAGCAGAGTTGAAGGATTCGACAAAAAGTTCGTTTTGGTACCTCCCTGTTTCTTCGGGATGAAGAAACCTTTTGTTTGTGGGGGAGATGTAGAAAGGAGCAAGTCGACGAAGTCGACTTGAAAGATGACCAACTTAGTCGATGGTCCGACCAAATCGAACGGCCGACTAAACTAGTTAATTAAGTTGGCTAACTAACAGTCGTGTCGGTTCACCGAACCGACAGGTAGTTATGTTGTAACTATTTTCAAATTGTATATATTAGGCTGTTGAGCCAATCAAATAACTCAGTTCAGTTCTGTGCCTTGTATGAACTCATTGTGATAATATAATCTGTTCCTTTCTATCTGTTCTTATCTCTTGTCTCTGTTTATATTTATGTATGTTTTAGTATGTATTATTGGTAACCTTATGTGATCTGTGAGATTACAACACTAAGAAAGGAAAAAGAAAACCTCATCACTTCAAAGGTAAGAATCCTCATCATAGAGATAACAATAGAAAGGACCCATCTAGATTAAGATGTTATACATGTGATGAAATAGGACACTTTGCAAAAGACTGTCCTAAGAACAAGGTTTACTCTCATAAGAAGAAGGGGAACAAAATAAGACATCATGCTCATGCTGCAGAGGATGATGAACCATCCAAGAAAAGAACCAGATATGAAAGTGAAGATTCTTCAAGCGAGGATGAATATGTTTTGATTTTCGCTCTCACAGGTAACATTACTCATGGTAGTGATGATTGGCTTATAGGCAATGGGGCTTCCAAAAATATGACTGGATTCAAGGAATCCTTTGTAAGACTGTCAGAACATGAATCACCTCACAAGGTGAAACTAGGAGATGACTACCAATATCCAATAAAAGTTAGTGGGAAATCTTCCTATAAACTAGACTCTGGAAAGTCTCTAACAATGAAAGAAGTATTGTTTGTGACAGGACTCAAGAAGAACCTTCTCTCCATATCAGCATTGGATGCAAAAGGAATGAGGTTTGCATTCATAGATGGTCAATTCATCATGTGGCCAAGAGGTAAGACTATCGATGATGCAGTGGCGATTGGAGAACAAGAAGGAGGTTTGTACAAATTGAAGGGCCATCCAGAACAAGCCTTGATCCATGACACAGTAGGGCCAAATGAGCTTTGGCATAGAAGGATTGCACATGTGCATTACAGAGCACTACCTATTGCAAGCAAAGCTTTTGAAGGTCTTCCAGAATTCCAAGCAAAACATGATGGGATATGCAAAGGATGTGTGAAAGGAAAGAATACAAAGAAGACATTTCCTAGCAGTGAAAGAAAAGCCAAAGGAATCCTAGAAATCATCCACTATGATGTATGCAGTCCTATATCATCAAACTCACTAAGCGGGTATGCATACTATGTTTCTTTTATTGATGATTTTTCTAGGAGGACATGGGTTTACTTCATGAAGAACAAAGATGAAGTAATCAATAAATTCAAGGAATTCAAAATCTTGATCGAGAACCACACTGAAAAGAAGATCAATACTTTTCGATCAGATAATGGTGTAGAATTCACTTCGAATGAATTCAAATAGCTATGCAAAGAATCAGGGATTAAGAGGGAGTTGTCCACTCCTTATAATCCACAACAGAATGGGATTGCGGAATGGAAGAACAGAACTATCATGGAAGCTGCAAGAGCCATGCTTCATGATCAAGATCTTCCTATGCATCTTTGGGAGGAAGCTACCAGAACAACTGTGTATGTACAAAACCATACTCCACATAGAGTACTCAAGAACAAGACTCCTGAAGAAGTCTTCTCCGGAAAGAAACCATAAGTCATCCATCTCAGAATATCCGGCTGTCCTGTGTACATACACATTCCGAAAGAGAAGAGAACAAATTTAGATCCTTTAGGAAAGAAGGGTATATTTGTGGGATACTCTGAAAGCTCGAAGGATTACAGAATATATTTTCTAGGGTACAAGAAGATTGACATCAGTAGGAATGTGACATTTGATGAAGACACAACTTACAACAAATCCAGAAAGAGACCTACTGAAGAACCTGAAGAAGCAGAATATGAAGCACCCAGAATTCATGATACAACCATGAACGAAGAAGCTCAAGAAGAAGATCGAGAATTTGAAGAACCACAAAGACCTGTAGATTCACCTCTAGAGAAGAATACTCATAAGAGGAAACCTGCTTGGGTACAAGAACTTATCCAAGGTGCGGAAAGATATGGGGCTCTAGAAGAGAATCATAGAGAAAGAAAGAGAACTAGATCCTGCTCCAGGTATGTAGCTTTACTATGTGATTTCATTGATAAAGAACCTTCCAGTTACGAAGAAATGACATAATGGAAAGAATGGAAGGATGCTATGATCAAAGAATACCAATCGATCATGAAGAATGATGTTTGGGATGTTGTCCCAAGACCAGAAGGGAAGTTAGTTGTAACTTCCAAATGGATCTACAAGATCAAGCATGCTGCAAATGGTAGCATTGAAAAATGTAAAGCAAGATTTGTGGCATAGGGTTTCTCTTAGAAAGAAGGAATAGATTATGAAGAAACCTTTGCACCTATAGCCAGATACACTTCCATCATATTGGTACTTTCTCTAGTTGCAGTGATGAAATGGAAGATACACCAAATGGATGTCAAGACTGCTTTCTTGAATGGTGTAGTAGAAGAGGAAGTGTATGTAGAACAACCACTCGGTTTTGAGACACATGAAAAAGAGTCTCATGTATGTAGTTGAAGAAAGCCCCGTATGGTTTGAAACAGGCACCTAGGACCGGTATGGTAGAATTGACAGATTTCTATCTAGTTTGGGCTTTACCAAGAGTAAAGAAGATTCCAACCTTTACTACAAGGTTGAAGATGGCAACTCAGTGATGCTTCTACTATATGTAGATGATCTATTTGTAATAGGTATGGATGGTTTGATTGCTTATACAAAGAGAAAGATTGCTGCTGAGTTCGAAATGAAGGACTTGGGGATGATGCATTACTTTCTAGGTATGGAGGTGTGGCAGAGTACAGATGGAATCTTCCTTGGAAAAGGGAAGTATGCAATAGAGATCCTGAAGAGGTTTGGGATGATGTACTGCAAGGCTATGGACACACCTATGGCATCAAACCTAAAGCTATTGAGCGATGCTTCATTAGAGTCAGTTGATGCTATGATGTATCGTCAGATGATTGGATCATTAATGTACCTGACGAGCATGAGACTGGACATTTGCTTTGCTGTGAACACCTTGAGCCAGTTCTTGACAGATCCAAGAATTGTTCACTTGATTGCTGCAAAGCATATTCTGAGGTACCTGAGGGGTATAGTTGATTATGGGCTCAAGTACGATGTGAATCAGAAGATTAACCTGGAGGGTTATGTTGATTCAGATTGGGCAGGTAGTGCCATCGATAGGAAGAGCACTTCAGGGTGTTACTTCAGTATGGGATCAGGTGTGATCTCTTGGTTTAGCAAGAAGCAATCCTCTGTGGCACTGAGTACAAGTGAAGAAGAGTATGTTGCAGCTTGTTCAGCTAGTTGTGAGGCAGTATGGCTATGAAAGCTACTATCTGATTTATTTGATCTCCAATTGGATGCTACTTGTATACAATGTGACAACTAGAGTTGCGTAAAGTTGTCAGAGAATCCAGTGTTCCATGACAAGTCGAAACATATCAATATCAAGTACCACTATATCAAGGATATGGTGCAGAGGGGAGTAGTGAATCTCCAGTATTTTGCAACGGAGGAACAGATAGCTGATGTCTTGACAAAGCCATTGGCTAGGGTGAAGTTTGAGTACTTCAGGGAGAAGCTTGGTGTTCTCCATATTGAGATTTCCTCCAAGGGAAAGTTATGAGTCCCATAGCCTTTCTGTCATGGTGAGAGGATTGGTTCCTTCCATGTCAGATATGAGTGCTGAGATCCATAGCCATTCTGACGAGTAGGTTAGATATAAGGGCTGAGCCATTCTATCATGGTGAGAGGATTGGTTCCTTCCATGTCAGATATGAGTGCTGAGATACATAGCCATTCTGACGAGTAGGTTAGATATAAGGGTTGAGACTTTCTATCGTGGTGAGAGGATTTCTTCTTTCCATGTCAGATATGAGTGCTGGCCATTCTGTCAAGTAGGACATATGTAAGGGAAATTGCCATTCTTTGAATGGAGCTACCTGGTGAGGTAGCAGGAAAACTCAGTCTAGGACTGAGAAGCCATTTTGATGTGATAGAGGGATGTGTTCCCACTTGATCAGATGTAAGGGATGAACCATTATTTCATGGCTAAAGGATTAAGTTCCTTCCATGTCAGATGTGAGTGTTGGCCATTTCGAAGAGCAGGTCAGATATAAGGGAAACTTCCATTCTCTAGGAGAATGGAGGCACCTGGTCAGTTACCAGGTAGCTCAGTCAAGGAGGAATAGGGGCCATTCTGATATGACTATAGGATTGGTTCCTACAAGATCAGATGTGAGTGCAAAGCCCTTCCATCATTGTGAGTAGGATGTGTTCCCGCCTGGATGGATGTAAGTGCAGAGCCTTTTCATCATTATGAGAAGGATGTGTTCCCACCTGGATGAATGTAAGTGCAGAAATCTTTCATCATTGTGAGCAGGATGTGTTCCAGCCTCGATGAGATTCTTTCATCATTGTGAGCAGGATGTGTTCCAGCCTCGATGAGATTCTTTCATCATTGTGAGCAGGATGTGGTTTCGACCTGGATCAAAGTGAGGAAATATTCCATCATTGTGAGCAATATGTGTTCTGGCCTCAATGGAAGTCCAGAACTCTTCCATCATTGTGAGCAAGATGTGTTCCAACCTGGATGGGTGTGAGTACTATGCCTTTTTGATGAGTAGGTCAGATATAAGTGCTGAAGAAGAACTACATGGGGGATAGGCCTACAACTAGCATGAAAAAGGGCTGGCTCTGTAGAACTTCCTGTGATGAGAAGAATCATGAGATAGCACCAGTGATGATCTAGATCGAGTGATGATCCAGATCCAGTGATGATGATCCAGTAGTGATGATCTAGATCGAGTGATGATCCAGATCCAGTGATCATGCCCAGTGATGATCCAGTTTGAGTAATGATCCAGATCCAGTGATGATGATCTAGATCGAGTGATGATGATCCAGATCCAGTGATGATGTCCCATGATGATCCAGATTCGAAGATGAAGATGACTTAAAGATAAATATGATTTGAAGATGAAGATGACTTGAAGACTCAGAAGACTTGAGATGCATATGACGAGATGATCCAACTGATATAGAGAGAAGAAGACTAGTACTAAAAATTGTGTCGAAAGAATACCTTCCTAGTTAAGAGGGAGTGTTGATGTATTTGTAACTTCAGAATGTACTCATCTATGTATCTTATGTATTGTAACCTGATGTTTATTCCGGGATGTATCTATAATGTAATTGAGTCATGTTGTCATGCCCCGATGTTCCGATCGGGAGGATCAATAATGTAAACAAGTCATGTCAAGTCATTATAGTTAACCCTCCAATTGTCTAAGGGTTAATGTCCCCGCAGTTTCGGGGCACTAGGGTTATTAGAATCTCCTAGTAGAGGTTGGACCTGGTAGGGTTTTAGTCATGTCGAGATTAGTATAAATAGAGAACTAGAGTCTCTATGTATCACACAACTCATACACACTCAAGTGTAGTGCATAGTTGAGGAAGGAGAAGACACTGGGGCTAGACAAGAAGAAGATTACTGCTGTCAGGAGATCACTTACTGTTTTGGGATTTTACTGTTTTGGTGCTGATTCTATCTCTGAGGAAGTTACAGGGTTTTCTCCATTTATGGTTTCCCCGAGGAAAAACACTGTGTTGATTGTCTCTTGTGTTTGATTGTTGTACTTGCTATTCTCTCAGTTAAAGATCCTAATAATGCTAGCTTAATGTTGAAAAACTAACATTAAGTCTAAAGAAAGAATTAAAGAACAACAAGACATTGTCAAGAGGTGGTTTGATAAGTAAAAATCTAGGAAGGATAATTTTGAAATAGGAGACTTGGTTTTAAAATGGGATCACTCGCATGACGAGAAGGGAAAACATACCAAATTTCAACATCTATGGGTTGGGCCCTATTATATTCCTACGAAGCTTAGCCCCTCAACTTATAAGTTGCAATTTTTACAAGGGAAGGAAGAGAACCTTCATGTTAATGGCCTTGTTCTCAAACCATACTTACCCTAGTTCTTTCTAGGTATCCTTTTTGTACATAAATAAAAGCTTTCTTTTCCTTTCTTGTTTTATATTTTGTTTGCTTTCCTTTTCTAATTTACTTTAGTTTACTTGATTTTTTTTAGAATAAGCTAGCTCAATTTTTGATGACTGCGGACATTGGAACATGAATAATTGCAAAATGATTTGAAATCCAACAGCTTCTTATTGGAATATATCTGCAATATTTTGAGCAAAGTTGAGATTCTTTAATTAATAGACTGCAGAAAGGGAAGCTATTTCAAGAACACATTGAAGTCTTGTTTCAACCCTGTAAAATAACTAAGGATCATGAGGTCTAGAATACTATCTTGGGGCTCCGTCCATCTTCACACTAATATCTGTCCTAAGAAGCTTTCCATGATAGACCCACGAAAAGGAAGCCGAACTGATAGATGTATGGCATTCAAAATAATCCCATTCTACAAAATGAAAGCCAAAAGGCTTAAAGTAAAGAGCCAAAATTCAAAAATAGGAAATATACATCAAAGAAGATATGCTGAAGAACCCAAATCAATTTCCCAAAGTAAAAGAAGCAATCAAGGAAGACTCAAAAGGCAAATGTATTTAAGCATCACAGGGATGCGAATAGAAAAGGAATGAGAAACAAAAAAATGAATGTGTCTAACTTTGCTACAATCTTGTGGTGTCATATCTAGTGGAAACCAAAAGACAAAGGTAAAATGAATCTCATATTTTGGCCCCAAGAGAGTTACTAGGACTTCTAATCCTGGTTACCCTACCCCAAAAGACTACAATAAATGTGATGCACAAAATTTTTCATCCCTGGAAAAGTCTAGCTTCTTAAATAATCTTGAAGGATGCCTTGAAGAAGTTGATGTAATCAAGTACCATGTAGCAATTTTTGTTTTGGAAAGAGAGTTTTTTAGAGATCTATGTTTACCAGCTAGTCACCAATTGTTGTTGTTGCAATTGCTTCCCAAAATTTTACATTTTTAGGGCTCCTCCTTACATTTTTTATCTTAAGCCTTCCTTAGACAAGTTTTAATTCTTGAATATTTCATTCCAACAATTAGTTTTTCTTTGAATTGAGAAAGAAATTTTATTTGACTAAGTTAAAAAACTCAATTTTTTCTTTTGACGTGTCGGAAGAAATCAATGAGTTTCGCCAACACATCAGAAGAAATAAGTGAGTTTGTCTAACACATCCGATCAACTCATCCAGTATTGTTGATGCATCGGATCAACTCAACAAGTTTTGTTGACACATCGGTCAAACTCAACGAGTTCTGTCGACACAGTCACAAGTCATTGTCGAGTTGTTTCCGATTTTTTCCCAAAGTTGTTTTAGTTTTTATTTTTTCTAAGTTTTCCACCAAGTCAATTTCATCGGAAAATTTATTTAAGTTTTTTTGACGTTGGAGAATCCATCGGAATTTCTCATTGAGTTTTTCTGACACTATCAGTGAAACTCGTCTTTTCTAGTCGATGTTATTGCAAAAAAAAAATCAATCTTCACTGCCGATGTATCACAAGACCTTGATGATTTTTGCATGCTTCTTTATCGGAAGACTTTGACGAGTTTTGTCGACGCTTATTTATTGAAAGAATTTGATGAGTTTCCACCGACAGTGGTTGAGGAAATCAGCTTTTGTAGCCGACAATGTCGCTAAAACTTAGATTTCACCGCCGGTATATCAATAAAACTCAGAGAAAACTACCGACAAGATGTTGACATTACACGATGAGTTCTTAAAGTTAGTGCGAAACAACATTTTAAACCCATTGTATTAATTACTCCCCAACAACTGCATTAATGACTATTTTAATGATATATATATACAGTGAGTTGTTTTGATTTTCACCATGAACACCATTTTGGACGCTTCCAACCACCAATGGACATTTGGAGGTTTCGCACCACCACGCCTAGCACCGTACTCACTGTGACAGTGACATGTATGTTCATGAACCTGTCGTTTTGTCCTTTTTCTCTTCTAGAAGCTTAAAAAACTATATATGGGTAAAGGTTTAGGGTTTTAGCATAGTTATTTTTTTCCTATATTTCTCGTGACCCTTTCCTCTTAGAAGCAAATCCCCAGCTTGTAGGTTTTTTCACCAAAGTCATCCAAAGTTTTTTTGAGGAAATCATTGGCCTCATGACCGCTTTTATATATGGGGCAGACACTCTCCAGCATGCTAGCCTGACCTTCATGAAGTTTTTTTTAGTTTTTACCGCACAGTTTGGGTTTATTGTCACAACTAGTTGTATTAGTATGTTAAAACCTCAGGGTTTTTGCATTTAGGTCACTCTGGGCCGAATTCTTTATGTCATGCATATTGTTTGGGTTAAACATGTTAGGAAATGAGTATGTGATAAAGGATAAATCCATTGTGGATTTAAAATCCAAGTATTACTATGCTTGAGACCTATGGGATGGGTTTTCTCCTCAACCTGTAAGGATGCATTACCTGCGATCCTCCTCAGGTTTAGTGCTATCATGTAAGAGGTTTTTCACGAGTCTTAGGCACAAGATAGGGTTTTTCAGTACCCCTCCAGTTTATTAAGTCATCTCCATGTTTCACTGGTTATTATGTTACCTTTGGGGGGATTAGTGAGAAGAAGTCTCAATGTTTTAATAATTTTTAAGCTAAATGAATAAGAGGGTGGAAATGAAACTTGTAAACTCTGTAGACTAGGACAAAAGGCAGTTAACATTTATGCTTTGAAGAACAAGTGATGAAATTTTTAGCTTTCATTATGTTTACCTATTTATGGTTACGGAAAATGATATATGACAACATAGGTGTAAGTCACAAAGTGATACATACCAATATGTTAATAAGTTTTCATTTAAGTTTTGTAAACACACACCCTTGCTACAAGTATAAAATGATTGAGCAACCTCCGAGGATTGATCTCTCTCCACATCACAAGACCGTTTCTGAGTGGCTAGTGATGGAATGGTAAATACAGCTTTGTTCCTTTTTATCATATTAGACCATTGATTGAAATCTCATTTTAAATGAAGAACAATGATTCATATATTTAAACCTTGCTTTATTTTGGGTTATTTCATCTTGATACAAAATTCTTGCTATTTTAAGTTATTCAAGATAACCATACTATTAATAATACATTTCTTACTATGATCATTCCAGAGCTTCAGCTCTCATCGATAAGAATTACCTATAGAAGGACGGTTCGGGAATGATAAATTCACACCATGCCTAAGAAGATCAGTAAGAAGAAATCCAAGGCCACTGAGGTCGATTCGGATGTGGAGATCATATCCAAGATCGAGATTACATTTGAATACACTAAAGACATTACTGGAGCCGATCAAGAGTTCAAATGGGGGGAGATATATCAGATGATCATGGACTAGAACGTTGTCGATGCTAGTGTGGAGGATATGTAATTATATGAAAATATAAGAAAATTAGGAATTACTAAGAAAACCACATGCCTAGAGCTATTCCCATGTGTTGAATTCATCGGATGGATTCTACGCTGGACAAACCCTTTCGTGATGATTATATACAACATAGAGGGGGAAGCTTTCGCTTCTTTCACTCCAGCGTACATAGACATGGCATGTAAACTGCCACCCCCATAGGTTATGATTATGAATGAGTGGGTTAACAAAGTGCATTTGGATATTTTGAAATGTTCCAAAAGGATGATGATAGCAGGAAGACAAATGTGCCATAAGGCATCTGAAAAATACAAGACTGCAGGCTTACACCCCCCTTACAGGGTCATAGCCTTAATGCTGAATAGGATTTTTGACCAGGAAAATGGGAGACTGTATAAATTAAGTTGGATCCCATCAATATACTATGTGGGCTTTGAAGGAACAATTTTCAATTGGGAAGATATCATATCAAGTAGCTTTCCATCATGTGTAGCTGCCGCATAGGGTGGGATGACTTAGAGAAGGTCAGAATTCTACATGGCCTCTTACCTGATTAACTACCTCCTATGAAGACACCCATTCCCCAAGCTCAGGTGCACTTGGAAACACACCGAGGCCCCTATATATGATACTTATAAAAATCTTTAGGTTCAAAAGTATTCAAGCTTCTACAAGATTATATGTGAAGAGTTTCTAATGCCTCTGTACAAGCTCATCTTCCTCAAAGAGACAAACTGCTTGTTAGATAACACCATGGAAATTATTTGTGAATATGGGGATTATTTTTTCTCTCAAGAAGGAGCTTACCTAAGGATGTATGGAGGTTGTAAATCCCCATCACTGCTTCCTAGATATGCCACAGACTATGTATTCCATAAGTAAGAAGTCAAGAAATTGTTCATAGATGGAGTAGGTAACTTCCTATTTGACATGAAAAAGGAACCCTTTCCACCACCGCCCTTTTGAATAGGTAGTTACAAATTCACTAAGGTTAAGGTGCCCCCAAATTTGTAAAATATTTGGAAATTTTTTGCTTCGAAGGGAATAGTTTTCGTAGAAATGACTTGGATGGGAAAGTTGCAGAACATTGTTCTATAATTGCAATAAGTTATGAATATTCTCATCATTTCGTTAAATATGATGAGGTATATGGGAACGATGATAACATGACTAATCTAAGTAAGCGTTTCAATAAGAAAGGCATCACCAGTGGGGGTAAAGATGGCGGTAGTGCAACAGGAAATCAGTTGCAAAAGCAAAAGGAAGAGGCCCTGAAGTTACAATAGGAAGAAGCTGAAATGAAACACGTAGAAGATGCTCAGAGACAATAAGAAGAAGAAGCATAGAGAAAAAAAAGAAGATGAGCAAGAATTCAAAGAAGAAAGGAAGAATTAAGAAGAGGACAAGCTTAGGGAAGAAATGCACCAAGAAGTAGTTCAAAATGACCCAATAGACCCTCCCTCTTTATCAGGTAGTACAATCATAGGCGGCCATGTTCCTATTGTAGAACTTGGACTCATTCCTGACACTCCATCTAATCATCACATAGTAGCATGCTTAGATACCATATTTTTTGATAAGGAAAAGAAAGCTATTGTCAAAAGATCAGAGAGATGATTAAAGGTTGGAACCCAAGATGATGTAGTCATAGTGACTGAAAATACTTTTGTGGAAGGAACTAATAAAGAACCCAAATTCTTAGCCTCTATAAGTGTATCAATAGAGGAATCCAATGCTGATAATTTCCACAAACTGGCAGAGGATTTCACGCATCATAAAGAAAATATGTTGAAGATGAGATATACTCAAGTTAAGGAGAGAGGAGAGGGCATAGAGTTGAAAATAAAACAAGAGGCTAGTCTATCAGAAAAGGAAAGACTCCAAAGAGAGTACCAAGGTTTGGAAACTGAGAAAGATTCCTAAGAAGTACAAGAAATGATTTTGGAGGGAGAAAATAAATATTTTCAAGCTAAGATATCGGGGCTAGAATCAAGAGAGTCCACAACATGCCAATAAATGGGGGAATTGTGAACCTAGGTAGAGGAGTTGGTGACATAAAAGGGATGTATCAAAAATCAACTTAAGATAGTGAATGAGAGACAGTTGGACATCACCCCTTTCCATTTCTAGGCTTGCACAATCTGGATAAACATACACCAAGCTCAAATAAATCTCGTGGTTGAAATTCATAAGGTGAAGACAACAGAGGAAAGCGTGAAGGAGATTGCAGGAGAGTCTCTTAGTTTCATAACAATAATCTTGAAGGTTTATAAACAAGTTCAAAGCCACTTGAATTGGATAGAATCCAACTTGAAATTTCCTAAACACTTGCCACAAAACACTGTCGAAGGCTTAAAAATAGAGATGGCTCTCTTGGAATTTTGCAGAAAATCTTAGGTAAGATTGAGTAATGAAACTAAGGAGACCTTGGAAAATTTTATATGGTTCTACAAGAAGATGCACCAATTTCACGAGAGATTCCAACTTGCTTCAGCTGCAAAAATAAATGAATTCCCAAATAAAGATCATCTCGTGACGTATCTATAGGATAGATTACAAGAGGCTGAACAATATATTTCAAAGTATGGAAGTCATTAGTGAAGAAGATGTTAAAACTTGGGTTGCACAAGATTCAGTCAACAATTATATATTGGAAAACTTGTTTAGAACCACTTTGGAAAAGGTAACCAATGTGGAATCCCAGCTGGACATACACGAGGTGGAAGTGCAAATGATGGAACTAGTAAATTACCGAAATATCGTTGAGGAAGAAGATGCATGGGGGAATTATATTGCAAGTTTATCTAGACCCACCTAAAAACTTTTGTCTTTTTATGTATTTATATTTGTTTGTTATTTTCTAGTGCAAAGCACTAAAGACAAAATTTTGGAATTCCTAAGGTCAAGGAAGTCGATAAGTCATTGTAATTGTATTATAAATAGAGGGAGAGGGTAGAATAGAATGGATTTTTGCTTACATAAGAAGGATGGTTTATTTGTAAGAAGAGCTATTTTTTCTACTAATAAAGAAGGACAATTTTGTTGGGAAAGGACGACACGGGTTTTACATGGATTGTGTGGAATTTCGAATCTAGAATTACTTCTATTGAGTTTCTATATAACTATGAGATCGTTCTGAGTTTCATGAACTATTTATTTAATGATGAATGATTTTTCTTTTCGTATAAAATTCTGTGTACAAATTGAGTAATGAATGTTTTCTTATTTCAAAGCTATCTTTGCTAATACTTCTGATATAACTATGTGTATGGAAATGGAACAGGATAGGATATTTTAGTTTAGGATAGACTAGAAAATAATCAATTTTCTTAGATTTATATTTATATAAATGATTGAGGAGCAAGAGCAGTAAGACGAGAGGCAAGAAACTACGCATTTCTAGTGAGGTTCTTGTTCATTAGTCACATGCATTTAGTTTAGGCATTTCATTCACATAAAAAAAATTACATAAGAATGAATTTTTGCTTACATAAGAAGGATGGTTTATTTGTAAGAAGAGCTATTTTTTATACTAATAAAAAAGGACAATTTTGCTGGGAAAGGACGACACGGGTTTTACATGGATTGTGTGGAATTTCGAATCTGGAATTACTTCTATTGAGTTTCTATATAAATGTGAGATCATTCTGAGTTTCATGAACTATTTATTTAATGATGAATGATTTTTCTTTTCGTATTAAATTATGTGTACAAATTGAGTAATGAATGTTTTCTTATTTCAAAGCTATCTTTGCTAATACTTCTGATATAACTATGTGTATGGAAATGGAACATGATAGGATATTTTAGTTTAGGATAGACTAGAAAATAATCAATTTTCTTAGATTTAGATTTATATAAATGATTGAGGAGAAAGAGCAGTAAGACGAGAGGCAAGAACCTACGCATTTCTAGTGAGGTTCTTGTTCATTAGTCACATGCATTTAGTTTAGGCATTTCATTCACATAAAAACAATTACATAAAAAATTACATAAAAATTACATAGACTGTGAACCGAACAGGTTCACCATACCAAACGATGAATGATATACTTGGGATTGATTACTGGGAAGAATCCCTATTGTCGGTACCTAGGAATTTTCCAGGCATCAACAAGAGATCAACCCAATTAGGTTCTAGGTCAGTCACTTGATGTGTATAAATATGGAGGAACCCTACCTCATTTAGACACACACTCACTCACTGTCAAGTACGCATCAGGAGAGAGAGAGGACAATTTTGTAAGAGGAGAAAGAGAGAGAGAGCCGCAGAAGACTTCTTATTTATGGATTTTTTTCCATCTGGTGATATTGTATTAGTAACATAACTATTTTGAGGAAGTTTGTGGGGTTTTATCCTTTATGGTTTCACTGAGGAAAATCATGTGTATCTTGTTGTGCTTGTTATTCTTTCAAATAAATATCCTGATCAAATTGAATTAAAGAGAAAAATATAACATGGTATCAGAGCCTCTCTGAAAGAAGGCATTATGCAAAGAGAGAAACTAGGGCTTCCTAGCTTAAGGTCTTCTCTCCACATATCATCAGGAAAAGAGGGATATGATAAATCTCCATATGAGGGATTATCTTTTGGTGGAAGTAGAATCAATTTTGGAGAAGTTTCATTTTTGACCTAGACACTAGTGCTAGGAGAAACTAAGGCATCCAAATTTTGGAGTTTCCCTCCACCAAATTGGGAAAAGGACCTCACTGAACAACTCTCCTCAAGGAGGCACATATTTCTAACCAGACGAAATCTCAAGATTCCAAGTTTGAAAAATTAGGGTTTCTCTATGGAACCCTAGGTCAAACATCTCTTGAACCAGGTTGGGCATCTCAAATTGGTAATATCTAAATATTTGTTGTTTCCATTTTAGGTTCTCATTTCAAAATGAATCATCACACCAAAATTTATGATAAGCTTGGGGGAGCTGACAACTTTTGAGCATGGAAGTATAGGATCTCTCTGATCCTTGAAGAAAATGATTTGGACAAGTATATCAGTGAGGAAGTTCTAGATCTAGAGGGAGATGAATCTAAGTCTATCCACAAGAATAACTTGGTTAAGTCCAAGAGAATCAATGCAAATTATATTAAGGATAATCTCATCCCTCATTTTTCATAGTTGAAGACACATAAGGATATTTTTTATTCCTTGTCAACACTAATTGAAGGGATGAACATAAGTCAGAAGACGACAATAAGGAACCAACTCAAGAATGAAAAGATACAAAATTCAAATACCATACAGTCATACTTCACAAGGATTTCCCAAATCAAGGAACAACTCGAAGCAATCAAAGAGAAGGTAGAAGAAAGAGAGATTGTTATGACTACCTTGAATGGTCTCTCAAGATCATAGGATTAATTTATTCAAGGAACATGTTCCAGAAAGAAACTGATCACCTTCAACATAATTTGGGAAGAATGCATGCAAGAAGAAGCTAGGCTCATAACAAGAGAAGAAAATATAAGAGGGATTGAAGATCAAGCTCTCACAAACCATACCAAAATAAAACACAACAAGAGGGAGGACCATCATTGCAACAAAAGGTAGGACCTTCATCAAAAAATACAAAGGAAACCCAGGAGAGACCTGTCCAACGCCAGATGTTACACATGTGATAGAAGGGACACTACTTCAAATATTGTCCCAGGAACAAAGGATCCTCCAACAAAAGGTCCAACAAGAAAGTACATCATGCTCACACTACTGAAGATGATGAACCAACAAGGACAATATTCATAAAAGAAAGAGTTGATTCTTCAAGTGATGAAGAATATGTCTTAATCTCAGCACTCATGAGAACCATCTCACATGGAAGCAATGATTGTCTTGTATATAGTGGATCATCTAAGCACATGAAGAGATACAAAGAATCATTCATTAATCTATCTGAGCATGAGTCCCCTCACAAGGTGAAACTTGGGCATGACTATCAATACCCCATAAAAGGAAGTAGAGAATCTTCCTACAAGCTAGACTCTGTCAAATCCCTAAAGATGAAAGATGTTCTATATGTTCCAAGATTGAAGAAGAACCTTCTCTCCATCTATGCACAAGATGCAAAATGAATAAGGGTTTCATTTTTTGATGGCCAAAATAAAAGACAATAAATGATGCAACGGTAATTGGAGATCAAGAGGAAGGTTTTGTACAAGTCGAAAGGACAACCTGAACAAGCATTGATTCATGATTCCATAGAATCAAGTGAACTATTGTATATAAGTCTTGGACATGTACACTATATGGAACTACCTATTGCAAGCAAAGCAGTTTCAAGACTTCCAGAAATCCAGAAAAAACATGAAGGAGTTTGCAAGGGATGTGAAAAAATAAAGAATATAAGGAATCGATTTCCCAACAGTGAAAGAAAAGGAAAATGGATATTGGACACAATCCACTTAGATGTATGCGGTCCCATATCTTCCATCTCACTAAGAGGGTATGTGTATTATGCTTCCTTTATAGATGAATTCTCCTGTAAGAATTGGATATATTTATTGAAAAATAAAAATGAGGTATTCAGGAAGTTCAAGGAATTCAAAGCCTCAATTGAAAATCACACTGAAAAGAAAATCATTAATCTATGTCAAAATAATGGAGAAGAATTCAGCTTGGAATTATTCAATGACATTTACATAAAATATGGGATTAAGAGGGAGCTAAGCACTCCCTATAATCCTCAACAAAATGGCATTACAAAATGAAAGAACAAGACAATAATGGAATCAACGAAATTTATGCTACATGGCCAAGATATTCGAATGCACCTATGGGAAGAAGCAACAAGAACAACTGTGTATGTAGAGAATTGTACACCCCACTGAGTATTAGACAACAAGACTCCCAAAAAGGATTTCTCAGGTGAGAAACTAGAAGTCATCCATCTTAGGATATTTGGCTGCCCAGTGTACATACACATCCCAAAGGAAAAGAGGACCAAGCTAGATCCTTCAGGAAGAAAGGGAATATTTGTAGGATACAACGACACTTCAAAGGCCTACTCAAAAAAATTCCCAATATTTAAGAAGATCATTATCAGAAGAGATGTAGCATTTTATAAAGGCTCAACATACATCAAGTCAAGAAAACTACCTTCTAAATAAATTGAAGAAACATAAGAAGCCAGAGTTCGAGACACAAAAATGGAGGAAGCAACTCCAAAATACCATGAACACCACGAAATAACAAAACCACAAGAACTTGTAGAACCAATTCATGAGAATAACTCTCACAAACGAATACTAGCATGGGCATGAGAACTAATACAAGATGTAGAGAGGTATGGCGCTCTAGAGGGGATGCATAGAGGAAGCAAGAGACCTAAACCTTACAACAACTATATGACCCAACTATGTGAAATAATTGATAAAGAGCCTTCCAACTATGAAGAATCAACCAAAAAGAAAGAATGGAAGGATGCCATGATCAAGGAGTACCAGTCGATTATGAAGAATGATGTCTGGGAAATAGTTCAGAAACTAGAAGGGAAATATATTGTAACCTCGAAGTGGATCTACAAGATCGAGCATGTGGGGACAGGCGAGCGGATATCCAATGTGTTCACCATGCCATTATCTAGAGTGAATTTTGAGTACTTTAGAGAGAGACTCAGTGTCATCCGGATCGAGATCCCTAGAAAGAGGCAGCGAGAAGTTATCACATGGTGGTAGACATAGGTGGCCCTTGGGACATAATGGACTTGGTGTGCTCCTGAAATTCTCTCATTCTAGAGATGATGAGATATCAAAATAAAAAGATGCACTAGAGCAATATCTCGTATGGTGGTATACGCAGGTGGTCCTTGAAACATAATTCACTTTTGTGCTCCTGGCGTTCTCCTATGTTGGAGATGGTTCTTGTTGGAGAAACCCACCAACAAAGCTTCGTCGATAGGGGTTCCCACTCTACCAATGCCCTATAGTGTAACATTCCTGAGCACCAGCCCAAACAGGTTTTACCCTGCCTAGCAACATTTGTGGAGCAGAAGAGGTCTCACCTAAGGCATTCAAGGGAGAGTTGTTGGAACCGAGTTTTCGACAGTGGGAAAGGAGGATATGGGGATCCAGTGGAGGGACACCATAACATATACAATCATTGCATCATCACATAGTATCAAAACATTGCAGCATCATTCAGGGAACATAATTACTTGCAGCACTTCAAACAGTTACAGAAACACAATTTGCATCAATATAAAAGCAACAGATCACATCCATATAGCAAAAAGAGACTAAATCACATATATATTATGCCATTGTAACAAAACAGAGTCACAGCCTCGTAAAAGATCTATAAAAATAGAAAATATTTGAGTCATATTCATCACATCATATTAACCTTGCGTAAATGTACCACATTACACAATTCTTCTCCAAAACCAGAGACTGCATACATCAGGAAGAAACTCAGATAAATCACAGTTAAGACAGAAAATCCTCCATAAAACAGATCGCACCAAATCTTATCCCAAACAATCGTGCCCTAGATATCCTCAAAAATAGATATATAAATAGGCTTACACCTTTACATTTAGGGTCCACTACTAACTGACTTCTAATTGCTACTGACCTATTGCAACAAAACTTGGTCAAAATATACATAAAATATTCAAAAAGTGGTTATTCTTCCACTCGTGTTCTACTCATTGCACTGATCTGCCCTTGCGTGGTACTGTGTGAGCTTTCACAGATACCGTGACACTGTGTAACTCACTTACCCCAAAGCCCTTGCCAATAGGCCCCCAACATAGTGTTGTGGCTCACCCTTGAGCCATGTCAAGTTGACAGGGTGTGTGCCAAATTCTTGTCCTTAAAATATTCAAATTACTATGCAATTTCATGAACCTAAAGCTGGAATTTAATGGCGATAGTCTGAAAATTAGTCAAAGTTTGCTAGATGGGGTGTTCCTCACTAGCCTTAATGTCGACCATTTGTCGATTCTCTTGAATGGCCTAGTGCTAGGCGACATCCTTAACAACCAAATTGCCATCGATCTCTTGGAATTCATGAAGCTGCTCGCAACGCTTTTGTTGGCGTTCTTGTGCATAAGAAGCTCCCTACTGTATATCCTTTAGTTTGGTGTCCCAAGTGATATGCACTATTAATGGCATGGACTTTAGTGAAGTCTTCAGGGTTTTCAGTTGGCCTTCTGCCTCTTGCACCTGCGCAGTCAGTTGATCAAGTTGCTCATCCTGAACAATACTTTGCCAAAACTACGTGTTCACCTCCATAATAGTTTTAGCCTCTTGCTCCATGGTGTCGAACTGAGTAGTAATTTCTTCAATGGAGGTCTTGCATTCAACAACCTGCTCCGGTGGTGTTGTGGGTTGAACTAAGGCATTGAGCATGAGGTTAGTGTCCTAAAGTTGAACCAGAGTTTTCCCCAATTGCTTGTATTTTTCGAATGGGGTGAGCCATGTAGTGTTGTCAAAAATGTTTCGACAAGCATCAGAAATAACCTGCTCAACTTCACTACACCGAGCACACAGCTGCGCTTGTTCAACAATTAGGCATTCTTGCGCCTTCTTGAGATCGGTAATCTCTTTAGTATTCTTTCGATGCAACTCGGCCTGTGTTTCCTTTAAATGGTTGATTTCTTGTAACTTTTCCTCTGTCAACTGCACGTGGACCTGGTGCAGCTCCTCTACTTCCTTCTGCAACTTCTCAATGGTATTCTGGGACTGGATATAACCCTCAGTCAAATATTCTTGCTGTGCTTCCAATCCTGGTGTGGCGCCATGCAGTAATTCAACCAACGCTATAGCAGATAGTTTGTTCAGATCCAAACTCACGCTCTAGATTGGGTGTAGCTACTAGTGAAATTCTTCATTACCAGTGTCGATCCCAGTCGGGGGAACTTGCACATTCCTACCCTGGGGCTCAGTGCTGATTGACGGGCTATCCTACAGTAGAGGTCTTGCTGATGTGTGTTTGGAAATAATATAAAAAATGGACTCTAGTCTATCTCTTACCAGCCCAAATTATTCATGGTTGGATTCACGGAACGTCGTAGTCACAGCTATAGATGAATCAGTGACAACTTTGATAAGCCACTGCAGTTGGTCTTCCATCCTCGAACTGGTACCCCTTCCCACCTCGTACTCCTGATGCCATTTGGTGTGAGTCTCCTCTCGCATATGTTATGCTGCATATTCAGGATCCATCGATGACTCATTGTCGGAGTCATGGGTGCTCAATTCCTGTGGGACAGGTTCTTTAGGGACATCCAGGGGAAACTCCTTAGAGAACTCCTTTTGACTCACTGGGATCCGCCAGTCCCCTGACTGGTCTTGTACAATAGTATCCAAATATTTCATGGTGACTTTATAAGGCAATGGTAGCCACTGTCGATCAAGGTCCCACCTGGCCTGAATATGAATGGAGTGGGGTCCAATATAAAACTGAAGGATCCACTAATACTTGGCCATGATGTAGGGAGAAAATCTAGGAACGACAATAGCGGAAGCCTATAGCGCTTCCCAATAGACCCAAAAATCAATGGCATAGTCTACTTGTCGACTGGTCTCTTCGACCAACCATAGGTTCTTGTAGAGGGCACCGTGAAAAACCTTGACTACCTCAACTGCCATTGGTTGGTAGTCTTCAAGTTCCATCCATGCAATGAGAGCAATAAGAATCAATATCCAACTATAGGAAAAGGGCCTTCGGGTCTAAGTAGCAAAAGCATATTGAAGCAACTGATTTAATAAAAATAGATACCAATTCATCTGTACCCCCTCAGCACATTTATGGGCACAGGAGACAACACCCGAATTTCATTGGAATGGTCGATTGCCTCAAACAACCTTGCTGGACAAAATTCTTGCACCAATGCAAACTGCTTGTGAGTTAATGCTGTCAATGCGATAAGCATGACCATCCTATTGTAAACCAAAGTGCTCCTTCAATTGCTTGGAAAGTTTCTTGTCCATATCTCTCCCGCGAATATACTGCGCCAGGTCCTCCCCAGCCTTCGGCAAACCAATAATGTTTGCAATCAAGTCGACTGTGACATGGATTGGTGTAGTCAACCAAAGCATCCCTCCATGGAAACACGCCAACAGTTTCTTCACACCCACATGTGCTTCATTCAAGTGGCTGAAATGGGGCATATTGATGAGGCCCAACAACCCAGACTTGTCTAACCCACTGGCCCATGGTTTCAGAATTCTCTAAATGGGGGCACTAGGCACTGTGGGGATAGATTCATATGGCTCCTCCCAGACATATTTAAGTAAGAGCAAGTCATGATATTTGAACTTGAGCCTGATCAACGTAGGGATGATATCAACTGAGCACGTCATCCCTTCTGGAAATGCTGGTAACTTGGGCAGGTACTTCTAATTCTTTAACAGCTACCATGGCTTGGATCCTAGATGCATAGGAATGACATATCCCAAAATATCATGAACTGAGATACCCCAAGGTGCTATGGAATCAACAGCTACCAAGCTCGACATCCCAGTCTATGTAGTTCCTTCTCCCCGCATTCTCACCGACATGTGAGTTTTCCTCTTTTCGGGTGGTGTAGGAATGGGTCTTTGAGTCTGCTGCTTCTGATTAGGAATGGATGATGAACCCACTGGCATACTCATGATTTCTTCTTCCACATTTGTGGGCCAAACAGGGGACTCATTCTCACTGGAAATTTCTATAGCGTCAAGGCTGCTCAGCATCCCTTACCCCTCAAAAACTGAAAATACACTCAACAGCTCTAACTGCACTTCACTCAATACTCTGCACAAAATTCACCTTCTACTTATGCTCACGCAACTAAAGAATTCCATCCTATGCATCCTGCACATTGTTTTATAGCCACTTGCTAATCCAAACTCAGAATTACCAAATCTAACTTCACCATTATTGCTAAATTAGATATTAATGATGCCAAATCCACCGACAATATTATTCTACTAATGGTTGGATCACCCATTAATGCAAGCAGCTTCAACAAGCGCCGCCAGCCAACTGGTTTAACTACTTGATTTTACCACCCCACATCCCTACAACTATTGCAAATGGTCAACCGATTACCGCTAACAATTTTAACCTTGCGCAGCCTCTTCCTCGGGGCTTGCCTTGCTGTGCTAAACTTTTTTTTTTAACACCTCAAGTGGTGCACATCGTCGACCCCATACTACTGGGATTTAAGCGACTCCCGTTAATGAGCTTCGACAACATTGCACCATCTAATTGTTGTAACTGAACTACACCACCATATGTAATGGACAGAACCAAATATGGACCTAGCCAGTGCATTTGTAACTTACATGGATGCTTGATGAACTTACTATTGTATAACAACACCAAATCTCTAGTAACAAACTACTTTTTCTTAATATGGCGATCATGTCATGCCTTCTGTCGATCCTTTGCAACCTGTTGCTGGAAGCCTACAATGAAACGATCTTCTTCAAGATGAATCAATTGCGTAGCACATTCTTCTAATGCCTTTGCATTATCCATGCCCATTGCTGTGGCAATGCGCAAGCTAGGAATGATATACTCCATAGGCATGACTGCCTCTTTCCCATAAACCAACTTAAATGGTGTCTGACCTGTTAGCCTTTTACAAGTAGTGCGATAGGCCCATAGAACTACAAGAATTTTTAAATCCCAGTCATCACAGTTATCGTTACATACCTTAGTCAGCGTCATCTCCAAAATTTTGTTGAAGGCCTCAACAATACCATTTTCCTATGGGTGGTATGGTGTACTCCTCTTATGTTGTATCTAGAGCTCCTCAGTTAGCGCTTTTACCATCTGGTTGACAAAGTGACTTCCCTAGTCACTCATCAGGATTCTAGGACACCCAAATCGCATTACAATGGTCTCAAAAATAAGCCGTCCTATTGTCGTAGTGGTACAATCAATGACTGGTGTAGCTTCCACCCACCGATTCAGGTAGTCAGTTGCAGTAATAATATAGCGAGCTCCAGTGCACCTACCCGGCGGATTGATAGGACCCTAAAACTATACAACCCATTTATCAAACGGTTGCAGAGTCACCTACGGCACTAGTGGCATCTCATCCCTCTGCAATGGTTTACCAACCTGTTGGCAGACATCACAGCTCCTTGCATAGTATGTGGCATCATTATGCAATGTAGGCCACCATAGTCCAGCACACAACACTTTCGTGCAGTAGCACAACTCCATAGTGAACTCCCAAATTTCATGCATGTGCTTCTTCTAAAATGGGACCTTGCTCATGCGGTAAGACGCACTGTCACAAAATTTCATCTGGTCCAAGTTTATATAATTGTATAGCAATTAGTTGAAAATCAGAGGCTTTTACGACTAGCTACTTCTTTTGGATAGTCGACATGTCTGCTGGGGCAACACCAGTAGACAAAAACTAAATAATTGGTGCATAGTGATCATCTATGACATTAACCCAGACCAATTGCACATCTGAAAAGCCATCATAAATATTGGTTGGTTCTTCACCATTCATAACACGTGACAGATGATCCGGGCCAACATTCAGTTGTCCCGGCTTTACCACTATTTCAAAATAAAACTCTTGGAACAAAAGAAACCACCTATGGATTCTCCCCCCAAACACAAGCTTATTGACTAGGTATTGTAAAGCAGAATGATCAATGAACATCTTGAAATGTCCCCCAAACACAAGCTTATTGACTAGGTATTGTAAAGCAGAATGATCAATGAACATCTTGAAATGTCCTCCCAACAAATAGTGCTTGAAATTTTGCAGAGCATAAACCATCACCAGGCCTTCCCTTTCGGTCGTGGTATAATTTCATTCAGCAAATGATAACTTTCTACTGGCATATTCTATTGGATGATCCAAGTCTCCTTCACCTAGCTGTGCAAGAATAACCCCTAGTGCAGTAGAAGAAGCATCAACATGCACATGGAATTCTTTGTTCCAATAAAAAAAACTAGTATTGGTGCAAAGGCCATCTTGGCCTTCAAGGCATCGAAGCTTCCTTGACATTCTGGAGTCCATTCAACTGCAACATCTTTTTTTAACAGCTTTTCCATGGGAGCAGTAATCGTAGCATATCCTTTGATAAACTTGCAATAGTAGCCTGTATGTCCTAGTGTTTCATGGAGCATCTTTAAATTCATTGGCAGTGGTAAACTGAGGATCAACACAATCTTCACCAGATCTACCAACAAAACTTCTTTGCATACGATGTGCCAAGTAGCATGCCAAAGGGTGCACAGAAAATAATTTTTTTTTAATTCAATGCAATCTGATGTTGTCTACACCATTCCAGCATCAATCGTAGATTGTCTAGATGGTCTCTAATCAGGCCATAGATGGTCTAGTCATCCATATATACCTACAGGAATTTTTGAATAAAATATTTAAATACAAGGACAACTACACGAGAGAATACAATGGGTGCATTCTTCAGCCCAAATGGCATGAATGTATATTGGAAACAACCCCACTTGGTGAAAAATTTAGTCTTATGGCGATCCTCCTTCTCAATCTAGATTTGGTGGTATCCTAAAAAGCCATGTGTGAAGGAATATATCTCCTAGCCGCCTACACCTTCCAAGACTTCATCTATAAAAGGGGTCAGGAACAGATTGTGTACATAGGCATCATTCAACTTTCTCAGATTGACATAGATGTAGATCTCACCAGTATTCTTGTCTTGGACCACCATCAGGCTTATCCACTCTGATTCTTCTACAAGTTCAATGATCCCAGCATCAAGCATCCTATCGATCTTAGCTTTCATGCGATCCTTGTATTGTGGGTTTAGTCTATACGACCTCTCACATACTGGTTTTGCATCTAGTTTCAGTGGGATCTTCATTTCCCCTAAGTCATCAAGTATCCCCTTCATCTCTAAAAATTGTGTTGGGAAAAGGTCTTGGAATTCATGCAGTAGATCTATGAGTTTTTCCATCATCTCTTCACCCCAATAGTCTCCGACATTAGAAAATTTTGGATTATCTGCCGACCCAATGTTAACTTTTTAGATCCTAAGAGGCTGATTCATCGAGTCTATCGGTATGTTGGGAGCTACGACACCATGTCTTCCTTCAAACTTTGGAATATTAACATTCCGTAACTCATCATCATCTTCAGGTTCCCCGGACAAGTTGTAGCACATCATCATGGATTGGATGGAGTAATTTGCATGTGGATCAATGGGGTATGCAACAGGGATGACCTTTAGTACTATGTCATGGATAATGTGTAAAGCGTTACATACCTCAGGGTTGGCATCCCAAAATCTAAATGTTTGCACAAAGAAAAATGACAACTCCTCCCAAGTGGTGATGGTTCTGCGCAATTCTGCTGCCACATACCAGGATCTTGGCATCTCTTCTAGAGTATGAACAAAAGCATGAACCCACTCATCTCTAGGGCATGATGTCCATAACGTCTGAGACTTCATCAAGTGACTGGTGGGGTCATTTTGTCCATCATATATTTGAGCATGATAGACCTCTACATCACCAAAGTAGACCATCATCAATCTGTGGCACTGCTCCCAGTCACAGATCATCCATTTGTGTGTCGCCCACCATCGAGCTGGAGTATCCTTCAGTGCTACATCAAGAGCCAATATCCTTTGCGGATCAAACAATTTCTCTTCAAATACTTGAAATAACTTTGATAGCCCTGGAAGTCCTTCATAAATTGGCAACTCGACGGTCTTAGTCGCAACATTTCGAAGAGATTGTGTAATCAACCCACACTTTCTGAATGATATTTCATGCAATTGATACTACCAATTTTCTAGAGCATATTCAGAATCAGAGGACATGAAAATTGCACTTCGCCATCCAAGTTCATCATCAACGGTAGGATGTATATAGTCCTTAGAGATGTTATAAGCATGATACCAACTTCTCTCGACTTCATCCTTTATAGGTTTGATATATTGTCATCCTTCCTGAGGGTCCATAGGAGCAATGACCCTAACATCTTGTTTTTCAAATGTCATTACCCATTTTTTGAAATTGATAACTGCCATGCTATCATTAGCCCATCCAATTCCTAGTAGTGCAAGATAGGAACCACCATCCTCTACAAATTCTATCACATCAAAGTCAGCATGTGTTTTCATCCCTTTAATGTCGACAATCAAGTTTGAAACACGACCAATGGGCTGAACCTTCACCTAATTTTCTAAACGCAGCTGTACTAGTGACCATCCCAATGTCGGATTTCCAATCAAATGCCAGGTTTTCTTCGTCAGAATGTTTACATCTGATCCAAGGTCCAAAATGAATGAGTCAACCTCATAATATCCAATCTGTATATTCATCCTTATCTCCTTGCATGTCTTCCTTTTTTTGCAAGGAATTCACAGCAGCATCCTTCACTGTCTTATCCGGGTTGTGCAATAATGTCTTAAGCTCGACAAGGGCATCTGAGTCCCTCGCTAGTGATAGAAAAATCTCAAAAAAATTGCATAGGGTACCATGCTTCCGCGATGGTCCTGCTTCTATTAAGGGGTCGAAAGTAGAAGGCATATCAATAATTGGTAACTTACCCGGATTTCTCCCAATCACCTGCTTCGCTTCAAAGAAAGTGTTTGGCTTTGTCGCAATATTAAATGCTACTTTTTTCTTTCCAACAAGCTGAACTTGTTTCCATGGTCCATCATCACTAGTTTTTGCACTAGCACGAGTGACAATCTCAACATAAACATCCTTCATCCTTGGTTCAACGCGAATTGTCGCAACTGTCAGTCCTTGATTCAACTTCTAGGCTTGAGTTCTCGGCAGGTTCTAATTCAGCAGCTAATTCGTCGATTGATTCATTTGGTATAGTATGAGCCTCAGGTGGGTTCTGAGTATGAATTTGATTCTGTGGTGGGATCTGACCCTGCACTAACAGCTAATTCTATACTTGGAACATACGTTGATTCTGATTCTGTGCGTTCTGCAAGCGGGGAATGTTTCTAGCCTGCCATTTTACGATCAACTGAGGACAAATTTTGATATTATGATCACTGGCTACATAATATGTACACTACACAAGAGGACATCTCTCTGATAGTGCCCAAATACCCCACAAGTATAACACTAAATGGATTCCTAACCTCGTCCTTCTCCTCGACCAAAGCCTCCTTCGCGGCCCCTAAATCCTCCACGGATTCCTCCTTGTTGAAACTATAGTTGAGCCGTCTGCTGTTGTGGTTTCTGCTAAACATAATGTGCATCATGAACATATTGTGGTTGATTATACTGTGGTCATGGTGAATGGTTATACTATGGTTATACCACCATTTGTGGCTGTGGTGCGAATTGCGGCTGCGCTATAAACTGTGGTTGAGGCTGCACAAGATAAAATTACATTGGAGGTGGCGGTGAATATGGTACTTATGTTGCTGGTTGTATTACTTGCGGTTGTTCTTGTACTATTTTGGGATCCTCCCCTTTCACAAAGTATGAATCATACGTCCTTTCCGGGAGAAAATCATAAGCTCGACAATTTTTTTCATTGTGTCCAACTAACCGAAAAAATGTACAGTACAAAATTTCTGCTTTGGTAACCATATTCTGCATGTAATCACAATTCTCATGTTGATTCCCATATACCTGACAGATGCGACACCATGGTGCACCAGTACAACTCAACGGATTAGGGGCTCCTGATAGCAAATAATTTCGAAACGTCGGGCATGTATCCTTGGTATTCCTGCCTTCATGGCAATGGGTTCACCAAATATCATCGCGATATTCCTTGGCCTTTTTGATTTCTTGTAATTGCAGCATCAAATTGGCCAACTGTGCCTGAATCTGATTCATTCCAATGATGATTTCCCCTACTAGCGATGCCTCCAATTTCATCGTGATCTCCAGAGCTTCACTCTGTTTCACAATCTTTTGCTACATTAATGGTTTTCGGATATGAGGGATAAGCGCCATGATAAACCATTCTTTATGCTAAACGTCGCTCATCTGAAAACTGACCCAAGCCATCAAGGTCTTAAATTGCTGATCAAAATCCCAAATCGTTTCATTGGGGATTTGTTTGACCTCTTTTAATTCAGTAATGTACTAAGCTTCAGATTTTGACTTCTTAAATTCCTCAAATAGCCCTGTTCTAAATCTCATAAACCATTCCAATGTGCAGCCCCTCAAAGTAGTGGCTAGATGACATTTCTTGGCATCATCATCAATAGTTTATCGAGCAGTCCAGATCATCTCACATAAGAACCAGTAATGCTCTGGATCGTCGGTGCCATTTCCATGGAATATTGGCAACTTCATTTCATTGCCCACCATTCTAGACCTTCTTCCTCCTACTGGTGCTCTATTTCTATACTGTTGCTGACACATCAGGAAAGTCAACATAGAAAGAACATTCCTTCCTTGTGGTGGAGTAGTGCACGGAGGAGTAGACACATTACTATTGGGGTTTGATCTTGTCGTTATTCTGGGTGTAGCCTGGGCCTGTATGTCCTCGTTGTCACAAAAAGGTCTCTTCGTCCTGTGTGGTTGTTTTTCATAGTGTCTCACTTCTACTTCAGTAGGACCTTCTCCCATCCTCTGCCTATTTTCTCAAAACCTTGCTCCTCCCCTTGTACAACCACTTGTTTCTTCGGTGACCTTTACATTCTCATCAAAAATCATGCCCATCTACCCCATACTTCCTTATGCATTTCCCCCCTTTCTGTCATAGTGTCTACATCCCCCAGACACTAGAGTTCCACTACTCTTGGTCCATATTTAGGATACCCTTTTCACAGACTAGTTTCTTAATCGACAGTTGTAGCGAGAATAAGAATCTTCTGTGTGGTCCACTGAAAAACTCCCTTTTCACTTCACTAAAAGATTTATTGGTATCAACAACAAACTTAGTGATGTATCCTTCTAAGATACTATCAAACCATACCACGACTGCATGCGATGCCTTATTGTTGGTTTCTTGCAGCTCCTGGATCAATTCTGGGGTCCAGGATGTTGGCTCTCCTCCTCGAAAGTTTGTCTTCTGCTTAAGGAACTTTGCCAACCATTCATGCAAGAGTACATGGAATTCACAAAAGAACCATTCATGGGGACCGTCATGGATATATATATCCAACCATTGGCTCATCGATAGCTTAGGATTCTGGTTTTCAGCTTCAACAAAATCCCGCAACTTCAGATCAAACCATCCCTCGATCTCTAATCCAGTCGGATGCCAGAACATATCCCCCTCTTATTCGCAACTTGGTCCCAAAAAAGGAACCATTTGTTGGTGAAACCCACCAACAAAGCTTCATCGACAAGGGTTCCCACTCTATTGACACCCTACAACGCAACCTCCCTGAGCATCGACCCAGATAGGTTTTACCCTACCCAGCAACGTCTGCGGAGCATACGAGGTCTCCCTTGCGGAGTTCAGGGGAGATCTGTCAAAACCGAGTTTATGATAGTGGGAAAGGAGGATATGGGGATCCGATGGAGGGACACCATAACATATACAATCATTGCATCGTCGCACAGTATCACAACATCACAACATCATTCAGGGAACATCATTACTTGCAGCGCTTCAAACAGTTATAGAAACACAGATTGCATCAACGTAAAAGAAACAGATCGCATCCATATAGTAGAAAGAGATTGAATTGCATCTATATTATGCCATTGTAACAAAACAAAGTCACAACCTCATAACAGATCTATAACAACAAACAATATTTGATTCATATTCATCACATCATATTAACCTTGTGTAAATGTACCACATTACACCATTCTTCTCCAAAACCAGAGACTGCATACATCAAGAAAAAACCCAGATAAATCACAGTTAAGATAGAAAATGCTCCATGAAATAGATCGTGCTAGATCTTATCCCAAACAATCATGCCCTAGATANATTGAGGGTCCACTACTAACTGACTTCTAACCGCTACTGACCTATTGCAACAAAACTTGGTCAAAATATACATAAAATATTCAAAAAGCGGTTATTCTTCAGCTCGTTACGCTGATCTTCCCTTACGTGGTACCGCATGAGCTTGCGTAGCTGCCGCGGTGCTACACAACTCACTTACCCCAAAGCCCTTGCCAATAGTTCTCACATGGTGCTATAACGAGGTGGTCCTCAGGATGTAATGCACTTGGTGTGCTCCTGGCATCCTACCATGCTGGATATCGTTATCGCATGCTGGTATATGTAGGTGGTCCTTGGGACATAATGCACTTGGTGTGCTTCTGTCGTGCTCCCATGTTGGAGATGATGAGATGTCCACCAGTCACAAAGACACTTGGTGTGCATGTAGTTTGTTCACATGGTGGTAGATGCAAGTGGTCCTTGGGACATAATGCACTTGGAGTGATCTTGGAATTCTCCCATGCTGGTAGAAGGAAGGTTGATTATGGAGAGTTGTAATGCACTTTGTTTGCTCCTAGGAAATTTTTGCATTGTAGAAAATGCAGGTAATGGAACTAGCGTGCTACTATAAATGACCCCATCTTGGAAGAACACAACTGCTCTGTTGTAAATCAGGTCTGCATCTATGCTTCTCTCTGTGTGCGATGATGAGATGCCATGGATTCGTTGAGATGAGAGTAAGAGATGGAGGTGATTGTAGTGGAAATGTAGTCATGGAATGTACTTGTGCGATGGCTTGCTCATGGATATGATGAAGACCTAGATGAGGGATAGGCCTACATCCAACATGAAACATGGCTGGCTCTATAGAAACTTCTTATGATGGATAGCTACGAAATATGTCACTAATCAATTATTGATAAGAATATGAGGACTATGATAGCATCGATGATGATGATTCAATGATGATGACTTGACCAGAAGTGTTGATGACTGTGGCGAGAGAATACCTTCCTAGTAAAGAGGGAGTGTTGTTGTAAATGTAACTTTAGAATATATTCTATTGTATATTATTATTGTATTTTGTTGTACCCCCATCAGATATGTTTTTACTCCATTCGGGATGCCATTATTATGTTTGGTCATTGAGGTAAAACCTCTGTTGTAAGTAGGGGAAGTTGTCCCCAATATATAGGATTTATTTTTGAGTCTCCCTAGGTGAAGTTGACACTTTTAGGTTAATAGGTCATCTCAGTTAGGTTTTAGGTCAGTCACTTGATGTGTATAAATAGGGATGCGCCCTCCCTCATTTAGACACACACTCACTCGCTCTCAAGTTTGCATAAGGAAAGATAGAGGATAAGTCCACTATAGGAGAAACAAAGAGATATGCATAAGATTTCTTATTCTTGGATTTTTTCCAACTTGTGATATTGTATTAGTGATAAAACTATTTTGAGGAAGTTTGTGGGTTTTTCTCCTTTATTGTTTCCTCGAGGAAAATATTGTGTATCTTTTTGTACTTGTTATTCATTTAGATAAAGATCCTAATCAAATTGAATTAAAGTGAAAAATATAACGGTTAGATGCAAAATTTATTAACGCATCTAATAAGTGCCACCACTCGAAATTTGAGTAAAAACATAAGGATATATGTTGAAACTATGAACAAAAAAAGTAGTTTTTCCTTTATTCCTTCAAAATTAATAAATATTATTTTATTGTTTTAACTAATATTTTATTATTTTCCTTAGGAGGCCCATTTTAGAACACAAATGTCCTATAATGAGATCCAACGGACAATGTCAAAGAAGGTGAATGAATTAGTTCAAGAAAACCATGAAATCGTTTCAGGTATATATTTTTACCTTAACTTAAATATCCTTGATTACCTTTTCTTGCTCGATGTTTTTTTCATTATTTTCCTCCAAGCCCACTTCCAAAAATATTGTCTTTTTTTTGTACTGTCCTATATTCTTTTTGTTTTCCTTCAACATCCTTTTAATATTGATATTCATGTCTCTATCATATTTGAGTTCCCATATTTTCCTTTGATTTTCCATTTTTTCCATAACCTACATTATTGTCTCTTTCCCACCATAAAAACATCTCTCAGACATGTGAAGAGAGTTGTTGTAGTGCAACTATCTATTTCCATGGTTACTTTGATAAATTTGTAATGACTCAGATCGATAAAACTATAGTCCTGAAGCTACTAGAATCCATGAACATTATGACAAGAGTTCATCATCCATACATTACCAAAAATTTTGTGAAATACTACAACCTTGAAAATTGGTAGGATAGGAAAGACTTAAGACATAGAGTATTAAGAATTGTATCCTAATGCCAAGGAAACAATATGTCCTCTATAATGTAAGAAACTTGACCACAAACACACCTAATTATGATGCACAATTCCTAGTGTTTTATAGATTGCAAGAATTACTATACTAGATATCAATAGAATGAGCCCAAACTTCCAAGTCCATGAGATTCCAAATTTGATTAAGATTGAGGTGAAACCAAACCCAAAGAAAAACAAAGTGAGAAAAAATACAACTTTGGTGAAAAAAAATAAAACTAAGAACAAGCTAAACTACATCACAAACTATATGAAACATGACCAGAAGACATAAGGCTGGTAGAACACACTTAAAAGTTAAAAATAATGAATCTAGACTCATAATCAATAGGACTAGACCACACATCGAACACTACATAAATCCAATTATATTGGATTCATATAAATGAGATGTATTGAGAAGCAACCACACCAAAAGAAAAATTAGGGGAGTGAGATAGAGACATTTGTGAACACACTTCAAACCTATTAATATTAATACGTGGAGCCTGGGTGTAGCCACTTTCAGATATACTTACACAGTTCAAGTTCCAAAATCACTAGCTACCACTCCAAGACATCCAAACCTACAGGTTGATAAAAACTGATAGTCATAATACCAAATAAACAGTGAATTCCCATATGCTTGGACAATGGGAGAAAAAGCCTTCAATAAATTTCCTCAATTGCAATGATATTTGAAATAATAATGAGGCATCTGTTTTGACTCTTGATCATTTTCTATGAATCCCTTATGACACATAATGGATACCAAGTAATGAAAATAAACAATATGAAAAATGGATTGTTATAGATTTGAGAAAAGGTTCTTAAGATATGGTTGAATACCCCTCCTTCGCTCCTTTTCAATAATTTGTCCTAGGCATAAGTGGATACCTTGATTGGTTTGGACATCCACATTCTTATTGAGGTATTAATAAACATAAAAGTAGTGAACAATGTTAAACATATTAATTATGGATTGAATGTGCAAAAATATTATTCTCAGATGGATCTCTTTCGGTAGACATATTTCTAAATTATGTTTGATAGTGATCATGAATTTGTCAGTCACTTCCAAGAATTTAATTCCTATTGAATTTTTTGTATGAATTCCGATCCATACCACTAGCATTTATGTCTGTTTGTTAGTCGCCACTCCTAGTTCCCTTGAATAGGTGTATTATTCATTTCCCTTGGGGTTATAGAGCACTAATTACTTGCACCTCCCACCCTATGATTACCTTTAGAAGATCTATTGGAAAATAAGATGTATTGATGCTTGCATTTTTGCCACGATTTGAACTCTTCTTTTGCAATTTTGAGTTTTCAATATTTAACAAAGATAGCGACTCTTTGGTTTGAAGGGAGTTATAGATTATAGGATTCCTCTAAACCACATTTTTTCTTCCACAGCTAGGAATGATAAGTTTTGATTTTTGTAAAATTTCATTTGTATTACTTCACATAACATTCCCAAAGCTTGGAGCATGACCTTTCTTTTAGCAATATCCCGATTCTCGAAGATTCCCTTATTATGAGCCAATTAAAGTTTCCAACAGATGAAATTGGATTGACCTTCCATTTTCTCTTTATAAGTTTCTTATTGTGAAAATTCTTATTATATTTCTTGTGTTAGGTTCAAGGATAATTTTAGGGGTGAAATTTATCCCATGGGCTATCTTTCCATGTTTTTTTCTAAAATAATATTCGCCAATTTGCATTTTTTGAAGCCCTATTTTGCCCAATTTTGATGGGGTAAATTTTTTTCACTCTAAAAATCACAAAATTATTATATAAGGATATAAAATCCTTAGAAATTGAAATATTTTTTAGAAAAATATCACCAAATATTTTATAGTTGACATTATAAGAATTGGTAAGATTCACCAACATTTATATACTTTAAGATAAGTATGGTTCCTTAAAATTATCCCTGGTTAGGTTAATAACATATCCAACTAACTTTTTGGTATTCCTACTTGAATATTTAAGTCTATTATCATATACGTCCAAGTTCATACTATGAATTCACACTCCATGAAGAGGTGTTCGGATATTTATTATGATATTTTGAATATACTACATCTTTAAGTTTTGATAATGCCTCTTTTCTATAGATTTTTTACAGTAAGAATCTTCTAGTTACTAGCTAGCCAACATATTTTTTTTACTTTAAGCAACACTTCACTATTGTCAATTTATTTCCATATAGTTGACCAAGGAAGCAAACTTATTTTCTCAATTTCATTCTATATTCTTCTTTTACCATACAATCCTTGCAACCACTTCTCCATCCTATTGAGTCTTGGATACCTTTCTTTATTGGTTCCATACTAGAAATGTGTTTCTAACATTTTCCATTTTTCTTGAATATGAGTCGATAAACATTCAATTTTCCATATTCTTTTCCATATTTCTACCTATAAATTCCAATTAGTGATATCTAATAAGGTTTTCCCTTCATAAATTCCCATTATTGGAGACCTCAAATATTTTGGTTGGTGGAGGTGGGGTTATGTTGGCCGTATTTTCTGTCTATGGACAACTATGGAGAACTAACACACACAAGGCACTTAACAAATCCCCCAGTGTATTTGGTGAAGCTAATTCTCACAGGTTATGATCCTGATACCATCTAAAGTTTTTCTCTCTTAAGGAGAGTCTCCTTGTTTAAGTTTCAAAAGTTTTGTAAAAAAATACATAACATATGAAAAGTTAACTAATTCTTAATAGAAGCTACTTATTTAACAACCTAAATAAAAACTAGCTATTTAGCTATGATTTTTATTAATATATCTTGGCCAAGAGCATTTTTAACTAACTACTAACACCTGATGTACTGTAAGTTATGATTTCGAAGATATAATACATATACTAAGAAAAATATCGCTTAATATATCATAATCCCAGTAAACTAAATTACAATACTTTGTAATAAGAAATAATAATAAATTATTAATACCTAGAACATAAGTATTGTCACAAAACAACAAGTCCTACTATGTCCAAAACATGAAAGATTATAATAATAATCATTACTAATCAAAACATCCATACAAACATATAATAACAACAATACATCATATGAATAATGACATAAAAGTTATATTAAATAATGAAAATTATCTAATAATAACTGTAAATATCATTCAATCAGAAGCTTAAACATTGTGTATTCAAAAGTGAAAATATAATAAATACAACACAATACAATTTGTATGTAAATCAATATATGAAAATATACTGTAAAAGAGAGTTGATATTCATGTATCAAACTATATCAAAGAAAATAGGAACAATAATGTTACAAGTTTCTTAATAAATCACAGAAACATATGCCTGCATAAGTATTATCATCACATAGGAATCAACTTCAAAATTATGAAAACTACAAATCCGTGTAATAGTTTATTCTCTATATCGAATCCCCCATATTAAATCACCCTCGTGACTTATATACAAAAACAAATCAATTGTTTCAAGAGCTCTATGGATCTATTTTCTAAAAATAAAATTTTCAGTTTTAACAATTGTAAAAAAAAAAAATCCATATGATTCTTGTGTTTTCGAGATACTGAAGAATCACATATAGTTTAAGCTATTCCCCAAAATAGAAGGAACTTGGCAACGAGAGCATCATAAGATGTAATCAGTTTAACAACTAGTGATGAAACTTCAACTACATCAATGAAACAAAACACATCCATATAAGCCACTTGCAATAAAAGTTCGAGAGATTACTAAATATTCATTTCAACTTGTATTTAATAAATGAAACAGTAAACAAATGAATTCTAAGCATGCCTATAGAATATTCGATTATGTAGGTATGCTATTTAAATAATTCATTACCTGTTAAAGATAAAAGGCTTGTTAAATGTAAACTGAAACAAAACAAGTTTAAGTCATGATATACTATTTGGAAGCTCGTCATGCCTCGAATAATCTGGCCTGAAGTTTCATAATATTAATATTCTGTTGTTCCCCTTACTTCAATAATCTTTCATTTGCAGATGCCAATGATTCATTAATGGCTTTATAATTATCTTTCTTGAGTTTCAAATCATGCCATCGATTTAACCACTGCAACAATTCTCTTTTAAGAATTTCAATCTCTTCCTCTTTACCTAGTATATTAGAATGTGAATCTCTCAATTTTGTTTCCAACAGAGAAATTATATCCTCAAGTATATGTTTTAGAGTTTTTTGAAGATTCTTTTCACTTATAGTAGGTGAAGAGTCCCCACTGAACGAGGAATTCTACTCAAATCTACAAGGAGAAGATATATCAATGAATTTATTTGCAGAAGACATCATATGGTTGTTCACCTCCATACATTGTTCATAACCATCGTGGGAAATTTCACGAATTGGGGAAAAATCATCATCGTCACTTACAACTTCCACTAATGGAGACTCTTTCTATTGTTTAATTTTTGCAGGGGTTAAGACCATAGCCATATTATGTGTAAAATTTTGATCACTTATAGAGACAGAATCACACTGTTTAGGTTTAAGTTCATTAAAAAAAATTGATTTGACGTTTTGAAACTTGACTAATTCTTCTAGATTCTCTGTAGGTGTGTTAAAGTTTTGAACAGGATGTGAGTGATTGACAAAAGTTTCATCCATTGGAATGGTATCACCCTCTGTCAAATTACATCCTAAATCCTTCATTGGGATAGGATTACTAAACTCCACTTGTTTAGAGTTTACATCAGGATTTAATGTAGAAATTTCATGCACATAGGGTCCTCTTCTTTTCGGTGGAGTCCTAGAGAGAGATGAAGGCCAAAACTAGGTCTTCCCAAAATTATTTTCACTTAAAAACTGATCCCAACTCTTACCCATCATAGACAATTTGTATTGTATCATGATTTTGAGTAATCCATGGTGGATTAAGATTTGGTCTTGGTATATTCCTATATTTTGGACCACGTAAGCCATATTTTCTAGTCTATTAAGTAAGAAACATGGTAAATTTACCCTACAACCTTTGAATTTCATAAGAAGCCTTAGATGATTAAAATGTACACATGAAAAACTGCCATCACAAGTGATGTACCTTATAATTAGCTATAGAAGAGGTCGTCATTGAGGCTTGAGGAACTTCACTGGATACCCATTCTTTTCATTGAAATCCTCAGGAAGAGGAAGCAAAAAATGTTTTTGTTTTTCTTTTTTAATCTCCCTCTTCTTAAACCACCTTTCACATGTTTGTCGAAGCTTCATAGCCTTTTCTATGAGGTCTTCAGAAATGACTAAACACATAAATTTGGGCAATGTTTTCTCTAAGTGACAGAGAAAACTATCGGGTCACTTCAACATGATTCCCACTAAAACTTCTAAAGACCCCCCCCTAAACTGATTTTCTCAATTAATTGCGTAGATTCGGGTTCAATCTCCAGTAGCTCACTCCCGACTGGTTCAAATTTACATAGGGGAGCCATTGTAGTAATTCTCAACTAGTAAACAAGGTAATTTTGAGAGTGATCATCAAGGAAAATGTTAAACGAAAACCGAGTTAATCTATCCCTCTGTATAAACCCCAATTTCAACCACCAACGCAACCAAACAATATAAGCTTCATCATAGGGTTTGATAAGTCGAGGCCAATGATGATACAAGAAGTGAAATTATGGTCTCGTACAAGAGTTATAAATTAAGATGGAATTCAAAATATTATTGATATAATGAATTGACACAACGATAATGGTTGTACTACAATAAACATGTGTCAAATGGTATAATGATTCGTGGTTTCGATCCTAGTTAGGGTAGAAACAAATGTCACATAAAATTTATTTGTAGTTTTGTTTGTATGAGCGCCATGGTAGCTAGGATAAATTACAAGTGAAGTTAGAATTAATAATACTCATTTAAGGATAGTTCAAGGATAATTTTTAGAAAAAATATTATTAATCTAACCATTATATAAATTAAAATCATTTTATCACTTGTAATTTTCCTAGCAATGATAAATAAACATCAATCCTTAATATCAATCAAACTGATGAGATTAAATAGGAAGAATAAGATTGAGATTATAGAAGTGAAACTAACTTAGCCTTTGAATGATATTATCATATCTTAAATCTGATGAAGCATTAACTGAAAAAATATCATCGTTATTCAATAATATATAATCAAGAGTTTAATGTATATATAAGAAAAAATGATTATATAGGAAATCGATTTAACAACTGCAAAATTGATGATTAGTAATGCCTAAAAAATATGAAATCGTTATACCAGCAATGATTTTTACTTGAGTAATTAATGTTCTCAAATTAAGAGTAACTTCAGAATCATAGATTCTGAAGGCACTCTTTAATAATTTTCTCTAGAATTTATTAAAGAGAGAAACTGATGTCATTTTTTATTGACTGAAGAAAAATAAAATTTAGAAGTTTATTGGCTTCCAACAGGTTCCCAAGGATCATTCCATTTCAGATATTTATTCTTGATCATTTTTTGGAATCTCGCTGAAGTGATTTTATATTATAGGGAGGGAAACATGACATCATTTTCATATTGAAGAAATTTTCCTATCTATAATGAACTGATTTAGACATATCAATTATACTGATTGCAAGTGATTTTTCCATGTTACCTTCTTCCACCAAGGATTTTGGCCAAACATTATATACAAAAGGGTTTTGTCCCCCATTGCTTTATTCATTATGACTAGATATTTTATCTCAATTCCACCTTTGTCTAGAGGGTCTTTTAGTATGTTCTAGTTTATCAAATGATTTTTTTTCCCATGGTTTTTCCTCCTCTCCAAAGAATTTTTCTTATAATGGTGCTAACCTACTACCTAACTCCCATTGGCACTAACATGAATAGGCATCGAAAAACATGATAAGTAGAGAAAAATTTGATTAGAATGTTCTTTCCAACAAAGTTAATCCAAATCACACCCAAACAATTCATTGTGTTTTTCATTTTTGTAATATGCTTAAACCCAAAAATTCAAAGAAAATATGAAAAAATATAAGAGATAAAAGATAAAGTAGATAGTTATGTTCACTTGACTCTTCAAAGGGAAAATATTGAGGAGAAGGTATCCAAATACAATGATGACTAAGCATTACATATATTAATACTATATATCTAGTGTTTCAATAGCCAATGTCCTAACTACTCATGGTCCCACTATTAATGATGGTAAACCACCTAGGAATATTTATTCAATAAGGAAGGTACTTTTACATTATATCACTACCAAATAACTAACCAATGGGCCTAATGAACCTATACATTGATAAAGTATTCGGTTTAGGTAGGAACCTAATATCCCCCTCTGCCCCACCACGAAAAGAATCCTTTTCCTCAAGGTTGGATATGAGAAATTATTGTAAAAGGGATATTAGTTTCCAAGTAGCATCTTTTAGTTGCACATCCTTCCACTGGGGTAGAAATTGCTTGATTGTTCCTTGGTGTATGTGGCACTATTTTTTGGCCAAAATAGCTTTAGGATGAAGCTAAATGGAGCCTCTTGCATCCAATTCTGGTAATAGAGTTTGAACTTTATGATTTTGAACCCACATCCTTCACTTGAAATACTAGGAATATCTCAGATTTTGCTTGGATCACCAAGTTGTAATCTCATTGTACCATGCATTGAACAATATTATATGGGTTGTAAAATTTTGGTGAAGGGTTTTTGGATAATCGGTTAATGTTGGGAGCTCCCTTATGTTTCTTGATGAGATGAGATGTAGTAACAATTGGGAGCCATTATTTTCATGCTTTTTCTACCCATTTTTGTACCAGAGAAGATAAGTCAAAGAGGGATCCCTCTTCCTCATATTTCCTTGATAAAGAATTTTCCACAACATTATATTTTTCATTTTTGTAGATGATCTTGTAATATTATCCAAGAAACTTGATTATCTAGTTATGTTTCTCCAGGAATGACAACCTTTATTAATAAAATACTTCAAGTGGTGATTCCCTATGATAATTTTTTCCATGTGTTGACTGCATGTAGGATGGCCAACATTTCTTCCTTGTAGGTAAACTTTTCCAAATCCCTATTACACCACTACTTTTGGTGAATGCTAAGGGTTGTCCATGTTTCCTTAATATTTAACCCAAACCTTTTATTGAAGCATCACATTCAATTGCAAATGTGTTAGTAAAATCAGCCATGCCTAAGACTAGAGTGGTAAACAAAAAATTATTTACAATTGTAAATTCCTTTTATGCTACTTAGTTCCATGCAAAGGAACAACAATCATGATACATGCACACATTCCCTTCTTTATTTAAAACAATGGCCTTGTTAGGAAGTTCTACAAAGCTAGCCCTTTTTCATGTTGGTTGTAGGCTTAGCCTCCATGTAGGTCTTTTTCCAGCACTTATATCTAACCCTAAGTCAAAATGGCCCATCCAACACTTACATCTGATCATGTAGGAACCAATCCTATAATCACATTAGAAAGGCACACCCAACACTCACATCTGACCATGTGGGAACACATCCCACAACCCTATTAGAAAGGTCCAACACTCACATCTGACAACCAATGTCAGAAAGGCCCAGCACTTACATTTGACCATGTGAGGAACCAATCCTACCTACATGTCGAAAGGGCTCTATACTTACATCTGATCATGTAGAAACCAATCCTAGAATCGCCTCAGAATGGCTTTGCACTTACATCTGATCATGTAGGAACCAATCCTACAATCGCCTCAGAATGGCTCTACACTTACATTTGATCATGTAGGAACCAATCCTACAATATCCTTAGAATGGCTATGCACTTACATTTGATCATGTAGGAACCAATCCTACAGTCACATCAAAATGGCCATCGGTCCCAGACTGAGTGTTCCTGGTAACTGACCAGGTGCCTCCATTCCAAGAATGGCATTTAATGCTTATATATGATCATGTAGGAACCAATCCTACAGTCACATCAGAATGGCTCAGCACTCATATCTGACATGTGAGAAACCAATCCTCTGATCATGACAGAATGGCTCAACCCTTACCTCTGACCATGGAAGTAACCATTCCTCTCACCATGTTACAATGGCTCACGGACTCATCAGTTCCCTTTGGAGGGAACCTCAATATGGAGAACACCAAGCTTCTCCCTAAAGTACTCAAACTTCACTCTAGCCAATGGCTTTGTCAACACATCAGCTATCTGTTCGTTCGTCGCAACATAATGAAGCTTCACCGCTCCTTTTTGCACCATATCCCTGATATAGTGATACTTGATCTCGATATTCTTTTACTTGTCATGGAACACTGGGTTCTCCGATAACTTCACACAACTGTGGTTGTCGCAATATATACAAGTAACATCCAAATGGAGATCAAATAAATCAGACAGTAGCTTCCTTAGCCATACTACCTCACAACTAGTTGAACAAGCTACAACATACTCTGCTTCAGCTGTACTCAGTGCCATGCAAGACTGTTTCCTGCTAAACCAAGAGATCACACCTGATCCCATACTGAAGAAACTCTTTGAAGTGTGCTTCCTATTGATGGCACTGCCTACCCAATATGAATCAACATAACCCTCCAGGTTAGTCTTCTGATTCACCTCATACTTGAGCCCATAATCAATTGTACCCTTCAGGTACCTCAGAATATGCTTTGCAGCAATCAAGTGAACATGTCTCGGATTTATCAGGAACTGGCTCAAGGTGTTCACAGCAAAGCAAATATCTGGTCTCATGTTTGTTAGGTACATCAAGGACCCAATCATTTGACGATACATTGTAGCATCAACCACTTCTGATGACGCATCACTCAATGGATTCATGTTTGATGCCATAGGTGTGGTCATGCAATGCATCATCCTTGAACTCTTTAGGATCTCTACTGCATACTTCCCTTGTCCACACTTCCATGCCTAGAATGTAGTGCATCATCCCCAAGTCCTTCATCTCAAACTCGATAGCAAGTCTTCTTCTTGCAACTTTAATGAGTTCCTCTTTTTTGTCAGGAATAAGTCATCGACATATAACAGGAGCATTATTGGTCTTCTACCTTTAACCTTAAAGCAAAGGCTAGAATCCACTTTACTCTCAGTAAATCCTAGAGTCATCAGTAAGCTATCCATCCTGTTGTACCATGTCGAACCTTGGGATATTCTATAGTCACTCCCTCTGAAGCGGAGCATCATACTTCCTTTGTCTTTCGTACTCTATGCATTGAAACATTCTGTACCAGAGTGACAAGTAGCTTCCTCTATTACTAATATTCTATGTATCCTTCTAGGATCATTGGATACCAAGTTCCTCTATCTTGAAATTTTAAAAAAAAAATTCTCACACCCATCTGTGAGCTTGTCATCCTCTATAATCTTTCATCTTCAACCTTGTAGGAAAGGTTAATATCTTCATCAATCTCATCACGTATGTGTTATCCCATGGGTGTCTTTTGAACTCGTACAAGGCCTTCTTTCATTTGCACACATGATTTTTCCTGTCATGTGTATTTCTAGTGGCTACGAATGTCTCTTCATAGTCTATGCTTCGTGCTATGAATCTTGCCTTGTATCCCATGATGTTTCCACCTACTGCATGATGGAACTACGAACTTCCCTTCATGTATCGATACTGCATCCTAGACATCATTCTTCTTGAACCGGTCTTCCCTTTCTTCTTGGTTACTTCTTCATGGCTGGAAGGTTCTGCATCAATGATGTTATTGCATTCATCATATTATTATTCATCTTGAACTGGCATCACTTGTTCTTCGGAACAAGTCTCATCCTTCTTTGCTTATAGGTGATTTTACGCGATCTTTTCTACAAGTCAAATGCATTAGTTGTATGGTTAGAAACATTTCATAAGGTATATTCATAATGAAAAATTATTTTGCATCAAGATATATGATTATGCAACTATTTTATCCAATACAACATTCATCCATATCTCATGAAAACTTTCTAGATGCCTTCCATCTCTACCAGGACAACATTGAGATTGTGCACTAATCCAATATGTCAGCAACGAGGTTTCATTCTAGATAAGCAGCAATGGAAATTTGTATAGCACCATGAGCTACTTACCCATCACATGCACATTAGTAGTATATTGTTATTAATGCAAACATTATGTCATGCATGATACATCAACTGAATATAAGAAAATGCATAATAAAACAATATCATGAAATGACATTGAAATACTTATCTTTATTTGTTTCGTGGGTAGACTCCTTTTTTATCCTTTCACTTCATCATCTTCTTCATTGATGACTTCATCATTTCTTATCCAAATGATCAAGATGGATAAGAGGTTCTTCAAGAATTGAGTCCTTCATATTCCTCATTGCTTGAGGGATATTCTTTGGATGGTGAGAGCTTGATCTTCAGTTGCTCCCATCTTCTCTTCTCTTCTTATGAGTCGAGCTTCTTCTTCTTCCCAGAGTCTGCTGAAAGTAATCACTTCCTTCTGGCACACATTCCTTGAATGAATGAATCCCATGATCCTGGGAGGTCATTCAAGGTGGCTATCACCACTTCTTCATTATCCACTTCTTATTCTACTGCTACAATTTGTTCTTTGATTTGAGAGACCCTCGTAAAGTATGACTGTATGGTCTCTGCATTCTGGATCTTCACATTCTTCAACTGTTTTCTCAAAGGAATATTCTGATTTATGTTATTCCCTTAAAATAGCTTGGTCAAGGAATCAAACATATCTTCATAGTGTCTTTAGGAAAGACACTTGTGGTATAAGGTGATCCTTGATAGAATCAACATTAATTCTCTTGGCCTTGACCAAGTTCTTCTTGTGTAAGGCTTTTAGCCTCATCTCCCTCTGGAACTGGAACCTATCTACTTATGTAGGTGTCCAATTAATTTTATTCAGAGAGATCATATACTTCCATGTTTGGAAGTTGTCAACTTCAACAAGCTTACTATCAAGGTGATGTGATATATCACTTGAAATGAGAACCTCAAATGAAAATAGCAATAGATTAGATCTTATCGATTTGAGGTGTCCATCCTGGTTCTGGAGCTGGTTGATCTAGGGTTTGTCAGAGAAACCCTAATTTTAAAAAATTAGAATCCTTCATATCTTATTAGATAGAAATATAGAACTATTCAAGGTGATATTTCCAATGTACTCATTTTCTGAAAACAGTGGAGGGAAGCTCCTGGAACAAGAAGCCCTAGTTTACCAATTTCTTCTGCAGAAATGCCTGATACTGTTTCTATGGTATCTCTGAAATTACTATTAATATGTGTCTAAAATTTATCACTGAGGTAGAATCATCTGTTGCTGTTCCAAAACCATAGGTTTCCTCAGAATCGGTTTCACCAATTGGGACTTATGAGTGTTTTCCCAAGGTGACATGTTTCAGGACTGTTTAACATAGCGAAGTTGTACGGAATGCCATGTCTCACTGTTTCCTCTTCTGGGTCTGAAAGTTGGACCACCAAAATTAAAGTTCGTTCCCATTTTGGAACATCTTTAGAAATTTAATTTGGACCTTTTTATCCCCAGATATAGTAATTCTTCCCAACTGTCCTAATTAGGGATGAATCCTAGAAGAGGATGGAACCCTAACTTGGAGGGATTATATCTCTTAGAATATAGCGAATTGGAGGCTGAATTTTGGGAAAAGGGTAAATCAAGATTTTATATTCAACTTTTTAAATTTTATGCTCTTGATCCTTCTCCAATCCCAAGATATAGCGAATGTACCAGAACGTACCAGTTTTAGTATTTTAGGGTTTTTCCAGCCCAGGGTCAAACTAGGGTTTGACTTTCCTGGAGTTATACCCAACCAAAAATCTCGACCCATGTCTCTAAAATTTTATGTTTATGAGGAGATAAATCCTATGCCAGGCTCACTCAAAAATTCCTCTTCTGTAAGAAGCCCTAATTTCCCGTACCAAAAACTGAAAATGCTCGGAATCGAATTCCACTTCAACAGAAAGATGCGTCCTTCAATGGAGAGTCAACATAGCATACTTTTGCTGATGGATTGTGGAGAGAGACCCAAAAATTAAGAAGACCTAGATTCTGCAGCTGCAAAATTTCTTCTTCTCAGGTTAGCTCTGATACCATGTTATATTTTTATCGTTAAAGCTAGTATTATGATCTTAAGATCTTTAACTAAGAGAATAACATGCACATCAATAAACACAAGAGACAAAGACACAAAGAATTTTCCTCGGGGAAACCATAAAGGAGAAAACTCCACAACTTCCTTAGAGATAGAATCAACACCAAAAGCAAAACCTGAAAACATAAAGATGATCTCCTGACAACAGTAGACTCTCTCTTGTCCTAGCAACTTCTCTCTCACTCATGCGCCCCAATGAGTGAGTGTGTGCATGTGATAAACAGAGAGTCTCGCTCTCTATTTATATTCTTTCGTTCAGTTAATTTCCACCCCAACATGTCAGCCTCACTTTACAATTAATTACTAGAGCCGACATCTCTAGGAGAGTCTAATAACCCTAGTGCCCCACAACTTGTGGGGACTTTGCCCCTCTGACCAATAAGGAGGGTTATCCTTAACACAACGGTGGGGACTATTGCCTCGAATTACAATAACTCTCATAGGTTTGACTTCTCTAGTATAGTATAATAACCCTAGGGACCCACAACTGCAAGGACTTTAACCCTTTAACACTAGGAGGGTTACCCACAATGACTTGACATGACTTATTGAATCTTCTGATAGGAACATCGGGGCATGACATGACTCAAATACATTAAAAAAACTTCTCGGAATAAACATCGGGGTACAATACATAAGATATACAGGTGAATACATTCTGAAGTTACAAATACATCAACAAATGTTGGGCACAATTCCCCCTATAGACTGGAAATTTACCCACTATATGGTGATGTATTACATAATATTGATGTAGGCTTGGTTCAATTAGTGGGTATATTAGTTGTTATTGTACATCTTTGTCTCCTATATATAGGAAGGAGATATTTTAAATTGAGTAAGAATTGTATATTGTCGTGTCTTGGGTACACTTGGTTCAATTAGTGGGTATATTAGTTGTTATTGTACATCTTTGTCTCCTATATATAGGAAGGAGATATTTTCATTTGAGTAAGAATTGTATATTGTCATGTCTTAGGTACACAATACATTGTGTAAGGAGGTTCTTCCCTCAAAGAGGATTTATATTGATATATATTATTAATTATTAAGGTGTGTATTAGTCTCTTCTTGTCTCTATATTCTTTATTTATTCTATTTCTAGGACTTGGTTGTATAACTTTTGGTATCAAAGCTCTTTCCTCGGTACTGGCTTCTGCAAAACAAGCCATCTCAGAATTTTTGCACAATTTTATTTTCTATACGGATTCAAAGATTGAGGTTACAAAACAACTTCTAAAACAAGCTGAGATATATCTAGTCCATAATTTACATGCATGAAAATTACGGTTTCAGAAATATTCAGAGAGGAATCTAGGGTTTTTTACTAGTCCAAAACCTAGTCTAAAACAAGCTTTATGGGGAGAAAGGTCATATATGAGGAACCATAGATCCAAATTGAGTGAGACCGGTTGCATAAATAATATAGAACATGGTATCTATGGTAGGATTTTGAGCTACATAAATGTAATATTGGACACATGGAATACCATACAAGTTCTCTCTTCTAGGTAGGAAAAAAATAAGAAGTTTTGGGATATTTGAAATAGTGTTTTATTGGAACATCCAAATTAGGCGAGACCTATGGATTCAAAAAATGTACAATAGGATGAATTTCCATACCTAGATGAGTTGAAATTCCAATTTTACCTCTGTTTTAAGTCGACCCTAAAACAATCTTCCAATCAGGGTTTGAAAAAAGGTCTTCTAGGAAAAATTGTTATATCTGTAGCATTCAATATCCAAATAGAGTGAGACATGTTCCATAAAAAAGAATACTGACAATAATATATGTGGTATATTTTTAAAATTCATATTCAAAATATTGGAAACTTGGAATATCGTACAAGTTTGATAATCTGGGTAAGCCAAAATAAGAAGTGTTGGGAGAATTGCAATGTAGTTTTATTGGATCATCAAAATTAGGTCATACCTACAAAATAAGAAAGAGTACACATCAAGCTACCACAATATGAAGTTTTAGACCTAGAGGAGATGAAATTTTAAAATTATCTCGGTCCAATTCAACCATAAAACAATATTCTAATCAAGGTTTGAAGAAGGAAAATATATAGTTCAACGAGTGGTAGATCATATAGAGCATCAAGAATCAGTACCCAAATAATGAAGATGTACAAAAACATGATGAAATAACATGTAGATCAACATTGATGTCAAAGGATTTTTGAAGAAGGAAAAATGATACAGGAACTTGGAAAAATCATTGAAACACAGACCAAACAACTACGAAATCAAGCTATTATTGAGTACCTCTGCAAGTAGAAGAACTTACCAATTGCATATTCGACATGGGAATACGATTCCTTCATATAGACGCATCCATAACTACCCAAGTTTTGATTACAATGATTGTCTGAAGGGGAGGTGAATGTTAAGCCCTAAATGTTGTGCACACACTTTACGCCCTATATGGTGTTGTATTCCATATTATTGATGTAGGATTGTTTTTTTATTAGTTGTTATTGTACACTTTTATCTCCTATATATAATAAGGATATATTTTCATTTGAGTAAGCATTGCATATTGTCTCATATTTCCATACACAGTACATGTTGAATGTGGTTGTAATTGATGTCAAAGGATTTCAGTAATGACAAAGGAATAACCAAGGATACGATGGCAGGACAAACTTAGTGAAAGGAAAAGGTATGATAACATGGTATGGATGATGATATGGAATATATGATGACATGGAATGGCATGGATGATGATATGGTAGATATGATGCATGGCATGGCATAGATGATGATGTGGCATGAATTTGAAATCATTGTTTCATTGTGGCATCATTCTAGAGAAATATGGAAAATTGGTGAAAATCAGGAAATCGACTAAGTATGGAATAAAGAGTCAAAACTGGTTTAAGAGGGTCTAAGAGAATGTCTTCCATAATTCATGGTTTGACTAAAATGCATGAACCATGGTACCATGATATAACTTGTTATAGTGGTTATATATTAATGGTCTCAGTTTTCCTTCATCGCTTCTACGGAGAAAGTTCTAGGTCTGCCAAAATAGGGGCTTCTGTCAGAGCAAGAAAAAATGGCTAAGTAGCCTCAGAAATATGCTTGCCTTAAATTATGGGTTAGAGTAAATTCCAGAAGAAAATGGGGGTCTTATAGTGTGTTGGATTATATATATAACCATGTTATTAGTTCTCCTTTATCATGTATGGAGAAAACGTTAAGTATTTTTCAAATTGGGGTTTCGGGATAAACTTTGAGAAAGTCCTGAAAACTTACAGTGTTAGAATCAGGAAATTGAAAAGGAATTTTGAAATGGCTGCAAGGAGGGACTATTTTGATGATAAAATTCATCACGTAGAATGGTCTTGTTCCTTGGTGAACTAGCTATCCATCCATAGTCTCAGATACTATTCTATAGTTCAAATGTGTGAAAGACAAGCCTGCCAAGTTGGGAAAAGTGTGTTTACATAGTCTGAAAGGTCATTTGAAAATGCCTGCAAGGAGGTGATCATGAGGTGATAAAATCAATAAAAAAGAATAGGAATGTTCCTTGGTGAATGGAATATCCAGACATACCTTCAGGTTGTCTTATGATGGTCTCATATGCAAAATATCAATTTGCCAAAAATAGGAAAAATAGTATTTTGCATAGTGAGAACAAAAGGAAAATTGGTTGTGTTAAAACCAGTTCGGAAGGCCATTTGCAAATGCCCACAAATGGATGTGTGTGTGTCAGTAAAATCTAAAGGTTCCATGATCTTATTTATTGTTGAATTGTCTATCTAAATATAAGTCCAGTTCTCCATCTGGTAGTGACATGTGTGAGAAAAAAGAGTTTCCAAGTTGAAGAAAAATTCTGTTTTACACAAAAATCTGAATATGCCCAAAATTAAGTATATGTTAACATGTTTTTATTTAAATTGGAAAGATAAGTAAATTTAATAAAAATAAGAAATGATTAAGATGATTATGAAATAGAAGAAACTAATTATCAGCTATTTATCAAAGAAATTTAGATAAACCAAGAAGTATTTTTTTTATAAAGAGGTGCGTGTAATAAAAATGCAATTTCTAGAATTGGAAGGAAACAATTATGGAAAGGATGTGATGCTGAAAATGCATGATGATAAGCTACAAGAATAAACTAAATGAGGCAGAAGCTTATTAAATAAAACAAGGTTTTTATTTAATTAAAACAAAGTTGATCCTTAAAAAGGGTTTGTTATTTAATTAAAAACATAAATCATCTTTAATTAAAAAACAAGTGTTTGCTATTTATTTAATAAACATAAATTTAATATTTTTGAAGAGGCACGAGTGGGAAAAGGCACAACTCCATTTTGAAAAGATGCAATGATTAAAAATGAGATAGAAGGGTTTGTTATTTATTTAATAAACATAAATTTAATCTTTTTGAAAAGGCACAAGTGGGAAAAGGCATAAGTCCATTTTGAAGAGATGCAATGATTAAAAATGAGATAGATAATATATAAACCAAGATTCGATATGGAAGGAAGATGTTTCAAGAACCTAGATCAAAGAAGAAGAAAAATCAGTCAGAGACAAATAAAATGAAGTAACAGAATTGAAGAAAAGAAGATATGAAATTGTATAGAGACAAAAGAAATAAAAGGAAGAGTAGAGAATGGATGTTCAGTGTTTTAACGTGAAAATCTGAAGAAGTATAAAAGATTAGAGAGAGAAGAGAAGAACATGATTTTTTATGAAGTTCAAATTGAATATTTGTAGTAGAGGTCAGAGAATAGAAGTTGTTGATAGAATATATTATTGAAGTTATGAAAAAACAAGACTAGGGTGGCAAGGTGGTGCTAAGGAAAGCTACAATCCTACAACAGGATAGTAACCCCCATCTAGTGGTAGTTGGAAAATAGGGTGTCATAGAATCCTTTTAGTAGAAGCTAATAAAATAGGGGTTCATAGCTCCCTTCCAGTAATGGCTGGTAAATAGGGTCTTGGTGCATCCTGTCAGTTGTAGCTGACAAAACAGGATGTTGGTGCATCCTTCAATTGTAGCTAAGAATTTGGGTGTTGGGGTTAGATGTTTATCATTTAAGAAAGATGATATTAGGATATTATCTGAGAGAATAACAAGCACAAAAATCAATCAAAAGAGACAATGGACATAAATATTTTCCTTGGGGAAACCATAAAGGAGAAAACCCCGCAACTTCCTTAGAGATAGAATGAGCACCAAAAGTAAAACCCAAAGATACAAAGATGATCTCCGACGACTGATCTCTCTCTCTCTCTCTTATTCCATCTCCTTCTCTCTCTCACTCATGTGCTACAACTGAGTGTGAGTGTATGTTCTAAATAGAGAGGTTCACTCTCTATTTATACTAGTTTCTAAATTGACATTAACTCACCAGGGCCAAATTCTCTAGGAGAGTCTAATAACCCTAGTGCCCCACAACTGTGGGGACTTTTCCCACTGATCAACAAGGAAGGTTAACCTTTATGACTTTACATGACTTTTTTACATTAATGATTCTCCTGATAGGAACATCGGGGAACAATCAAATAGAATATATGAAACACATAAGTGAATACATTCCAAAGTTACAAATACATCAACACTCCCTCTTAACTAAGAAGGTATTCTCTTGAAACAAATCATTAGCATAAGTGTTCATCACTGGATCATCACTAGATCATCATTGGATCATGATCAAAGCTGGATCATCATTGAATCATCATCACTGTTTCTGCTATCTCGAACAAATGGTGCTATCTCTCAATTCTACTCGTCACAGGAAGGTTTATAGAGCCATCCCTTTTTCATGCTGGTTGTAGGCCTAGAATCCATGTAGGTATTATTATTCTTCAACGCTTATATCTGGCCATGGTAGGAACACATCCTGCATCCATGTCATATAGGCCCTCCCATCACTCACATCTGACCATGGGAGGAACACATCCTGCATCCATGTCAGAAAGGCTTAGCACTCACATATGTCCATAGGAGGAACCAATCCTGCATCCATGTAAGAAAGGCTCTACAATTACGTCTGACCATGAGAGGAACACATCCAACATTCATGTCAGAAGGGATCTGCACTTACATCTGACCATGAGAGGAACACACCCAACATTCATGTCAGAAGGGCTTTTCACTTACATTCGACCATGAGAGGAACACATCCAACATTCATGTCAGAAGGGATCTACACTTACATCTGACCAAGAGAGGAACACATCCAACATTCATGTCAGAAGGGATCTGCACTTACATCTGACCATGAGAGGAACACATCCATCATTCATGTCAGAAGGGCTATGCACTTATATCTTACCATGGGAGGAACCAATCCTACATCCATGTTAGAAGGGCTCGCAGACTCATCACTTCCATTTGGAGGGAATCTTGATCTAGAAAACACCAATATTCTCCCTGTAGTACTCAAACTTCACTCTGTCTAATGGATTGGTCAACTCATCAGCTATTTATTCGTCTATCACAACATACTAGAGCTTCACTGCTCCTCACTATACCATATCCCTGATATAGTGATATTTGATCTGGATATGCTTCAACTTGTCACAGAACACTGGGTTCTCTGACAACTTCACACAACTATGGTTGTTGTAATATATACAAGTAGCATCCAACTGAAGATCAAACAAATCATATAGTAGCTTTCTCCACCACACTGCCTCACAACTAGCAGAACAAGTTGCGATATACTTTTCTTCGGTTGTACTCAGTGCCACGTAGGATTGCTTCCTAATAAACCAAGAGAGCACACCTAATCCCATACTGAAGTAGCACTCGGAAGTGCTCTTCCTATAAATGGAACTTCCTTCCCAATTCGAATCCACATAACCTTCCAGGTTAATCTTTTGATTCTCCTCATACTTGACCCCATAATCAACTGTACCCTTCTGGTACCTCAGAATATGATTTGCAGCAATCAGGTGAACATGTCTCGAATCCATCAGGAATTGCCTAAATGTGTTCAAGCAAAGCAAATATCTGATCTCATATTCTCCAGGTACATCAATGATTGAATCATCTAATGCTACATCATGGCATCAAACGTCTATGATGAAGCATCACTGAATAGATTCAGGTTCGATGCCATAGGTGTGGTCATGGACTTGCAGTCCATCATCATGAACCTCTTTAGGATATCCACTACATACTTCCCTCGTCCCAGGGATATTTCATCTGCATTCTGCCACACCTCCAAGACTAGAAAGTAGTGCATCATATCCAAGTCCTTCATCTCAAACTCAGCAACAAGTCTCTGTCTTGCATATTTAATGAGTTCCTCTTTTCTTGTCAGGAACAAGTCATTGACATATAATGGGAGCATCAGTAGTATTTTGCCTTCAACTTTGAAGTAAAGGGTCGAATCCTCTTTACTCTCAGTAAAGCCTATAGCCATCAATAAGTTGTCCATCCTATCGTACCATGTAAAACATCAGGATCTCTTGTAGTCACTCCCTCTGAAGTGGAGAATCATTCTCCCTCTGCCTTTCATACTCTATGGATTCTATACTGGAGGGATAAGTAGCTTCCTCTGCTACTAATATTTTATGTATCCATATAGGGTCACTGGATAACAAGATCCTCTATCTTGAAAATGTTCTTCTCGCACCCATCTATGAGCTTGTCATCCTCTATAGGCTTTCATATTCAACCTTGTAGCAAAGATTAAGATCTTCATCACTCTATGTGATCTCAAGCTCCTCATGTATGTGTTATCCCATTGGTTTATTCTGAGCTCATACAAGGCCTTCTTTAATTTTCACACATGAGTCAGCCTTTTATGTACCTCAACTCCAACTGGATGCAAATGTCTCTTCATAGTCTATGCCTTCTTTCTGTGAGAAGCCTTGTGCTATGAATCCTGCCTTGTATCTTGTCAAAACCCCAATCTTTCACCAAAATTAAAAATTTTGAAATAACATAAAATGCTGAGACTGCAGTTTATTAACAGTTAACAGCTAGAAAAAAGAGAAACAGTTAATAGATTAAATTTGCATAAACTCCATTATGTTTATTCAGCAGTTTTCTTATTAACACAATCTTAAGTTTATCTTGCGCATTAAATTCTATATTTGGTTTACTGATGAGTTCTATTTATGATAGTAGGTGGAATCTGACTTTGAATTTCTGGGGCTTACTTAGCATTTAAGCTAACGCAGATGGATTATTTGTTCTTGCAGGTTTACAGGTATAAATGACTGAGTATCGTCTTTAATTTTATAAATCATCCTGCAATATTTCTATTTGCACTTAATTAGCTTAGATTATAAGCTTCTGTAATCGAACCTACTTCTGTAAGGTAACATAGTTTGTTTTCTTCTGTTGCTATAGTTAACGAAGTTTAGATGATTGTATTTATTCCTGTAGAATATGTAGCGACAGTACTACTTTCTTTGGTTCTGAACGGTTTATTTTATCTGCTTGATATTCTTTATTTTCAAAATGCATACCCTAGCAATTCTATATTACATTTCTTGTATTTGGTTCTATCTAAGAACAACTTCTAGGGTTGGTGTTTCTCTTATCGAACCAATATTTTCATCTTATGTTAACTTAAGTAATTTGGTAAGAATGTAAAACTATAATCCAAGTAATGAGAAACTGCCACAATGTCTAAGATAAGATCTCATGGATCTGTATTTAAGTAAAAGAGTTCATAGGAAAGTGTTCTTACATTTCACTTCGCCATTGCATAATTTGCTATCAAAACTTTGCTAGTTTCGAATATTTAAAAATGTGCATAAACTATTTGTTTATCGACATAAAAGATTTTATTAGTGTTACAATTGCATAATACTGATGAACCTACTCAAACGACACTATGCAAATTAATCTAGTTGAAAATTGTGTAATCATTTACACCACCATGAAGGGAACTGGAACTACTAGATAGTTATTCTTACAGTATTCACTAAACTGTTTATAAGACAAAGATTTCATACTTATCTTAAAATACTAATAATGACAACTTAGTTATTACACAACCTATACCCCAATGATGATATCTTTATATAAACTTTGATGAGTTGTAACCAATTCAAAAGAGGTTAATACCTATATAGGGATTATTCGTATTAATATGATAAATGTTTATATAACCTTTTAATATCTCCATAAGTCAATTATTAGTGCAAACTTATAATAGAGAATACACAGTTCTCATGAGATTACTAATATAATCTCGTATCATTGCTTATCAATAAAATATGTAAGATTTCTTTTGGGGTCACGAGGATATAAGGTTATGATTTGTGTTAATTCAACGTTATAATAACATTGCAACCCATGCCAAAACGAGCTATTCACCAAGCTTTTAACGATTATAGTATGATTTGAATCCTATGCAAGGTATAATGCGGTTTTGATGAAATCATTGGGTGAATAAAAATGATTTTTATGGAATGCAAGTGACTATGGAAAGTCGACCCACTACATGATGATAATGTTGCGACCATGTGGATGTTTCTTGGCCATGCATTGATTGCATAATTAGTTTTAACCCTAACCCTTGGCTTGTTCGATCTCCATCAATTGCATTGGCCCTATGGGCTGCTCTGCAAGCTCCCATGGCGGCCGTGAGTTGCAGATAGCTACAGAGGCTCGTTCATTGGTGTTTGTCGTGTCTTGCTCCTTTGAGTTGGTTTCTATCATTCGCCTTCACTGTAATTTTTTTCTTTGGACATAGTTCACTGCTTCTCCTTGCACATGGCTTATGGCCACTTGAAAATCCTTTTTACTGCTCCTTCTATCATGGTCTGTCATTGGTGACAACTTGAGCTTATGGTGTGTGATTGCAAAGCTCCTTTGTCATAGGGTTTTAGTTTTCCTACTTGTATGCTGGTAAGAATCTGACTCCATGCCTAATATCTTCTTCGTAGCCTTTGCTCAGGCTTACCCACACCTCTGCTGATAGTTGTGCAAACACCATAGTCCTGGAGTCTTCTTCCTTGGTGAGAATGAGGGTTCGACTCTTCTTGATGTTGGTTGTGGTTTTACTGTTCATCTGGATCTCCATCGCTTTCATTTCCAATTAAGGTGAGTAAAGAAAATGATAATTAACAGCTAAGGTTGTTTATTGTTCTTCTTGCATAAGGTTTTCTAAAATTTAAAATAACTTGGGTTCTTTATGATGCAGGTTGGCTCGTCTCTAAGGATTACCATTGTGTGGTATAATGGCTCCACGATTCGTTCACGGTAATCTCCGGTTTCGAATCTGGATTCCCCTGCTTGTACAGACTCTTGAAGTTGGAAAGTCTCGGCCGTGTTGCACCCAGTATTGGGTTGCTGTCCTTCATTTTTTTATAGCCTTTGTTTTGGTTAAAACCCTTGCTTATCACAAGGTGACTTCAGCTTAAAACTGAAATTTGTGAAGCTCTCCTCTCGTATTTGTGAAGAACTTACAGTTTTGTAATATTATGTTTATACTCCAAAGCATGATGTGAATAATCGGTTCTTAACTGATATTTTGTACTTTGTTAATGTTTGACTTACATTCGGCCTTCCGGCTCGTGGATATAATGTAAATAATTTTAGGACAGTCTGTCTTAAACTTAACTTTGTTCTCCTTTATGTAATTGTATTTTATCTATGTGTAAATAAGTTTAAATTGTTATTTTAATGGTTATATAAAAACAAATAATTTACTGCTTATATTGGATTGCTACTGTAAGGTTTTGTATATTTTAAAGAAAACTGAGTAATTTTAGCTCAGAATTATGAGCTAGGGTTTTAACCCTATTTAACTTGTAAAAAGATATTTCTGTATTGTTAATAAATAGATTAGATGACTATTAATAGAATTTTAAACCATTTCAATACTCAAGAATTTCCAGGTTAGGGTTTAATGAATTAAACTCTGGTTCTTACTTTAAGATTCCTTCCTTTGTTTAAGGAATTATTAATTTATAAATAATATTATTTATGTAATATTATTATCTATATATAATATAAATACTTAAGCTTGTATTTGTGCATACACTTATTTTATAAAGACTGTGACTAACTTGTATTAATTTAGTTCATTTAGTAGTATTATTTCGGTTAACTTACTCAGAAATGAAATAAGGGTTATGACCCTGTCATTTTCCTTTACCTGTATAATTTGTCTGTAAAAGTTAAAGGACAGTTCCTCGTTAATAATACTTAAATCATAGGTTACTAAAGTATCTTAGTTGTTTTTATTCTAAATAAAAGAATACTGTGAGAGATAAATAAGTTCTTTATTAAGATATTCCTTATCTTGAATTAATTTGTCTTTAGAATTTAATTAGGTTATCAAACCCTACTTAGGGTTCGAATAGTTGCAGGTTAAGTTAGCTATTAATATTAGTAATAGATATAAACTAACATAACCATACTTAAACCCTTACTTAACATAAGTAAATAAGCATTATATCTGAGATGTTTCTATTTCCTCTATTTCAGGTTAGAAGTATAGTTTGTAAAAGAAAGTACTGTGTAAAAGAATAGATTACTTACTTGAACACATTGCTATCAGTAAAGTAATATGACTATTTTCTTTTCTAGCATTCTTAATACATAGTCTAGTTTTAACAATAACCTAACTAAGCAGATTAATATTCTTTTCCAGAAGCAACTATCTACAGAAAGAAAAGATTCCAACGCTCTGAAAAACATAAGTAACTCTATTCATTTCAGATTTCTTTCCTATCCTTCATCTATTTTAAGCTATACTTCCTATGCTAGAGTACACTCTGGTTCATTCCAGATGTGGAAAAACACAGGTAGGATTATTTTTCATCAAATACAGATTCAACATTCAAATAACTAACAGATTACAAGCTTTAACAGTTCACTACAAAACATATAAATCATTTATTATTCATTCATTCTCAGATATAAACTTTAAACATAGTAAATAAAAGACTGTAGAACCTGTTTAAATATGGACAACAACAGCGTTGGGAGGCCGTTCCTCCCTACTGTAATGTCCCAGTTTTGACCCCGTTACATTAGATGTATATGATATATATATTGTAATGATCATGGTGTGGATCTAAAGGCCAAGGCCCCACCATTGATCGGTAATGCTATGTTTTGGATTCAAATTGTCACCGATGGTATATCGGGGCATGCGGCATATATTGTAGTGGTCACCATGTAAATATGCATCTATAATTAATTAAAATAAACACAACCAGCTACGGTCGCGGCAACTAAATCGAATGGGGCATGATATTCCCAAGGATAAGGATGTGGAGGGGAATTTGTCAATCTTGAGCCAAAAAGGGGAAAAACCCATGTGTCTTATTCCCTTGTTTTTATTTCCAACCACTCTCATTGAAGAAGTACTGCTGGTGGTTGAAGCAGTTAATGATTTTGGGGGCTGGGGTGGCAGGACTATCAGTCCTCACCCACACGCACACCTTACCCACGATTTTGGCTGTTCATCTCCTCACGCAGACATTCATCTTCACTCCACAAGTTGCTAAACACCCACAAACTGCAATTCGCGTCGTTCCTGTTGCTTGCTCATCCACGGACAAAAACAGAGCTGCTTTTCCTCACGCAGGGCCTCCATTGTCTATTCATTTCTTTGCTGGGTCAGATTGTTTACCCACGCATAGGTATTCTTCTATTTGGGGAGCACATAGTGAGCTGAGAGCCGTGCTCTTGGATCCACGTCTGACTGTGAAGGGCCATTCACATTTTTTGCTGTCTCACAGACTATTTGGGTCGTTTTTCCCTGCTGTAAGTTGTGCTCACTGATAGATTCGGGGCTGTAGTTTTCCCCATGTTGTGAAAGTATTTACTGTTACGTTTATGGCTGTCTCACCGACTATTGGTCTCACGCATAGACTATTTGGGGCGTTTTTCCCTGCCGTGAGTTGTGCTCTCTGATAAGCTTCAGGACTGTGTGTTTTCCCCCATGTTGTGAGTCATTTTGCTGTAACATTTGGGGACTGCTGTAGATGGGTTGAAGTCATTTTTCCCCTGTTTAAGCCGTAATAGCTAAATTGATTGCTTGAGTGCAATGGTTGGTCTTCGGACTATGAGAGGAGCAGAGATGTTGGCTTAGATTTGCTTGATAAACCTGGTGGCTGGAAACCACACAGACAGAGCTAGAGGGATGGCCTTCTTCTCCATCACCCCTGAATAGCACTGGAAGGGAATGCAGGGCCTGAGGGACTACGTAGCAGAGAAGGGACTGATTCCTTGTGTTAGGTGTGTTTGGGTGTCTTAGAGGTCAGGCTAGTTCTGGTGTAGGTGTCCTTGGCTCTGTAATGAGCTCACCAGCTTAGCAATTTGCCTTCTCCATCTCCTTAATAGCCTGATAAATCCAACTGTGTTGGCTTGGCTGTGTTTTGTATAACCCTGGCTATGTGTAAGCCTGCTAGTTCCCTTATTCCTTGGAGAATCATGCCCAGCTTGGGGGTGGCAGTGTTGTTGAGAGATTGATGAGCACACTGGCCTATGGTTGGGTGGAACGTTGCAGCGACGTAGCTGGTTGCGGATCGAGTTCATCATAAGATAAGTGATCTTGTTTATTTTGCCTCTAAAATCTTAATCTACTGTTAAGGAAATTGATGAACATGTGAATGAATGCTTATTTAAATGCATGTTGATTCAGTTGTGCAAGGATAAATAATCATAGCTATGCATATTTAAGTTCAATGCATACATTTAAGCATTCTGTTTCCAACAATTTTTAATCCTGTACATGTTCATGGGCGGTTAGCCTGGTCTGATAAAGCTAGTAGTCGCGTCCTCTATGCCAGTCGGAGGCATGGGGACGTGACACCTACCAAATCCTGGAGAGAACTCAAACATCGACTTCTTAAGACCCCTGAGCCTGTTCCTAGTCTCCTTGGCTGAGAACTGGTGGAGCATGCAACAAGATACTAGTCCAATGACTTAGTACTAACTCTGCACTCAGCAATAAGATCCTTCAGCTGAAAAGCTGTACTAGATCACTTTCTGCAGTTTACCCCTCAAACACATTCCACAAATTCCCTTCCCAATGAAATCCTCTGAAGTACATTCACCTGAATGGTTCTCCTCTTGGAAAAATGAGTAGCCTCAGCTCTCTTCAATGGGATTTTTTATTAAGATTGCCTAGGTCTTTTTTGGGTTAGTTGTCATTAATTGAGCCACCTGCTCTGATCCCACTTTCTTGGGGGATCATGACCCCAAATGTAGGGAGGTTGCCACCTGCAACATTGGAAGTGTTTGAGGATTCTGCCACTTGTCTATTTGCTCTCCACCCAGTCTCCTCCACCAACTTGACCAGTAACACTCTTTTTAATAGCTCTCCCAAGCTGTTGTCTCCACTTTTATTTATTTATAATCAAAATATTCATAATTACATTCAATATCCTTGACTCTGCTGAGTCATCATTTACAACTTAGCATAAAATTTAACATAATGTCTTGGCATAAAATCAAATAAGATAATATTATTTTGCAAAATTTGGGCATGTGACATACACACCCCCTTAGAATATAACATCGTGCTCGATGTTATTTATTCTTCATGCTCAGAATTCCCCTGGAACATAATTGGATATGCATCTTACATTTTACTTTCCAATTCCCAAGTGGCTTTCTCTGGACTAAGGTGCTTCCATTTCACCTTCACCTGTCCAATGGTGCGGTTCCGAAGTGTAATCTCCCTCCTCTCGAGGATACAATCCGTTTCCACCAGAAAATCTCCTTCTGGTTCCACCTGTACATCATTCCAGTTAACAACATGAGTAGCATCATGAACATATTTCTTTAAAACGAAAGTGTGAAAAAAATTATGTACTCTTAAATTAGGTGGTAATGCTATTTGATAAGCTACTTGTCCAATCCTAGACAGAATTTCAAATGGGCCACAGTAACGAGGTACTAATTTTGCATAACTCCCCAATCTCAGAGAGCTCTTTTAGGGCCTTACCTTGATGCACACATGTTCACCTACCTGAAACTCCTTTGGAGTTCTTTTTAAGTCTACTTGACTTTTCTGTCGATCCAGTGCCACTTTCAGATTTCCCTGCACTTGTTTTACAATTTCTTCCATTTCTTTTAATAGTTCTGGACCTAATACTAATCTATCTACTGGATTACTCCAAGAGATAGGAGTATTACATTTCCGTCCATATAAAATTTCAAAAGGACTAAATCTGGCTGATGTCTGATAATTATTATTATAAGCAAATTCTACCAGATGTAAATAGTCCTCCCATTTACTAGGCTGGTCTTTCACATACATTCTTAATAGATCTTCTAATACTTGGTTTACCCTTTCAGTTTGTCCATCTGTTTGAAGATGGAAAGAAGTATTAAAATTTAATGTGGTGTTTAACCCTTTAAACAAAGACTTCCAAAAGTTTCCTGTAAACTTAGGATCTCTATCTGAGATTATGACTTTTGGTACTCCATGTAATCGAAAAATCTGTTTTAGAAAAATATCAGCTATGTTTGTAGCTTTATAAGTAGTTTTAACAGGTATAAAGTGGGCTGCTTTGCTTAACTTATCAACTACTACCATGATAGAATCATTCTGATTTTGATTTTTAGGTAGCCCAGTAATAAAATCTAGACTAATTATCTCCCATTTCCAGCTAGGAATGGGTAATGGCTGAAGCAAACTAGTTGGGTGTTGATGTTCAGTTTTCACTTGTTGACATTCAAAAAACCTAGCAATATATTATGCTACTTCAGTTTTCATATTTGGCCAGAAATACTCTTTTCTTAACATAGTTATAGTCTTTTGATAACTTGGATGACCTGAATATGGTTTTATGAATTTCATCCAGAATTAACAGCTTAATTTTAGGTATGTTAGGTACATACATTCTATCTTTATACAGTAAAAATTATTTTTCATTTAAACTGTAACCTTTAATTAAGTTTTCAGTTGGATTTTCTTTAGCTTTAGCTTGCAAATTTTGGTAAATTTCATCTTGTTCTATTCCTTCTTTAAGTTGTTCATTTAAGTCTGAAACATAAGTGCTGATAGATGCTACAAAACTCAGCCTTGCATTCCTACTTAATGCATCAACAACTTTTTTTTCTTTACCATTTATATGTTGAATTTCAAAATCATACTCACTTAAGAAAGCTAACCACCTAGCTTCTCTGGCATTTAAATTTGGCTGATCTAAAAGGTACTTCAACCCTTTATTGTCAGTCATTAAAACAAATTTTTTGCTAATTAGGTGATGTCGCCACATCTTTAAGGTGTGTATTACAACTGCTAATTCTAGATCATATGTTGCACAATTCCTTTCATGAACTTTTAACTTTCTAGACTCATAGGCAATAACATGCCCTTATTGAGTCAGAACACCACCTAAGCTATCATTACAGGCATCAGTGCACACTACAAATTATTTATTAGGATCTTCTATTCTTAAAATAGGTGCGCTGGTTAATAAAGTTTTTAACTTTTAAAATCTTTCTTCACATTTTTTATTCTAGTCAAACTTCTTTCCCTTCTTTTGTAAGGAAGTTATTGGATTTTCTATCCTCGAAAAACCTTCAATGAACCTCCGGTAGTAACCGGTAATGCCCTTGAAATATCAAACATCTGTCACATCCTTAGGAACCGGGAAATCTTCGATTGCCTTTATCTTTTCAGGATCTACGAAAAATCCTTCCTTGGTCACTACGTGACCTAAATACTGAATCTTATCCTTGAAGAAATCACACTTACTGAACTTTGTGAAGAGTTGATGTTCTCGCAACTTTTGCAAAACAATTTTTAGATGTTCTTTATGTTCTTCTTCAGTTTTTGAATAGATTAGAATGTCATCAATAAACACGACCACAAACATATCTAAATACTTATGCATCACATTGTTCATTAAACACATGAAAATAGCTAGGGCATTAGTAAGCCTGAATGGCATTACGACAAATTCGTAATGACCATATCTAGTTCTGAAAGCTGTCTTAAAGATGTCTTCATCTTTAATCCTTACTTAATGATATCCAGACCTTAAATCTATTTTTGAAAACACTGTGGCTCCACGTAGTTGATCAAACAGATCATCTATGTGGGGTAACAAATATCAATTTTTGATGGTCATCTTGTTTAACTGATGGTAATATATGCAAAGTCGCATAGTTTCATCCTTCTTCTTGACAAAGATGACAGGTGCCCCCCAGGGAGACACACTTGGTCGAATATAATTTTTATCAATTAAATATTTTACTTGAGATTTTAATTCATTAAGTTCTAGTATGTTCATTCGATAAGGGGCCTTTGAGCTAGGTACTGCACCCAGTACCATCTCAATGGTGAAATCCAATTCCCTTTTCGAAGGTAATCCCAGAATTTCTTCTGGGAATACATCAACATATTCTTTTAAGACTAGTATGTCTTCCACTTTTATCTTATATGTTTTAATTATACTTTCCTCATCAGTAATTGTTACTGCATAAGCTTTACATCCCTTTCTAACAGCTCTTTTAAGCTATACAGCAGAAATCTACCTTACATTAGTTTTTCTAGGTATTCCTTTAACACTTATTGGTTTTTCATCACTGTTTAAGCATGTGAAAGTTTTATCATAACAGTTTAGAATTACTCTATATTGTTCTAACCAGTTCATACCAATCAGTAAATCATAAGAACCAAGAGGAAAAACATTAAGTTTAACAACAGTTTCAAATTTATCCATAACTATTGCACATTCTTTAACAAAACAAGTTACTTTTCTTTTAGCACCAGTGGCTAACTAAAATAACTATGAATTCTCAAATTTTTCAACAGATAATTTACATTTTTCTACTATTTGAGGTGCAATATAACTGAGACTAGATCTTGGATCAATCAAAATAGTTACAGGGGTCTGATTTATCATACCTTCTACTTCCACCATGGAAGTCTGATATTCAGCTTGTCGGTTCTCCAAGGCTACGTTGATTCTAGGCACACTCCTTGCTTGTTCCCCAATGGTCATCTCCTCCTGTATAGTATGAATGTTGCTAACAGTCTTCTTCTGATTAGGACATACTGAAGCATAGTGTGGGCCATTACACTCCTCGCACTTGATAGGCTCTTTGCGCTCAAATTTCTTGGTAAAGTTTCCATGATTATTTGCAAATTCCTTACCTTTATAATTATTTTGATTGTTGGGTGTATTTCTCTTGTTTCCTTGGAAATTCTTGTGATTAGAATAATTTTTGGCCTTATTGTTTTTGAAATTTTTGTTAGGCACAAAATCCTTCTTCTTTTGTTCAAACTGATTATTATTTTTCTTAGTTTTCCAGTTAGTCAAGATTTCTTTCTTTTGATTCTGCTCAAAACAGAAGTTAGCTTTTCTCATAGCTTCCTCCAAGGTCTTTGGGTTATCATATTCAATTCTATCTTTAATATGATAAGGTAGACATCTAAGGAACCGTTGTACTTTTGGTTTCTCATCTACAAGGTATGGTACATACCTAAGTAGACTTAAGAATTTGTTGTTCAGATCCTTCATTGTCATTGATCCTAACTTCAGCTCATAAAATTCTTTGGCTCTCTCCTCATAATACTGCTCAGATAGGAATTTATTTTTGAAACACCTCTTAAAGGTACTCCAGTTTACATTTTTCTCTTTTATGCCCTTAACTCTTTTCAAGTCCTGCCACCAATTGTCATTCTTTCCTGAGAGGTTATATATAGCCATTCTATCCTTTAACTGGTTAGAATAGTTATATATTTGGAAGTACTTCTTCATCCCAGATAGCCAAGATTCAGCTTCCTCCCCCTTCTCAGTCTCTCCATTAAAGGTTGGTGGTTTTATATTTTTGAATTCTCCGAAAATATCCTCATAAGGTTTGTATTTCTTCTTTTTAGTGCACTGATTATCATCACTACTATCACTGGTAGAATGGTAATTTAGTTGTTCACCAAACACTTCAAAATACGAACTACTTTCAGTTTTAGTATGTTTCATCTTTTTAGATTTACGTTGATGACTGATATATTATGATTGGGCTCTTCTACCCCTACCCTCAGTTTGAAACTTCTCAGTCGGGATCTGATTAAGCTCTTCTTGAGCCCTCAGAATCCTTTCATTTTCTCGCTTTACAGAATCCATTTCAGTTTTTAGGTCCTTCACAGTTTGTAACAATTATGAGGAATTGGTAGTTAAATCCTCTGGTATAGGATCTCTTGGTAGATTTCCTATTTCAGTAACTGGAGACTCCTCCTCTGCATACTCTTCCAGCATTTCCATACTTGCCTATTAAACTTCAGAAAACAATTTTCTATTAAATAACATTTAAAATAAAGTACGTCAGCATAATAATTTAATTTACTGATTCATGAAAGCTAGTTGGGCTTCATCAAGGCCTAGTGTTTGAACCTTGTGCTCTGATACCACATGTCAAAACCCCAATTTTTCACCAAAGTTTAAAATTTTGAAATAACATAAAATGTTGAGACTGTAGTTTATTAACAGTTAACGGTTAGCAAAAAGAGAAACAGTTAATAGATTAAATTTGCATAAACTCCATTATGTTTATTCAGCAGTTTCTTAATAACATAATCTTAAGTTTATATTGCACATTAAATTCTATATATGGTTTACTGATGAGTTCTATTTATGACAGTAGGTGGAATCTGAGTTTGAATTTCTGGGGCTTACTTAGCATTTATGCTAACACAGATGGATTATTTGTTCTTACAATTTTACAGGTATAAATGACCGAGTATCACCTTTAAGTTTATAAAGCATCCTGCAATATTTCTGTTTGCAATTAATAAGCTTAGATTATAAGCTGATGTAATCCAATCTACTTCCGTGAGGTAGCACAGTTTGTTTTCTTCTGTTGCAATAGTAAACGAAGTTTAGATGATTGTATTTCTTCCTATAGAATATCTAGCAATAGTACTACTTTATTTGGTTATGGATGGTTTATTTTATCTGCTTGATATTCTTTATTTTCAAAATGCATACCCTAGCAATTCTATATTACATTTCTTGTATTTGGTTCTATCTAAGAACAACTTCCAGGGTTGGTGTTTCTCTTATTGGATCAATCTTTTCATCTTATGTTAACCTTAGTAATTTGGTAAGAATGTAAGACTATACTCCAAGTAATGAGAAACTGCCACAACGTCTAAGATAAGATCTCATGGATCTGTATTTAAGTAAAAGAGTTAATAGGAAAGTGTTCTTACATTTCACTTCGCCATTGCATAATTTGCGATCAAAACTTTGCTAGTTTCTAAGATTTAAAAATGTGCATAAACTATTTGTTTATCGACATAAAAGATTTTATTAGTGTTACAATTGCATAATATTGATGAACCTATTCAAATGACACTATGTAAATTACTCTAGTTGAAAACTGTGTAATCATTTACACCACCATGAAGGGAACTGGAACTATTAGATGGTTATTCTTACACTATTCACTAAACTGTTTATAAGACAAAGATTTCATACTTATCTTAAAATACTAATGATGACAACTTAGTTATTACACAACCTATATCCCAATGATGATATCTTTATATGAACATTGATGAGTTGTAACCAATTCAAAAGAGGTTAATACCTATATAGGGATTATTCATATTACTATGATAAATGTTTATATAACCTTTTAATATCTCCATAAGTCAATTATTAGTGAAAACTTCTAATAGAGAATACACGATTCTCATGAGATTACTAATATAATCTCGTATCATTGCTTATCAATAAAATATGTAAGATTTCTTTTGGGGTCATGCGGATATAAGGTTATGATTTGTGTTAAGTCAACGTTATAATAACGTTGCAACCCATGCCAAAACGAGCTATGCACCAAGCGTTTAACGATTATAGTATGATTTGAATCCTATGCAAGGTATAATGTGGTTTTGATGAAATCATTGGGTGAATAAACATGATTTTTATGGAACGCAGGTGACTATGGAAAGTCAACCCATTGCATGATGATAATGTTGCGACCATGTGGATGTTTCTTGGCCATGCACGGATTGCATAAATAGTTTTAACCCTAACCCTTGGCTCATTCGATCTCCGTCAATTGCGTTGGCCCTGTGGGCTGCTCTGCAAGCCCCATGGCGACCGTGAGTTGAAAATAGCTACAAAGGCTCCTTCGCTGGTGTTTGTCATGTCTTGCTCCATTGAGTTGGTTTCTATCATTCGCCTTGACTGTAATTTCTTTCTTTGGACAAAGTTCACTGCTTCTCCTTGCACATGGCATATGGCCGCTTGAAACTCCTTTTTACTGCTCCTTCTGTCATGGTCTATCATTGGTGACATCTTGATCTTATGGTGTGTGATTGCAAAGCTCCTTTGTTGTAGGGCTTTAGTTTTCTTGCTTGTATGCTGCTAACAATCCGAATCCATGCTTAATATCTTCTTTGCAGCGTTTGCTTAAGCTTACCCACACCTATGTTGATAGTTGTGCAAACACCAAAGTCCTGGCATCTTCTTCCTTGGTGAGAATGAGGGTTCGACTCTTATTGATGTTAGTTGTGGTGTTACTGTTCGTCTGGGGCTCCATCGCTTTCAATTCCATTAAGGTGAGTAAAGAAAATGATAATTAAGAGCTAAGGTTGTTTATTGTTCTTCTCGCATAAGGTTTTCTGAAATTTATAATAACTTGGGTTCTTTATGATGCAGGTTGGCTCGTCTCCAAGGATTACCATCATGCGGTATAATGGCTCCATGATTCATTCATGGTAAGCTCCGATTTTGAATCTGGATTCCCCTGTTTGTACAGACTCTTGCAGTTGGAAAGTCTCGGCCATGTTGCACATAGTATTGGGTTGTTGTCCTTCATTTTTTTATAGCCTTTGTTTTGGTTAAAACCCTTGCTTATCGCAAGGTGACTTCGGCTTTAAACTAAAATTTATGAAGCTCTCCTCTCGTATTTGTGAAGAACTTACATTTTTGTAATATTATGTTTATACTCCAAAGCATGATGTGAATACTCCCTTCTTAAATGAGATTTTGTACTTTGTTAATGTTTGACTTACATTCGGCCTTCGGGCTCGTGGATATAATGTAAATAATTTTAGGACAGTCTGTCTTAAACTTAACTTTGTTCTCCTTTATGTAATTGTATTTTATCTCTGTGTAAATAAATTTGAATTGTTCTTTTAATGGTTATATAAAAAGAAATAATTTACTGCTTATCTTGGGTTGCTACTGTAATGGTTTTGTATATTTTAAAGAAAACTGAGTTAGTTCAATTTAGAATTACGAGCTAGGGTTTTAACCCTATCTAACTTGTAAAAAGATATTTCTGTGTTGTTAATAAATAGATTAGATGACTGTTAATAGAATTTTAAACCATTTCAGTACTCAAGAATTTCCAGGTTAGGGTTTAATGAATTAAACTTTGGTTCTTACTTTAAGATTCCTTCCTTTGTTTAAAGAATTATTAATTTATAAATGATATTATTTATGTAATATTATTATCTGTATATAATATAAATACTTAATCTTGTATTTGTGCATACATTTATTTTCAAAACTATGACTAATTTGTATTAATTTAGTTCATTCATTAGTATTATTTCGGTTAACTTACTAAGAAATGAAATAAGGGTTACAACCCTGTCATTTTCCTTTACATGTATAATTTGTCTGTAAAAGTTAAAGGACAGTTCCTTGTTAATAATACTTATAGCATAGGTTACTAAAGTATCTTAGTTGTTTTTATTCTAAATAAAAGAATACTGTGAGAGCTAAATAAGTTCTTTATTAAGATATTCCTTATCTTGAATTAATTTGTCTTTAGAATTTAATTAGTTTATCAAACCCTACTTAGGGTTCGAATAGTTGCAGGTTAAGTTAGCTATTAATATTAGTAATAGATATAAACTAACAGAACCATACTTAAACCCTTACTTAACATAAATAAATATGCATTATATCTAAGATGTTTCTATTTCCTCTATTTCAGGTTAGAAGTATAGTTTGTAAAAGAAAGTATTATGTAAAAGAATAGCTTACCTACTTGAACACATTGCTATCAGTAAAGTAATATGACTATTTCTTTTTCTAGCATTCTTAATACACAATCTGGTTTTAACAATAACCTAACTAAGAAGATTAATATTCTTTTCTAGAAGCAACTATCTACAGAAAGAAAAGATTCTAACACCCTAAACAACATAAGTAACTCTATTCATTTCAGATTTCTTTCCTATCCTTCATCTATTTTAAGCTATACTGCCTGTGCTAGAGTACAGTCTGGCTCATTCCAGATGTGGAAAAACACAGGTAGGATTATTTTTCATCAAATACAGATTCAACATTCAAATAACTAACAAATTACAAGCTTTAACAGTTCACTACAAAACATATAAATCATTTATAATTCATTCATTCTCAGATATAAACTTTTAACACAGTAAATAAAATACTGTAGAACCTGTTTAAAGCTAGACAATAATAGCATTGGGAGGCCGTTCCTCCCTACCAACTCCTAGAGAGCGCTCAAATAGTGACTTCTCAGGACCCCTAAGCCTATTTCTAGTCTCCTTGGCTGAGAACTGGTGGAGCATGCAACAAGATACTATTCCAATGACTTAATACTAACTCTACACTCAGCAATAAGATCCTTCAGCTAAAAATCTATACTAGATCACTTTCTATAGTTTACCCCTCAAACGCATTCCACAAATCCCCTTCCCAATGAAATCCTCTGAAGTACATTCACCTGAATGGTTCTCCTCTTGGAAAAATGAGCAGCCTCAGCTCTCTTCAATGGGATTTTTTATATATTAAGATTGCCTAGGTATTTTTTGGTTTAGTTGTCATTAATTGAGCCACCTGCTCTGATCCCACTTTCTTGGGGGATCATGACCCCAAATGTAGGGAGGTTGCCACCTGCAACATTGGAAGTGTTTGAGGATACTGCCACTTGTCTATTTTCTCTCCACCCAGTCTCCTCCACCAAATTGACCAGTAACACTCTTTTTAACAACTCTCCCAAGCTGTTGTCTCCACTTTTATTTATTTATAATTAAAATATTCATAATTACATTCAATATCTTTGACTCTGCTGAGTCATCATTTACAACTTAGCATAAAAGTTAACATAATGTCTTGGAATAAAATCAAATAAGATAATATTATTTTGCAAAATTGGGTCATGTGACATATCCCACGATGTTGTCATCTACTGCATCCTGGATCTTGTAGATCCATATGGAAGATACTACGGACTTCCCTTCAGTTCTTCGATACCACATCCTAGACATCATTCTTCTGGAACTTGTATTCTCTTTCCCTTTCTTCTTGGCTACTTCTTCATAGCTGAAAGGTTCTGCATCAACGATGTCGCTCAATAACTGCACTGTGTCTGAGACCTATTTCTTTCTTTGAAAGTATCATCATATTATTCTTCGTCTTGTATTATTTATTGAACTATCGTCACTTGTTCTTCGAAACAAGTCTCATCCTTGTTTTCTTGTAGGCGATTGCATGCGATCTTTCCTACAATTCAAATGCATTAGTTGTATGGTTAGAAACATTTCATAAGGCATATTCATAATGGAAAATTATTATGCATAAAGATAAAATCATGCAACTATTTTAGCCAATACAACATTCATCCATATCTTACAGAAGCTTTCTATATGCATTCCATCTCTACCAAGACATCATTGAGATTGTGCACTAATCTAGTAGATCAGCAAAGAGGTTTCATTCTAGATAAGTAGCAATGCAGAGTTGTATACAACCATGAGATACTTACCCATCACATGCATATTAGTAGTATATTGTCATTAATGCAAACATTCTATCATGCATAACACATCAACTGAATATAAATAAATGCATAACAAAATAATATCATGAAATGACGATTGAATACTTATATTTATTCATTTCATGGGTAGACTCCTTCTTGATCCTTCAAATTCATCATATTCTTCATTCGTAACAACATCATTTCTTATCCAAATGCTAAGATGGATAAGAGGTTCTTCGATAATTGAGTCCTTCATATTCCTCATTGCTCGAGGGATCTTCTTTGAATCATGAGAGCTAGATCTTCAGTTGCTCCCATCATCTCTTATCTTATTATGAGTCGAGCTTCTTCTTCTATTTACTCTTCCTAGAGTCTGTTGAAGGTAATCACTTCCTTCTTGTGTACATTCCTTGAATGAATGAATCCCATGATCCCGGGAGGCCATTCAAGGTGGTTATCACAATTTATGCATTGTCCACTTCTTCTTCTACTGCTTCAAGTTGTTCTTTGATTTGAGAGACCCTTATAAAGTATAATTGTATGGTCTCTACATTCTGGATCTTCACATTCTTCAACTGGTTTCTCAAAATCATATTCTAATTTATGTTCTTCCCTTCAAATAGCTTGATCAAGGAATCAAACATCTCTGTAGGTGTCTTTATGGAAGACACTTGTGGTATAAGGTGATCCTTGATTGAATCGGCAATGATCTTCTTGTCCTTGACCAAGTTCTTCTTGTGTAAGGATTTAGCCTCATCTCCCTCTCGAACTGGAACCTCTCCACTTATGTAGGTGTCCAATTCATTTTCTTCAAGAACCAATGAAATCCTATACTTCCATGCTTGGAAGTTGTCAGCTTCACCAAGCTTGTCATCAAGCTGGTGTGATTAGTCATTGTAGTGAGAATTTCTCCTCACTACAGGGGCAGAAATGGCTCCCTTATGCCTATAGAGCACCAGGGTAGGTTTCTACCCTTAGAAAACAATAAAAAATGGAATGTAAAATGGTAAAAATAGAGCTGCAAATTGAAACTAAGCTAATCTAAGCTATGGCATGTAAATGGAAGCTACAGTAAATTAGATCTAAGAGCAAAAAATAAAATAAAAGATATGAAGCATTGATGAACCCCTCTGCAAACAGTAGGTTAGGGTTCCACGTCCAAAACCTGCAAAATAAACCTATACTACTATGAAGACAACCTGCAAATGATGTTAATGGAAAACCCGCAATTGGAAATATTGGTTAGAAAACAAAACAAGTAAATAAACATGCATGAAAAGAAGCTATAACTCACTTAGGTGGAAATGGGCCACCATGCCCTAGCTCATGGGAGCACCTCTCTCTTGGTTGGGAAGCAATGGCTTGAAGAAATGGAAATGGAGGAGAGGGAGAGTGGGTGGTTTGAGAGCAAGAGGTCTCAAATCATCCATGGGCAGCATAACAATATGCAAATGAGGAGTGTTTTGAGAGTGACCCCCACCCTCCTTTTATAGTTTTTCCAAGGGATTTTAGGGTTTTAAGCCCTTGGTCAAGGCTTTAGCCCCTTTTTTGGCCTTTAGCCCCTTCCGCCCTAACTTTAGCCCATTTCAAGGTTTTAGCCCCTTTTTTTAGGGCTTTAGCTCCTAGGGGTCTATTTTGGGCTCTTTTTGGGGTTTTTATCCCTTTTCTTCATCCTTGGGCTCTTTTGGAGGTGTGGGGGTCAAATGGAAGGTCATGGAAGGTCTTATGGAGTGAAATGAGTGTTATGAGATGGTGTCCTTGGGTGGTGTAGGCCATGGAGAGCTATGTCGGGATTTTTGGGTTAACAGATTTCTCCTTGATGTGTGAGGGCAGGAGCTCAACGTATGGTCGACGAACATCATAGGATTTGCTGTCGAGAGGTGGTGCTTCTAGGGCTGGGGCATGGTGGCTTTTGGTTTTGTATTAATTTGGTTCCCATCAAAGGGTGAGATACAATAAATGTGTGACATGTATATGGATGAGGCGAGCATCCCCATGGTCGTGACAATGTCAAAAGAATCAATCGATCTATGCTCTCAAGTACAAGAGTTGATCATATACAACTGATGTTACAATGCTGGTTGCCTCTATGTGAGGCTAAATACAATACTGATCTGGTACATTGGACCCATCGCATTATCATGGAATGCTATATCTTCATGACTGACAATCTGCTGGATCTGGTACATAACTGTGTGGAATCACTGATTGAGAGTCAGATTCTCTGCGGTACAAGTATGCTGGTTCAATCATAAAGGTATATCGAAGGACTGTTGGGGCTTCTGATCATTGTCTCCAACGCAACTTGGAAATCACAAGGGACATAACCTATTTAGGTCCCTTGAGTGGACTCACCAATATGCTAAAGTCGGGTGACATCCAGGGTCTTCAACCAAGTACTGTGCCGAACATAACCCTGTACGAATCTCAATGGTGCAATGATGGAGTTGAAGTCGAGCATGTGAGAAACAACCATCTCAAGAGGCACTAAGGACTCCTCTTAAGTGGTCCAAGGAACTCATCAATGATGTCAATGAAACCAAGGTATAGGGACCTCTGGGTCTACCCTTCTGGAATATGTGTGTTGGCATCGACAGAGGGAGACCTGTCCCTAGTTAAGGTAATGATGTTTCCTTGACCAGGAGCGCGAGGGATAACCGAAAGATGTGAAGCAATCTGCGAACTGGCTCACTGAATTGGGGGGAATGGGAGGGAAGGGAAAACTGAATAGGGGCAGGGGGGGAGTGGGAGATTCAAACTTCCTTTGTTCAGAGTATGACGGTAGGGCAGACCAGGCATCAAATGAAACTGACTCAAGGGAATGGGATCATAGCTGTAATACTGGGAATGTCACTGCAGATGGGAAATACTTGGAGGAGGTGGACACTTTTGATACTGATGGGATCCAAGGAAGACACATTGCAGAGTACTCTGAACAAAGGTGACCCAATGTGGGGATGCTGCCACACTATTTTCTATGGGGTGGTGTCTAGGGACACCGTTGTGGTACGATCTCATGGATTTTTGGTGAGCCCGAGAAGGTAAATGCTCGATGGTGCTTTCAATTTTAGAGAGTCTGAAAGCACGAAGAAGACTCTAGTGGGGGATATTTTTCATTGGTAGTCTCTTGTGTCCAAAAATGGATAAAAGTATACATAGGAGAGCTCGCCCATCCTGGAGGGGATGAGATACTTCTTTACCGTTGGTAGTCCAATCAGGCCAGGAAAGTTTAAACCTATACTGACTGGATGGTCATTCAAATACTTTTATGAGCATGAACGAAACCAAGTTTGCTCAGTGATCTTTTCTTGTTGAAATGGCTAGAAAAGAGATTAACAACAACTGGTGGTGAGAGTTTTCATAAAGTGTGGCCCTTCTATCTGAGAAAGCATAAAAAGTATGTAGATGGGAACGGTTTGTGCTTGAGTGTGCCATGGGGGTCCTTTTCATGAAATGGTCTACATGGTCTGCAAACAGAGGTAAACGAGATGATGTAGACACTCTTTCCTATACTTTAGAGAGTGGGAAAGGAAGTAGTTGCACTCGATGATCTTTTCATTGTTTTAAGGATTCAGAAAAGAGCTTAAACGAAACTCCAATGTGGTCAACCGATGGTCACACATGCGATGCCCCATGTCGAGACGATGGACAGAGGTCCAAAGGTCATCCACGTAGTATGGATGGAGCAGAAGGCTCTCAAGCATACCAATACATGCATGGGATATATCGCAGTAGAGGCTTGCAAGATGGTGCTGCAGAGGCACGCAAACCAAGGTGGCTCTCAGACAGAGGTCAAGAGAGCATGTGTGTGTGTTGCGGTCGACGGACTTGATTACATGTGATGTAAGTACCAGTCTAGAGGCATTGATATGCCAAATATGTGCAAGAAAAGAAATAATTTTGTGGACAGTGTTCCAGAGGTCAGCGTAAGGTGCGGTAAAAAGAAAAGACAATCTATGTGTTAAAAATAAAATAAAAGATAAAATTACAGTCCTTGACAGGCGGCGGCCCGAGGACGCTTCTATGCCAAATACATGGAAGAAAAATAAAGCGTTTGTGGACGATGGTCCAAAGATGTCCGTGTAAGGTGTGGTGGAAAAGAAAACTATAAATGCAAAAACAAAAGTATAGTACAATCCTTAATGGGTGGTGGCCCGATCGCTCGCATGAGTTGTGACCAGGCAGTGTGATACAAGTACCGGTCCATAGACACTCGCATCGTCATGTCATGGCTCATGAATCAAGGTGACTTGTGGGAAATGGTCCCAAAATTGAATAATTAAACATGAGACAGTGGTCTCATAAGGATATAAAGGGCGGAATTATGAAACCAGTGGTCCAAATGGTGTCTCAAACGGAGTCCGTATGGTCCTGTTATGTCGATCAGAAGAAATTAGGTCAAATGGGGCCTATAAAAGGGGAGGGTCCACATGGTGAAGTGTCATTGTCACTGTTCATTATGGAGTCGGAGAGGTGGGCACTAATTCTTCATTTATTGATTTCTCTTGATCCGGTCAATGGTTTCATGAGCCGCAACTTGCAGGTAAAATCTCTCACTGAACCTCTTCATTTTGATGTATTTTTTTATTGAATTTGACCACCTTAAGGCCCCCCATGAGCTGTTTGGGGTTTCATGTGCACCAGGTCGCTCATTTCGAAGGGAAAGGTGCACCCTGGGCGCACCTTTTGGGCCATTTTGAGCACCTTGGGTGCTCCTTTTGCTCAATTAAGTGTGCCCTGGCCTCCTTTGGGTGGTTTTTTGATGGTAGGGAGGTCTGACATCAGGGTTTTTCTTTGTGCAGGATGGTGGAGATCAAATGGAGGGAGAGAGACTGCAAGCCAGTCAGGGATGCATCTCTGTGAGACGGGGGTGTTAGAGATACACAGGCCTGTTGTGGGTTACTAAAGTTCATGTGGATTCCGCTTATGTGGAGCTTGGGTTTGCTGATGCAAACTTTGATTAGTTTTTGGGATGTTACTAAGGAGGTGTTCCTCTTCCAGGGCCAGCATATTGAGATTACGTTGGAGGATGTGTATTTCATTACTGGGCTCCCAATATTGGGAGTAGTTGGTGACTTGGCTCCTGTACTGTCTTGGGGGGAGACATTAGAGGATTTATGTTAGTGGCACTATTACACTATGATGTATGTGAGTGGTTCTTATATCCTGATGTGTGACATCGAGGAGTTGTCCACACAGGCGGTGGGGACTTTATTGCAGCGCATCTTGGGTTCCACGGGGAGCCACAAGATTTCTGGTGGTCAGCTGCTGTTAGTTGAGCGTGCCATTGGTGGCACATATTATGCATGGGGCCAGATGTACTTACAGGCTATTCGGCATGAGTTGAACAGGTCGAAGACTAGTGGAGCTGGTTTTTTCTTTGGCTCCTTTCTATGTGCTTTCTTCTCTGAGAAAGTACCTACACTTCGTCCTCATCGGGCTGTGGAGGACAGTGGTCTGCGGGAGCCAAGGATGTATAGGTGGTGCCAGATGATGATTCACGAGGGTGGCAGTAGGGTGGGATACTTCTTCACAGAGGAGTTGTTGGAGCAGTGGCTCCAACTGCCTGTGGTGATCCAGGAGTACCTGTATGCGGGTATGGACTTCTAGGGAGATCTTGAGATGCCCTGACCTCCTGGTATGTATGCTTGATGTTTTTGTGTTCATCTTTGTGCATAGTATAGTTGAGTTGGTTAGTGATTTTCATATTGATGTATGTGGATTGATGGTGTCCTTGCTTGCGTGTACAGATGTTCGTCCTCACCCGCCAACTGGGCATCAGAGGTGGGTTGTTACTGTACCTCCTATGGCAGATTCTGTGGCAACTCCTTTCGAGAACTCTCATAGGAAGCAATGGGATATGGATGGACTAGTACCATAAATGGAGGAGGTGGCTACTGGAGTGTCAGATGTTGGTTTGACATGCGACTTATGGATTTATATCTATATATATTTTTGATGCATGTGGATGCGCTTTTATGGTTTTATGATGTGAGTCTTTTTATTATGTTGTGGAATGCAAATGCCTATGTGATGTATTATTACACTGTGTGTGTATTTTTAGACATGATTATGCATTATGTTATGGTTGTATATTTCCTATATGTTGTTATGGATGTGCCCATTTAGGATATCGTTAGCCATTTGATCTATGACACTATTGAGGTTCCTGGGAACATGTGTGAATGTGATGGATTCAAATGTTCTGACCATGTGTTTAGTGTGCAGGTACTTTCTAAAGAGGCAGGGATCGTGAACTCGATAGTGGTTGTTCAATTGAGAAACAAGCAGCTAGGAGTCTAAGAAGACATCAAGATGATGAATTCCTAATTGTAGAGTGGCGACCAAGAGGCCATTGACAGCATCATACTACGCCTAGTTGTTGGTCGCGGTGCCCACACATATTCCATCGATGAGGATCAACTCGTGTGTTGGGGAGTAGATTACCCATGCAGCCGATGAGAGGTTCAGGTACCATCTGCTTGCTCCATCTATGAATCCCATATACTGATCTAAGGTGTGCTCCATCTGAAGCAATGAGAGGAAACGATACATAAGACTCAATCAAGAAAAATGTGTAAAACAAAAAATGAAAAGACTATAATACAATTTATAACGTTGTCACTCAAAGGGGTGACGTTAGGGGGAAATTCGTTTGGACTTTCCTAGGATCAACGATCATTCCTTTGTGTGACACGATGAATCCTTGGAGATGGCCTGTGGGGACACAGAAAACACACTTGGATGGGTTCAAGTGGATTCTACCCTGGTGACATCGCATGAGGACTTGTCGCAAGTCATCTCTATGTTGTGTGTGGTTTTGCGACCGCGTGATGAGGTTATCAAAACAAACCAACATGATGTGTACGAGATCGCGGAAGCAGTGCATCATGGCACGCTGGAAGGTGGCTCCAGCATTTTTGAGGCCAAAGGGCATGACTCGGTAAGAGAATGTTCCCCATGGGGTTGTGAATGCCATCTTGTGATGGTATTCTTTCCAAATTTGGATTTGGTTGTATCTGAAAAAACCATCCATGAAGGAAAAGGCCTCATGTCCAGTGCATGCTTCGATGATTTGGTCGATGAACGTGGTGGGGAAGTTGTCTTTGGGACATGCCCCATTAAGATCACGGATGTCTATGCAAACGAAAATGGTACCCTATTTTTTATTCACGAGAATAGGATTAGAAACCCATGTTGTGTATGTAATGGGATAAATGAAGCCAGTTGTGCGTACCTTCTCTATCTTGGATTTCACCGCAGCCACTTTGGATGGATGGATGGGTCGTTGCTTCTGGCGGACAGGTGCCACATCAGGCCATGTGTCGATGTGGTGTTCCATGATGGATGGATCTAAGCTGGGCATTTTCATGTATGACCAGGTGAAGATGTTGCAAAATTCTTGGAAGAGAGCGGTGTAAGCATTGACCTCTTCCAGGGAGCAAGATGCCCCCAACATGATTTCTTCAACGATCTCAGAGTTGGTTGAGATGTCGATTTTAATGGTTAACGAAATGTTTGCCATGTTCCCTTCTTCGAAGGCATCAGGTGCTGGGATTGGGTTCTTGAACCAGTCAACCTTCCCATGGATGAAGTCTTTGGTCTCCACAAAAAATTGGTTGGACTGCGATGCATGCTCTTCTAGGAGGAAGAACGAGCGATGGTGCATGTCGTCTCATGGGTATTTTGGGGCAGTCAGAGCTTCAAGTATCTCCTCATCGTTGTTGAAACAACGAAGAGATAGGTCTGATGGACCGTCATTGGAGATGGGGATGAGCTGGTCGGGGGAACTGGACATCATGTAAATGGACATGGTGTCTGACGAAGGAGGTGGTGGGTGAACTTCTTTGATCAAGGTGTTCTCGGACTCAAGGGAATGGTGACAGAGGTCAGCGAGAGCCATTCAAAATTCGGGCAGGTCTTGGAAATGGTGGGAATAATGTCCATACAAGCCGCAAAGGGCCCACGCATGGTTTGTCCTCAATGCCTTGTTCTTTACTACTGGTGTAGTTAGCAGTTCAACCACGAGGATGTTTTTGTTCGTGTCCATGGTGTCCAGATGCACACGGATCACTGGTATTTCAGGATAATGTTGAGTTGGATGGCCTTGTTGCAAGCAGATGGCATAAGGTGGGACTTGTCATGATTCTGTGGTGGATTTGGTGTTCTTTCCCCTGGCCCTTTTGGGTTGGGGTGGTGTAGATGCAGGTGCGGTGGTTGGTCTATATGGACCGGGTGGGGGGTGAGACTCAACCGCGATAGGTTGCACCGGAGTTAGCACAACCTGTGGAATTGGTTGTTGAGCTGGTGGATCTAGATAACACACTGGGATCCCCAACATAAAGTTGGGTAGGCTTAAGGTGGACATGACTAGCTTACTCATGACACCAGGTCGGGGAAAGAGGAAGAGAATTATATGGATTGGAGATGAGCCCACACAAGTCCCAGCTGGTTGCATGTGGGGGTGAGGTTGTGGTTGAGGCTGTGCATAATGTTGCTACTGTGGGTGATGTTGCGGCTACTATTAGCATTGTGGATACGACCATTGTTGTGGTTGTGTTTGGGGCTGTGGCTGCGGTTGCTGTTTGGGTGCAACAGTGCTTGATGAGACCATGCACAATTCCACCGTTTTCTTTTGTGTCGGTGGTGGTGACACCAATGGGAAAGGAGCCGTCATGGTGGGATCAGTAAACAACCCAAGGCCCACATTCAACAGTGGGGAAGCTAGTGTGTTTTCAACCACAATGTTGGTTACGAGGATGACGTTAGCGTGTGCGGTCACCCCTTGCAACTCAGTGGTAGTGATGGTAGGGATAACATTGGCAGGTGCTGTTAACCCTTGCAGATCATGGTAGGTGAGTTGGTTAACTGTCACAATCTTCCCTTCATGGGGGAACATCATGAGGTGGAAGACAGTTGACGCGATGGCTCACATGGTATACATGTAAATTCTCCCAAGGAGGAGGTTTTAATCCAGTTGAGCATTGACGACCTCGATGTCGATCATGACTGTCTTCCTGGCTAACGTGATGGGGACATGGGGGGGGATTCCTTGGGCTTTAGTGGGATGTCCATCATAAGCCCACAAAGTCATGGAAGATGGTTGCAGAATTGGTTATCCAAGCTTCTTCCAAACCAAGGTAGACATGATGCACATGGATGCCCCCTCATCCACTATGCATCGATGTACAACCAAGTTTCAAATGGACACTGGGATTTGGAAGGCGATAGTGGAGGGCATGCACGCCTATCCATTCTCCATATGAAATGTGATTAACTTGGAATCAGAGGGGTCTACTACCCCTAGAGCGGCTAGTAGGGATTTCCACTGCATTGGGCATGTTTTAATTACCTCAAGAGCGGACATGGCGGTTGGCATTTGGGCCAAATCATCCACAACGCTATAGCTGACTACAGCTCTAGCTGTGGCATTATTGGTGATTCTACATATGGGGGGGCGCGGGAACGGGGGTAATTGGAGAGGTAGGTTGGTTGTCTTGGACGTAGATGTTGCTGATGATTCAACAAGTTTGGTAGTGGTACCGTATTCGTTTCGTCTAGTATGTAAGTTGACCTCTTCAGTGGCCATGGTCATCAGGTGGTGGACACCTGTTTCGGTCGTGGGTGATACCCCTGGAGCATTGGGATTGGCCTGGGGAGGGGTAGCGGTTGCCACCAATCGTTGGACTAGTAGTGGGTTTTGAAGCATCATGGGAGGAGGTCCTTGTGGTGCCGGGTTGGGTTGTGCTTGGTTTGTAGCATTAGCAGCCTGTTGGGCCTCGTTTTGAATGGCCTACTTCACGCGACCCATGAGGGGACACTCAAATGTATAATGCCCATAGACCTCACAGAGTGTGCATGGTTGGTTTGTGCGCAATAGGGAATTGCACCTTGGTGCATTTGGTCGCGGCGGGTTCTGGGCTGGCTGATTTGCTGTGGCATTGTTGGGGGGATTTGATTGTTGACCGCCTCCCTGTGGTTGGTTGTTTCCCTGGTTTCGGGGCTGGTTATTTCTATCTTGCCCTTGTTGATTGTTGGGGGAAGGTTGGTTGGGATGGTTTTGCTGTGCAAACACTTGTCCCAACGGAGCGGGTGGAGTGGGGGCAGGGGCTTGGACTTGTTGCACTGGTGGTGCATAGTAGATTTGTGGGGGTGGTAGTGCCATGAATGTGGGTATTTTCCCCACATACTATTGTGCTGGCCAAGCTATAGCTTGAGTCTGCTGCGGTGGTGCAGGTTGTGCATAGGAATTTGTTGCTCCGGACTGAGACATCATTCTAGCATAGTCCAAAGCTTGGTTTTGGTATGCAACATTAGCGGTGTTGCTTGGTTGCGGTGCCACAGTAGGTGGTGTCGGTTGAGGCTATGGTTGTTGGGAGACTGACCCTATGATGACATCTGCTATGTGGGATGCCCCTGGTGCATTGCGGTAGGAGGTACTTGGATGGGGAGCATCTGAAATGACAGTGTACAAGTATCCAGAATGGGCGTAAATGAGATCAAATTGTTGGGCCTTCAATATGGCCTCTTCTTTAGATTGGGGACATTCAAATGCAACGTCCTTTGTGATGGGTGGGAGAAAAGTCTTAAGGAACCAATCCAAGAAGATCCTGTCATCAAGTTGGATCTTACATAAGCTATGATGCCATTGCCACTCATGGATATGATCCGTGATGTGAGTAGTGGTGTTTTGGTGACAAGATAGTAGGATCTCCACCCCCTTGTCATATCTGACAGGGAGAAGGAAATACTGTAGGAACATGAATTCTAAGGAGTTGAAGTCGAGCTACTTGGCTTGTGGTAGCTCAATGTACCATTTGGCTGTGGCACCTATAAGGGTGCATTGGAATAGCCTTAGCTTGATGGAGTCTTCTACGATGCTATTAGATGAGTACCATAGATGGAATGTCATAATATGATTTTGGGGACATTCCCTGGCTTTGCCTTCAGACTTTGGGATGTCTGAAGGCATCTTAGTTGGCATGGGTGGCCAAAAATATTGGTGACAGATGGGGTTATTTGTCAATCTATCCAAGTCAGGCAAGTTCAAATGAGCCATGAATGGCATATTTGACCCCAAGTTGATGTGGGATGGGGCTACCATGGGAGTGGGGTTTGCAGGTGCATAATGCATCTGAATGGCTGGAAGTGCTTGTGGTGGCACCATGGAGGATGGGTCAATGCTTCCAAGTGTTGTGGGTGGGATGGTATGGTTAGCAGGGGAATTTCCCCCATGTATGGTGGTAGGGGAAATGTGGGTGATTGGTGCATTACCCCCTTGTGTGGTAGGGGGGACAATGTGCGTGGAGGGGCCACTGCCCCCATGTGTGGTCACTGGACTAGCTTAGCTAGTCACTATGGGTGGTGGAAAGTGGCTAATGACAGTATGCATAACTGTGCTTGGACCACTTGCCACATCATGGATGACTGGTTGTGATGTGGACATGGGTCCACTTGCTAAGGTTAGACCAGAAAATGGATCCGGGTTTGCACTATCCATGGGGCTTGATGGTGCGGTGTGGAGGTCTGGTTCAAATTGATATGGGTCTGAATTAGAATCAGAGGCTATGTGGCCCTCTGATGGTGTGGAATGTCACTAAGAATGGCTATGACGGTGCCGACTGAGTGTTCCAAATGGTGGTGGTTTTCCTCTTAGGCGTGAGGAAGATCGTGGAGGATCAATTGTGTTCGCTTGTGTGTATGAAACTGGTGAGTATGAAATTTGGACCCCAGTTTCAATGGCTTCCTATTAGCTGATGGTGGTCTCTTTTCCACCAAGACTGCTAGAAGACAACGCTTGGCTTGTTCCTCATGGGTGCTTCTACTCAATCGGAAGGGGTTGTTGCCCATTTTTATTGGCAATTCCTCTCAGCGGCCAGCTACTTTGGGGTTCTTGTGGTACTCCTCACAATGATTTTCTAGGAAAATCCCAAGTACTTCCCATAGTTGTAGCAGTCAGGGACTTATGTCCTCAAAGACTACAGAGTTGATTGAACTTAGTGTAAATTTGGTAAATTTTAAGGCTCACTTAGCGTCATGAACTTAGTTGGGTTAATTATGTGGTATGGTGTGTTGGTTTTCTTGCTTGTTCTGGTATTTGGTTTGCAATATGGTTTATGAATTCATGGTAGAGATCACATCATGGTTTTTTATGCAAACATGAACATAAATTTGTAAGCAAATGTAGTGATTAACCCTGAATGTTGGCCTAACTAAATGTCTTCCTCTCAGTGGTATTCTTCTTCAACCAAGAGAAGCTACTGCGCTCTCAACAGAATGGGACTAAGCCCATCCATAGATCCTCAGGTCACCTCCCAAGTGCTAGGTTGGTCAAGCAGGGAGGATGCTTAGCACCATGAGAAGCCCTCCTTCTCTACCCCATGTACCTTCCAGGTCACCTGGTTTTAGTGGTTTGGGAAAAATGCCATGGAGTGCCTAGATCTATACGAGATGTCCCTTCATCATATCCCAGAATACCCTAGAGGGTGATGACTAGGTAGAGGAGGAAGAGGGAAGAAAGATGTTTAATTTTATGTTACTTTTAGTTAGGCTAATTCATTTTATTGAACCTTAGTGATTGATTTAGCATATACACATTTGTTCATTGATTCATTTGCAAAAAATGAAAACTAGAATTAAAAGAGACCTGTGATGGTGGACAGAGGCGGCTGGGATGCACTAACAGTCCTATAAAACTAAAAATTACTGCTAATTAAACTAGAAAACAACTTCTGTGTGACAGGCCACACATTTCTGACCAAATCCCGCAAGGGGGTCATGAGATTTTTCCAGAAATGAGCGAAGGGGTCACACAAAATGCCAAAATAGCTGCAACTTGAGATCCTGGGCTGAAGTTGCACTTGTCTAAGGATTAAGTGTGCCCTAGGTGTGCCTTTCTACCAATTAAGTGTGCCGTCCCTCACCTTTTCCCCTGATAAGAGTGACCTGCTTCAGAAAGGGGTGTTTTGGTGCTGTAGGGTCAGATCTAGCCGACAGTAACTGGTACTGGGTCAGTCTGACTCGGATCGACCTAGCAGAGGCTTCAACACTGACAGAAAATAGGAAATAAAGTATATTTAAATAGATCTAACAGAACATTTTTTAAAACTAGGGTAAAAACTGAAAAACTTGAAAAACTTGAAATTTTTTCCCAGGGATCCTGTGGGATCGACCCAGTGGAGTTGCCAAATCTGTAGTGAGAATTTATCCTCACTACAGGGGAAGAAATGGATCTCTTGTGCCTCTAGGGCACAAGGGTAGGTTTCTACCCTTAGAAAACAGTAAAAAATGGAATGTAAAATGGTAAAAATAGAGTTGCGAATTGAAACTAAGATAATCTAAGCTATGGCAAGTAAATGGAAGCTACAGTAAAGTAGATCTAAGAGAACAAAATAAAATAAAAGAGATGAAGCATTGATGAACCCCTCTGCGAATAGTAAGTTAGGGTTTTGCCTCCAAAACCTGCAAAATAAACTTATACTACTATCAAGACAACCTGCAAATGATGTTAATGGAAAACCTGCAATTGAAAATATTGGTTAGAAAACAAAACAAGTAAATAAACATGCATGAAAAGAAGCTATACTTCACTTAGGTGGAAATGGGCCACCATGCCCTAGCTCATGGGAGCACCTCTCTCTTGGCTAGGAACCAAAGGCTTGGAGAAATGGAAATGGAGGAGAGGGAGAGTGGGTGGTTTGAGAGCAAGAGGTCTCAGAGCTTCCACAGGAAGCATAACAATATGCAAATGAGGAGTGTTTTGAGAGTGAACCCCCACCCTCCTTTAATAGTTTTTTCAAGGGATTTTAGGGTTTTAAGCCCTTGGTCAAGGTTTTAGCCCCTTTAGCCCTAACTTTAGCCCCTTTCAGTGTTTTGGCCCATTTTTTTAGGGCTTTATCTCTTGGGGTCTATTTTGGGCTCTTTTTGGGGTTTTTAGCCCTTTTCTTCATCCTTGGGCTCTTTTGGAGGTGTGGGGGTCAAATGGAAGGTCATGGAAGGTCTTATGGAGTGAAATGAGTGTTTTGAGATGGTTTCCTTGGGTGGTGTAAGCCATGGAGATCTGTTTTAGGATTTTTGGGTTAACACTCATCTTGAAATGAGAACCTCAACTATAAATAGCAAAAGATTAGATATTACCAATTTGAGGTGTTCGTCCTGGCTCCGGAGCTGGATGATTTAGGGTTTGTTAGAGAAACCCTAATTTTCAAAACTTGGAATCTTTTATACCTGATTGGATAGAAATATGGGCCTCTTAAAGGTGACCTGTCCAATGTAGTCCTTTTCTGAAAATAGTGGAGGGAAGCTCTCGTAATAGGAAGCCCTAGTTTTCCAATTTCCTCTGCAGAAATTCTTGATAGTGTTCCTATGGTATCTCTGAAAGTACTACTCCTATATGTTTGAAATTTTTTATTCAGGCAGCCTTTTTTTTCCTCTTTCCAACACCACAGGTTTGACAAGAATGGGTTTCACCAATTGGGTCTTATGAGAGTTTTCCCAAGGTGACTTCTTTCAATACTTTTTAGCATAGGGAACTTGTACAGACCGACACGTGTCAATTTTTCATGATCAAAGTCTGAAAATTTTAACATAGAAATTAAAGTCTGTGCCCTATCTGGGACATCTTGAAAAATCATATTTGGACCTTCATATCCCGAGATCTAGCAATATCCCTAGGTATCTTGTTTAGGAATGAATCCTCGAAGAGCCTAGAACCCTGATGTGGAGGAATCATATCTCCTAGAATATAGCAAATATGAGGCTGAAATGTTTTCATAGAGTACATCAAATATTGATACTTCTTCAATCTCGAGATATAGCGAATGAACCAAAACTACCAGTTTTAGTATTTTAGGGTTTTTCAGGCCCAGGGTCAAACTAGGGTTTGACTTTCCTGAATTTTTACTTAACCAAAGACTTGGAACTTGGTATCTAAACTTTGATTTTGATGAGGAGATAAATCCTATGCTGGGCTCACTCAAAATTTCCTCTTCTGTAAAAAGCCCTAATTTCTCTCAGCAAAAACTGAAAATGCCTGGAATCAAATTATGCTTCAACAGAAATATGTGCCCTTCAATGGAGAGTTATCCTAGCCTCCTTTTGCTGATGATATATGGAGAGAGACCCAAAAAGTAAGAATCCCTAGCTTCTGCAGTTGCACAGTGTCTTCTTCTCAGGTAAGCTCTGATACCATGTTAGATTTTTATCATTTAAGCAAGATGATATTAGGATCTTATCTAAGAGAATAACAAGCACATCAATCAATCACAAGAGACAACAGACACAAATATTTTCCTCAGGGAAACCATAAAGGAGAAAATTTCACAACTTCCTCAAAGATAGAATGAGCACTAAAAGTAAAAGACAAAGATACAAAGATGATCTTCAACAATTGCTCTCTCTCTCTCTCTCTCTCTCTCTCTCTCTCTCTCTTATTCTAGATACATCTCTCTCTCACTAATGTGCTACAACTGAGTGTGAGTGTATGTTCTAAATAGAGAGGTTCACTCTCTGTTTATACTATTTTTTGACTTAACATTAACTCACCAGGGCTGAATTCTCTAGGAGAGTCTATTAACCCTAGTGCCCCACAACTATGAGGAATTCGACCCCTGATCAACAAGGAAGGTTAACCTTTATGACTTTACAAGAATTGTTTACATTAATGATTCTCCCGATAGGAAAATCAGGGACCAATCAAATATAATCTATGAAATACATAAATGAATACATTCCGAAGTTGCAAATACATCAACAGTTGGTGCATCCAACAAGTTGGAGCTTACAAAAACTATTGTAAATATAATTTTGCAGTATATAAAGAATTGGTGGTTTACCCATTTGGGGTTCCATGATAAAAATAATTTATTTGTGTATCTTGTTGATTCTATGTTTTGATTAAAGTTTAATAAGTGGTTAAACTGGTAAAATGTTAACAATATTGATTCACCCTCCCTCTTAGTATTTCCCAATATTCCAACAATTGGTATCAGAGCGAGGTGCCTTCTCAGCAGTTTAACCACTAGAAGGAAGATTCTTAAAAAAAAAAAAAAGAATTGTTCATATCAAAACAATTGCACACATCAATTGTGGATACAATAAAAAATAGGTGGCATAATCAGTATCGTGAAAATGGATGAAATTATGAAGACGTTACTTGAACCAAGCATGGATGTTCAAGTTCCCTTATTTGATGGAGTTAATTATGATGATTGGAGAGAAGCTATGAATAAGAATTTGAAGTCTAAATGATTAAATGTATGGAATGTTTTTGTAAGTAAGAAGTGGTATATGAAGAATAAAACCAGATCTTCAAGAGAAGACTAGAAAAACAATTCAATTGCCTTACATACCATCAAGAACGGATTATAAAATGAAGTCAACATGAATTTAGGTTCCTACACTGTTTCCATAAATCTGTGGCTCAAGATAGAAGAAATATATCAAGCCAAGAATCAAAGTCTAGAAGAAGGAATTAATAAAAAATATAATGAAGATAGAAGAGAAGATTTGATAAATGATGAAGAGATAAATGGAAGCATTAGGTTAGAATTTCATGAAAATTCAGATTGCAGCAATTATGGTGATGTAAATATCTTTAAATAAAATAAGGAAAACTTAATAACCCTTAAAAATCAAATTTCAATTACTAAAGATGAGGATTTGAGAAAATTGAAGGAAGACTTCATTACTATAGGGTGAAATCATGAATATGGGTGTCTATTTCGTGTGAATATTTTTTCTAAATCCATATTCTGTAACATTTTGGCCGAACTAATTTATGTTTTCAGCCGAAAACATAGAACTTACTTTCGGCTGAAAAAATTGTTCGGCCTAAAGTTACTTTTAACGGATACCGCTAACTTTAAAGTTAGAAAGAACTAACTTTCTAACTTTAAAATTAACGGTATCCGTTAAAAGTAACTTTCGGCCGAAATATTTGTTCAACCGAAAACGTATAAATATTTTCAGAAATGGAATTCCATTTCATTTTTTCAGTTTCTTCCAATGTCGAAGAGATTGGATCATATAAAATACTTACAATTTCTCTTCACAAATAATACCATTAGTTGCATAATTCAATCTACTTTCTATAAATGTGAATTTTGTTGAATTTGGTGTCAGCCACTAATTTTATTTATTATATTTCTTAGAAGGTGTCTGGATTTCTTCAAAATTTAATAGAATTCATTGAAATGAAAATTCAATAACTTCTTAAAGACACGATAAAACAATATGGAAAAATAATGGTTCCCAACATTGATGTTTTGTCTTCAAAAGGGCACTTTTAGTTTTTTTTTGTTTTGAACTGGAAATTAGGGAAGATGCTTGTCAAACTAAATATGCCAATTTTATGCTAGTTTTTCAGATTGGTCCACTTCAAAAAATTCTAATAATTATTGCATGCGGTTGTTGGATACAAACTTATAGACAGATGCTTGTACAATCTGTCTATATCATCATAACATATTTTGTTTTTAATGAACAGTAGTTGAATAATGAATTAACTAGTGTCTAAAAACATGACTATTTATCATAATTTCATTAATTAATAACATACTATCAAATACTTGCAAAAATGACATATCAAATGCCAATATAAAAAAAACTAAAAAATAACCGATCGAAATCTAACACAATTCTCTATAACTTTTGTTTTTACTGCAAAATGAAATTCTAAATATGAATATAATTTAATTTTCTCTAATTTGACAAAATTTCAAAAACAACACTCCTTTCTCATTAACCCCCCCAAAATAGACACTCAGATTCATGATTTCACCCTATAGTATGAGATACTAAGAAGAAACTAGGCGTTTATCCTACAAAAGCTTTTGATGAAATTGAAAACAAATTAATGACCACTTTAGATGAATTTGAAAATCTTCAAAATATAAATGCGCTATTACAACAGCTATGGGATTAATCTAAGAAGAAAAGATATGGACAATATAATCATCCAGTAGAATTTGAAGAAAAGTCAGAATCCCTCGAGGTCAAGTTTCTGGAATTGATAAAGAAGCATGGGGCAGCTGAGATAACAATAAATGAGCAAAGGATTTAGGTGGATAACAAAGAAAGGTAATTAAAGGAAGCCTTCTCAAATTTTAATTCTCAATTAGAAGATAAACTTAAAGAAATTAATACAGTGAAGGATAAAGTTAATTACCTGCAAGAAAAATTAACAACTCTGGAATCCATGGAAGATAATTAAGACTCTGAGAATTTTCTTGCTAACTTAGTAGGGAAACTAAGAGGAAAAGAAAAAGAAAAGGAAGTCTTGAATTATCAAGTATTCAATATAACAAAACAAATTGGAGATGCTAAAAAGATAATTTCTAAACAAGACATCTAGTTGGGAATGTAGCTTGAAAACTTTAAGTGGAAATAAAATATGAAGAAACAACTGAAGAATCAGGAAGAAGAGATCAAGGGTTTAAAGACCAAATTTGATGATCTTACTCAAGAAGTTCAAATGCTAAAGGATTGTGGCAAGTCAAAAACCTATGTTGAAGAACTTAAAGGGACAAGTGAAATAATTTCAAATATGAAGATTCAAATTGAAGAAACCAAACGAATTGAAGAAGTTATGAAAACTCGGTTAAATAATAAGGGAAATATCTGTAAAAAACTCAAGATTGAATTCGAAAAGGTCAAAAGTGAGGAAGGATATACATGTCTCATAGAAAATGAGATAAATAAAAGTTACACTGGAACTCTTAAAGATACATTCACAAGAGGTGAAGAAAGGAAAGCAATGGATTATCTTCAATCCAAACATATTTCTCCATACAAAGGAAATGACAAGAGAAATCTATATAATAGATCAACCATTATAGATGAAATTTGGAGTAAGAAAATACCAGCCCATGATAGAACTGGTCTTGGATATAAAAGATATAAAGAATTTGAGGAAGGTTCTTCCTCTTTGAAAAGATAGAGTGCAATCACAAATCAGATACCATATCAAAACTCTACCATGAGAAGGAATTATGGAATACAAAGGCTAAAACATGAAACATATCAAAAAGGAAGCTTATCATATCATACTAACACTTGGTATCAGAGCGGGATCCTTCACCACAGTTTAACCACTGGAAGGAAGATCCGATTAAAAACCACTATGGATCAACAAGAACAGATTTACACAGTGAATGGATCTACATTACTTGGAAAATAAGAATACATATTTTGGAGTACAAGAATGAAAATTTATCTGAATGCATTTGGACCTGATGTATTGAATTCCATGATCACCGATTACTTCCCACCAAGGAGAATAAGGACTCCATCTCAAAAGAAATCCAAGAAAGGTAACTCAATGGAAATGGATACAATCATTGATGGATTACCTGATGATTTCAAAGAGAATATAGGTGAATGTAACTCTGCAAAGGAACTTTGGGACAATATAAAAGAACTCTACTCAGATGAAGCATGTCAATTAGAACAAAGTTGAGTCTACAACAAGTCTAGTGATGAAGACTCTTTTGAACAAGAATCATAGATTGAAACAAAAGTCAATCTTGAATATAAGCTTGAGTGTGCTTTGTATGAACTGAGAAAACATAAACAGAAGTATAAACAACTAAAGGATCTCATGCTGGAGAAAAGGAAGAAACAAGGTTCAAACGAGGAAAAACTTGAGCAAATCATAGCATACTTTAGAATCCAATCCCAACTGGATCAAGAGAGATTAGAATCCCGGGAAAAATATCTTAATAAGGAGAAAAAACAGGTTGAAGAGCTCAAACAACAGCTACTAGAATGTGAAGAAGAAAATCATACCTTAAAAAGTAAAGTCTGCACAAGAGGAGATACACTATTCAATATAGGAAGATTTTAACTTCAAGGAAGAAGCAAAGGAGATAAAAAATCAGCAGAACATTAATGATAATCTCAAAGAAGAAATACAAGAATCTAAAAGATTTGAAGAAGAAGTTACTTTTCTTAATAAGAAGCTTGATGAAGAAACTATTAAAACAAAGTTTGAGAATAACTCATAGACTTTAGATGACATCTTGAGTAGAAAAATACCATCAAAAGATAAATTTGGTTTAGCGTATGACAATGAAAGGATGTCAGAATGTTCCTCCTTCACAAACCAAGGAAGAAACATAAGAGGTTGTGTTGCTACACTAAAGAGTCCATTTATGAAGAAGGAAAGTCAAAAATTTTCTCCCTCCTCCCATAATAAAGACAAAACTAGCATGATACCTAAAGGACCAATGAAAATTAGAGTCCAACAGATCTTTCTTGGTCATTGTTACACATGTCTTAATTTTGGACATATGGCCAAAGAATTTAAGATGAGGAAAAATGCTTCAATAGAAGGTCAAGAGCAAAAGAAGGAATGGAAGAAGATGGAAGATCAAAGATCCCTCAAACATAAAGGAATATTTTATGAATATTTTCACTATTGTCACAAGTTTGGTCACAATATTATTAATTGCAGAACAAAGAGAAAATATCTAAGTAGGGAATCCAAGAAACAAACAAGGTCAATAAGCAGGGTATCTCATGGAAATATGTGGAGAATAAAGGAATACGTCAAAGATATAGAAGAAATAAATATTTCAAACATTAAAGAAGTTTCCCAAGATGATGAGGAGCATAATAATGTTGTAGATAAGAATGACATTCATTATGATGGAAAGCCAGATGAATATGTAAAAGAACACACCAATGATGATAAATAAGAAGTTGGTGATGATAGTGGAACTGAAGGTGGATGTTTTTTTTTCTAAAAAATAAAAATAAAAAAATAAAAAAAATCCCATGACTTAGAAAAGAACCTTGAAAAGAACATTAGAAGGGATCATATACTCAGGGGGAGTCAAGATCAGAAAATTGCAAATGGTACGTGAAAAATTATCTTTTGATAAGAAGAAAAGAATGTGTTGAGGTTGACATCAAAAAAATTAGAGAAGAAGAAATGATTATGGTTGCATAATAAGACTAAGTGTCAGATTGAAGACTCATAAGAGTACTTGGTAAAATCCTATATTCCTCAAAGACAAGAAAAAGTGTAGAAGTGACAAATTGAAAAACAAGACCTTGTCAAGAGACCATCCATGTGACAAATGAAGTATCAAAAGAACAAGTGAAAGTTGAGAAGTTTCTTATATGAAATTGAAGACTCCCTAAAGAAGAACAAGCTATATGATGCAATTTTTTTAGGAATAAGTATATGGTAGGAAGCCATGAGTTGAATGAAAGAACTCAAGGACAAATCAATAAGTATAAATTTTGTCACAAAAAGAAGAAAATGTTACAAAGAGGAGTGTTACACATAAAACTCGTCATCATCATGTGATGAGGTCCCAAACATTAGTTATTACCTTGAATCCCAAGTTGTGAAGTGAAAATACTGGCCCAGACTTCAATCTTGCATATACCGCTTATGCCCTTAAGACAAGGGGAGTTACCTTATTTAGTAACACCTACCATCTCTTGGCAGTAGGCAATGCCATCTCCTTTTCCTCTTTTTCAAGGCATAGTTATGCCCCTTCATCTCTTTGTCATAATGGAGGAGAAGTGCTATCCTTGGTAAAAAGTGAAAAAGAGAGGTTTCCATGAAGCTTACTGAAGGAAGTATTCGTGGCACCCTTATCCCTACTCCTGAGGACCAATTTGACTCAAGATATATCCTTTTGGGATCTCCTATCCACCTCACCCACCATTTAATCAACCATCCCTATCCATCCAAGGCCTATAAAAGAAGGCTCATACCCCATGGTTGAGAGGGAAAAACACTATGTTGTTGCATTGACATTCTGGCCAAATCAATAGGATGAGCATAGAAGGAGAAAGTTGGAGATTTTGGGGACAAGGAATTGGCATGTCAAGGAGCATATCAACACTAAGGTGAAGGTTGTAAACTTATTCTTCATCTTTAATGCAAAGTTGGTTCCTTTCCCTTAAGTTATGTTATGTTATAATCATGTATTTTATTATTGGATTCCTTAGTCATTGACATAGAATTGTGGATTATATTCTAGTGATTTTTTATCTTGTTTGCTTGTTTCATGTGATTTCGCAAGTACGTCCATGAAGAGCCATCACCATAGGAAACATCTACATCACTCCATCAAAGGGACTCATTCCAATTCTCCACAACTTCTAGGGGAAATCTTCCATCTCTGTTGTAACTCATTTGTTCTAGATCTGAACCATTCAAAATAGATGAACAACTCTTGTCTGCAAGAGGTGCATTTTTCCTAGCAACAAATCGAATGAATCCGCTTAGGAAGAGCTTTCAACACATCTAATCTTCCTTGGTCTTCAAACCCTTGTCTAAAATCCAATCTCCAATCTTTCATTGGTCAGATCTACTAGCTGATCTTGTGAGATCTTATTTCAGTTGATCAAATCTACTAGTTGATCCAGTGAGATCTTATTTCAGTTGATCAAATCTACTAGCTGATCTAGTGAGATCTTGGTTTGGTATTGTCAGATCTGTTTAGATATGAGTCATTCTTACTTTTTGTACTTCATATTCCTGTCAATTCATGATTTTAATTCCAATATTACAGCTGTTGAATTTTCTATTTTTTCCATTGTTTTGTTCCTTGATTTCTATAAGACACCGCGCATGCACATTGGACATTAAGTGGTGGCACCTCCTGTGCTCAGTATTCAAGAAGTAGTGCCACCACTTTGTTGCAGTGGACAAGAAGTGGTGCTGATCCAAAACTGCTCTGTCACCAACCCTTGAGAAGCAGTGCTAGGTAGGTCTTCTACTTGCTTGTCATTTCAAAACTTTAGGATTTTTTCTTTCTGTTCTGTGAATTTTTGGGATTATTTGCAGATATATGAGTAGTTAGATTCAAAATATGCATGTAGTAAAATGCTTGTTTTGTTGAATTTAAAAGCTAGGTTACACTCATCATTTTGATTGCTTATATGCTTGATTTTCATTCTCGAAAGGAGTACTTGGAAGTTTTGCTCAGTTAGATCTCTTCTTGCTGTTTGATAATACTGAAAAGGAATACTTGCTTGTTGGTTTTTTCTTCCATTCTTTGTTAAGTTTACAAAAGACTTCTTTTTTCTTTTAAAAAATAATTTTTTTTTGTTGAGATTTGATTAGAATTCAGTTTGAAGACGAATTTTTGGATCTATGACTAGCCTCATAAGATTTTAGATCTCCATATTCTTCTTTCTTTTTACACTTTTGTCTCAACAAAATAAAAAATATATCATATTTTTAAGTGATATATTTCCATTTTTTGAAGAAAATTGAAAAAGTGCTTAGTGTGCCTTTGAGTATTTTTATCTTTCTTTTTAGGAAAAGAGATCTTACCTCATTTGCTTGCTTCCAAATATCATATTAGAAATGTATTGCTTGTTTGTATTCTCAGAAAGATTTGTTAGTTAGACTGTTCGGGAAAGTTTTGTTTTTGAAATGAAATTGAAAAATAAAATACTCTCTCCTTCCCATAAGTAGGCATGCTTTGAATGGTAAAGTGAAAAAAATTGCATATTATAATTGCATGGTTTTTCTTTTCTTTCATCACCCCATGCATTCACATAACCGTTAAACTTAAAATTAACGGTAGCTATAAGTTAAAAATATTAGTAAATTGAGTGATAGGTTAAATACATGTTCCAGCATCGTAAAACATAGGAGTTGTCATTTATTTCATGCACTGCAACCCAGGACCTACTCGGTTCTTCCACGTACTGTCAGTATATAGAACGGCCTTTCAAGTACCCTTGAGGTATATCAAAAGGTACTTCACATACTCTAGTGTATATCGAAAGGCCCCTTGTGAATGGTTGTGCATTAGACAACACTACTACGTATTTGAACTCCCATGTACCTTGTGTATATCGAGAGGCCCTTCTAGGATTCCTGAGACCATATGAGAAAATCCCTTTTGGTCGTCTTGTTGGAGAAATACACCAAGAACAACACTTGGGGAGATTACTATGCAGATGTCATCCAGGTAGTTGGGTATTCAGGTGAGGATAGTTGATCCTCCTTGCAGCTCTTTACTGTTGGACCCTGCGGTATATAGCGAGTTGCAAAAACTTGACAATCCTAGTGAGGAACCAACTTGTTTATCCCCTCTTATCACTTAAGTTTTCTTGTGGGTTGTAGTTTGTGTAGGAGAAGTTGTGTGATTTTTCTAGTTTTGAAACCCTAGCTTAGGTCTTAGTGACCATACAATCTGGTTGAGTTTTAGTTGAGACGATCCAGAAGAAACTAGGGCTTACCACCCGACTTTCCTCCTGTCACAGGGGAGATCCCAATGGAAACCATAGATCAAGGAGTTGCAACTGAATCCCATGTGGAAGGAAGCCCAGTTGTGGAAAGTGGAGAACAATTCACTTATTACGTTAATTTATTGGTCCAACAGCCTCCTATGGCTGACACTTCCTTTCATTCTTCGATGGAAGGTCGTACCGATATTCCTGTTGAAACTGAATACGGCCCTAATGCCCCTTTTTGGAGAACTTCTATGGGTCAATCCATTTCTGAATTTGGGGTTACTAGACCTTGTTTTGAGAACCCTCCACCTGGTGAGGATGATTATAAAAGGATCCAAGCATCTCTTGATTACGCTTTCAATTTTCAAGAGAGATTGGAAATAATTATTCCCTCACCCATACCTCACAAAGAACCTATGTCGACTCTTTTACCCTGTCTTTCGGATCCTTGGCCTTTTGCATATCATACATGTTTCGAGACTTTAGCTCTTATTGATGATATTCCACCTCGTGGTGTGAATCCTCATAATCCAAGTCAAAACTCAAATCGTACAATTTCAAGTCCAAGGTCTATTTCTAGTCCTCCCATACCCTCTATATCTGGGGGGGAATCCTCAGCTCAAATGGTATCAGTACATTCCAGCATCGGGGGAAAACCCTCATCGTGAGTTACATTATCTGTTAGTGGATTTTATACTAGTGCTAGACATACTTTTTCTATAGGAAAACTCGTAGTGGTTGTTTCTCCCACCACCACCAATATGGTAAACCCTCCGTCAAGTTTAGGACAACCCTTAGGGGCACAACCTATAGTCAACCAAACTTCTTGGCGTTATGGTTACCTGGGGAATCAACTACCTATAGGAAACATGAACTATCCACCTGCATCTATAGGAACTATGTATCCTAGAATCCCTTACCCTAGAAACATGTTTACGTCATGGGGGAAACCTAATTGGTTCTATATGCTAGTAATGGGAGGAATTCCTATTCTTACTGCTAGAGGTTATAGAGATCCACCTTACGATGGCCCACCCTTTGAAGGGCCACCAGATAGAGGTCCACCTTACGGAGGACCTCCATTGGGAGGACCACCACCCGAAGGCCTACCACTCAGAGGCCCACCTTCGGGGGGACCACCACCCAGAGGCCCACCTTCTGGAGGTCCACCACTTGGGGTCCACCTTCTGGGGGACCGCTGTAACACCCTAGTTTTAACCCCGATTGCATTTAAATAATATGATGGAAATAATAATGGTGTGTGTTATACCAAAATCTTGTCACCATCATGTGATAAGACATTTGACATACCTGCTTGCCCTGAATCCTAGCTTCTAGAGTGGAAACTAAATGGTTTTTCATCAATATGTCATACAAATTCCTAGCATCACACATTCCCCTTTATCCAGGATCAGTACCCCTGCTCGCACCTCCTTTCATCGGTTGTCCACAAGCGATGCCACCACCCATTTCCCTTGGTCCATAGGCGGTTATTACCAGAACCGCTCTGTCATAGAAGGAGAAGCGCAGTACCTTGGGTACAAATGGAACAAGAGAAGTTTCTCGAGGATTCTAGATGATAAGCCTCATGTACTACCTTATCCCTACTGTTGTGCATTGGTTTAGCTTGAGATCCCTCATCCTAGGATCTTAGAGGCCACCTCACCTACTAATTTCTCAACTATCTCTATCCTTTAAATCCCTATAAATATGAGCTCATACCCATGGTTAAGGAGAGACCATTGAAGGTATCATTATGCTGTTGGATTGATCCTTGGCCCAAGATCATTTGGAGAGAGCATAGAGAGCTAGAGTCAAAGCCTTTTGGGATGAAGAGCTGGTTTCATGGAGATGCATGTCAACACTAAGGCTTGGTTGTAAACTTCTTCATATTTCTAATGCAAGTTGGTTTATGTCCCACATATGATGTTGTTGTTGTGATTTCCCATATATATGTTGCTAGATTCCTTAGTCACTAGCATAGATTAGTAGATCATATTCTGGTTGCTTTGATCTGTTTCACGTTGAGCTTGATTGCAGGTACATAGGTGGACTATCAAAGCCTTGTATTTCAGATATTTACAGCGTCTAGGGAGAGTCTTCAACCTCTATCCTCTATTTGTTCTGGATCTAAACCATTTAGACCAGTGGAACACCTTGCTGTCCGCAAGAGGTGAAATATTCCAGCCAACAAATAAAGCAAAGGAGCTCATGCCTACTTGACTGCATACTCCGATCGAGCCGACATTTTCATCTCCTGGTGACAACTTGTTCTCAAAGATCTCGTTTATCGTATCACTCTAAGACTCATGCTTTGGGGGGCATCCTGTTATACCAAAATCCTGTCACCATCATGTGATAAGACATTTCACATACCTACTTGCCCTGAATCCCAGCTTTTGGAGTGGAAACTAAATGGTTTTTCATCAATCTGTCATACAAAATCCCAGCACCGCGCATGCCCCTTTATCTAGGAGCAGTACCCCTTCTTGCATCACCTTTCATCAATTGTCCACAAGCGGTGCCACCGCCCATTGCCCTTGGTCCATAGGCAGTTATTACCAGAACCGCTCTGTCATAGAAGGAGAAGCACGATACCCTAGGTAAAAAGGGAAAAAGAGAAGTTTCTTGAGGCTTCTAGATGATAAGCCTCGTGTACTTCCTTATCCCTACTATTGTGGGTTGGTTGAGCTCAAGATCCCTCATCCTAGGATCTTAGAGGCCACCTCACCCACTAATTTCTCAACCATCTCTATCCATTAAAGCCCTATAAATATGAGCTCATAGCCATGGTTGAGGGGAGAAAATTAAAGGTATTGTTATGTTGTTGGATTGATTCTTGTCCGAAGATCATTTGGAGAAAGCATAGAGAGATAGAGTCGGAGCTTTTGGAAATGAAGAGCTGGTTTCATGGAGATGCATGTCAACACTAAGGCTTGGTTGTAAGCTTCTTCATATTTCTAATGCAAGTTGATTTCTATCCCATATATGATGTTGTTGTTGTGATTTCGCATATATATATGTTGCTAGATTCCTTAGTCACTAGCATAGATTAGTAGATAATATTCTGGTTGCTTTGATTCGTTTCGTGTTGAGCTTTTTTGCAGGTACATAGGTGAACTGTCAAAGCCTTGTGTTCCAGATATCTACAATGTCTAGGGAGATTCATCAACCTCTGTCCTCTATTTGTTCTGGATCTGAACCATTCAGACCAGTGGAACACCTTACTGTCCACAGGAGGTGAAATATTCCAGCCAACAGTGTGGAGCTCAAGGAAAAATCCCCACCATCAATTTAGTGTTTATGTTTCGACGATTAAGATTTTGGCCGATGGTGTTTTTATGCTAGCTGAACATTATAATTTTGGACATCATGTTAAATTTGCAATTTTAATTAAAATCCTACAACTAGCTATGTCAATGCAACAATTGAGATGGGGGAATGATTTTTCCTAAGGATAAGGGGGGGATTGGAAGAGTGGGTAGAAATTTGAAATGGGCAGAGCACCATTTTTGGGAAAACACATTTTTAAAAAAAAATTCTTGGGCAAGAAAATGCTTTCCTTTCCCTCATGCAGTCATGCTTCACCTTCCCCTCATGAGTTGGACTATGTGGAATGTTTTGGCAAAGGGATTCAGGGAATTCACGCAGCAAGCAAGAAAAACCACTATGAGTCTTGATCCTTCACAATTTTTCTTGTTCTATGAATTTTTTTCCTTTTTACGATTTTCCTGTCTGTTAGTCATTTCCTAAATGCGAATGCCTAGAATTCCATTTGTGGTTTTGAATTAAATAACCAACAAACAATTTCATTTTTGGTTATTGCAGTAGTCGGTCTGGCTCAAGCAATGCTTAGAAATTCGTAATTGTTGTGTGTGTATTCCTTGGATTCTGTTATGTTTCGTTAATCCCATAATTGAGATCGCTATGTGTACATCCTTGTTTGACATCTAAACTGATTTGGGGAATGGAAATCGATTCTATACTTGCTTGATAAACCTAGTGTGTGAAGGAACCTCACAGACCAATCTAGAGGGATGGTTTTCTTCTTTGCATACCCTGAATAGCATTGGAAGGGAAGTCATGTACTAAGGGACTGTGTAGAAGAGAAGGGGATGTTTTGTTGTGTTGGGTGTGCAAATGTTTATAAGTCAGGCTAGATCCAGTGTAGGTGTCCATAGCTCTGGGATTGAGCTCACTAGCTTAGCAGTCAGTCTTTCCACCTCCTTGGAAGCCTGATAAACCCATTTGTTGGCTTGGCTATGTCTCATGTGAATTTTGGCTAAGTGTAAACCTCTGTCTGTGTAAGCCTAATAGACCCAACTAGAAGGATGGTTTGGCTAGTAGCCTGATAAACCCATCTGTTGGCTTGGTTGTGACTTGTATAAATTTTGGTTATGTGTTAATCATTTCCTGTGTAATCTTGATAAACCCAACTGTGTTGGCTTCGCTGAGTTTTATTGTATCCTTCGCTATGGGGAAGTATACTAGTGTTCCTTATTCCTTGGGGAAATCATGCCCAGCTCCGGGGTTATAGTGTTGCTGAGAGATTGATGAGCACACTGGCCTATGGTTGGGTGGAATGTTCAAGTGACATAACTGGTTGTGGGATAGGATTCACATAAATATAAGTATTTCTTGTGTTTCAATCCCTGCAACTGTACTTGTTTATAAATGAATATGAATATGATGAATGCTTGAATGGAATGTGTTGTGTTTCAACTGTATATCTCATGAATGATGCATCTATGTGTGTAATTAATTCAATGAATTTTCTAAGTTGTTATGAAGTTAGATCGGTCATATTGGTGATGGCCTGGATGTTGGAAATCAGTTTTATACTTAGAAATTTGCATTAGTAGATCGAAATTCCGCATATTTAATCTTTTCGCAACTTCCTTTCTGCAACTGGCGGGATGCAGGATGCGGGATGCAGAAAAGTTATTTGGACAATCTCCACATTTTGCTTTCCGAAAATTGCGGGATGTGGAATGTGGAAAATTTGTTTTGAAAAGTATGCTTTCTACAATTTCCTTTCCATAACTTGTGGGATGCAGAAATGTTGTTTGGCGAAAATTGCTTTTCACAATTTCCCTTTCACAACTTGTGAGATGCGGAAATGACTTATGGTAAATTTTTATTTCCTTAAATTTGATCTCCGCAACGGCCATTCGGCATGCGGGATGCAGGATGCGGAATGCGACATGCGGGATGCGGGGTGCGAGAGTGAAAATTTGATATGTTTTCGATTCTTCAAGACAATCTCTCTGCACCATTTATTTCTGTGGGATGAATCTCTACCTTTTGATCTTTCTGGGATTGGGAAAGATAAAGAGTTATACACGATCTAGATCAGAATGTTAGCAGGAGAAATTCTTAATTGTGTAGATAAAAAAAAATGGGAATCGTCATACACATGCAGAATTCAAGATAGGTAACTCACGTAGAAGATTTGGATCATGTTCTCTCCTTCGGGGTGGGAGGGGACGTGACAGTGTGGTATTAGAGCTGCTAGTTGCAGAGTTAGGCCTAGATGGGCTGGAAAGAAAAGTGGTTACAGTATTGGGCCTCGATGGGCCGAGTTGGATAGTTATAGGGATATTGGTTAATAGTTCCAACGTATTGTTGGCCGCATGACAGAGAAAAAATGCCATGGGAAGTGGTTAAGTGATCTTAGTTTTGATTATATATAACATTTTTGTTTCTGACACATTTTTGTAGAATTACAGTGCGATTTTGAATAGTTGGTTCGGGCATGAGAACAGACAATATGAATGATTATGCATGGGACCCCAATGTGCACAAGGAAGATTCTATGGGGGAAATTTCAGAATTGGAAATTCTAAGATAGAGTCTAATGGGAGAAGGTTTCAAGATACTCCCCCAGAATTTGCAGCCACCATGAGAGTCCTCAAGGTGGAGATACATAGCTACAGAGCAGACAATGAAAGACTGATTAAGGCTCAGGAGGAGTAGAATCAGCTAAATGAAGCCATATTGCACAGTTTGACAGACATTCAAAGAAATATGAACTATGGGGACTGGAGAGTAAAGCCAGAAGGAAGTAAGAACATTGCTAGAGGGAGAAAGCGATCTCCTAGTTGGTCACCCGACTCTAAAAAATCCACTGATGGTTCAAGTTTTTCCTCTCATGAGAATAAAAGGAAGAGATATCCTAGTGGGTCATCTGAATCTGAAGGATCCACTAAAGATTCAGGCTCTTCATCTCACAGGGGTAGGAGGAAGAGGTGTTACTAGAACTGCTCATGAGATGAATTAAGGAAGGCAAAGCTACCTACATTTAATGGTGAGGTAAAGACTGGTCAAGAAGCTGAAACTTGTCTTCTGGGAATAAGAAAATATTTCCAATTCCAAGATTATTTTGGAAATATGAAAGCTTGAGTAGCCATTTTCAATATGAAAGGAAGAGTGTCTATTTTGTGTGAACACTTCAGGCAAGTACAGAAGATAAATGAAAGGAATATTGTTTGGAAATAGTTCTAGAAATATTTCAAGCAAAAGTACCTCTTTGATTGATACTATGATGATAAAATCAAATAATTCCATGAGCTTAGATTGGGATGGCAGACTATGGAGGAATATGCAAACAAGTTCTTGGAACTGCTCAGGTATGTTAGATATATTAAAGATGAGAAGGTAAAAATACAGTTCTTTCTGAATGGATTGCCTCAGTCCCACAAAGACCAAATTGAGTTCTATGAACCCAAAACTCCGAAAGAGGTGATAAGAAAATATAAGTACTGCTATGAGAAAAGAAAGAGAAAACTTGACTACCAGAAGGTATGGAAGAACAAGATGAAGGAGAATTATTATTAGAGGAAGAGAGGTTTCAAACCTCCTAACTTCCAAAATCAGCAGAAGTAGCCATTCCAAGCTAAGAAGCATCCAACCAGAGTAGTAGGAAAAAATCCAAGAGAACCGTAGTAGAACAAAGAGCCTCTCTAGTGTTGGAAATACAGAGGACCCCATCTGCATAGGTTCTATCCGTTGGAGAATGAGAATGCAAGGCCATCATACAATATTCAAGAGGTAGAAGTAGTGGGACAAGTAGAAAGGGCTGTACCTATAATTTATGCAGCACTGGAAGACTGCCAAGAAGATCACCAGTCGACGGTGGTTGAAGTTGCAAGTAAGATTGTTGAGAAATTTATTTCTATTTTGATTGACCCTGGTTCTACTCAAAGTTATATTTCTCCCAGAGTAGTGGAGGTTTGTGTTCTTAGGAAAGCAAAACATAGCAAGTCATGGTTATTTCAGCTAGCCTCTAGAACTAAGAGAAAAGTTAATGAAGTGGTGGAGAAATGTCCATTGATGATGAGTGGACTGAGCACTTGCGTAGATATGAATGTTCTACCACTTAGTTCCTATGATTTTCTCATTGGAATGGATTGGTTGGAAGCTCACAAGGTGAAGATTTAATGTTACAACAAGACTTTTGAATGCATGGATGGACCAGGGAACCCAGTAGTTGTAAGAGGCATACCAAAGGTAATTTCTGTAAGACATATTTCAGTGATGCAGTTGAAGAAGTTTTGTAGAAAAGTTTTTCAGTTGTATGCAGCCCATATTCAGGAGGCAGCAGAGAATGAAAATCTCAAGTTGGAAGACTATCACGTGTTGCAAGAATTCATAGATGTTTTTCTTGATGAGATTCCAGGGCTTCCTCCAAAGAGAGACATTGATTTCATGATTGATCTTGTGCTAGGAGCAGCACCAGTGTCCAAATCACCTTACAGAATGAGTACATCAGAAATGTTAGAGCTCAAGATGCAGCTGCAAGAATTGTTGGAGAAAAAGTATATCAAGCCGAGTGTGTCTCCTTGGGGAGCACCAGTTCTGTTCGTGAAGAAGAAAGATGGTACACTCTGATTGTGTATTGATTACAGGTAGCTAAACAAAGTCACGGTGAAGAACAAATATCCCTTACCAAGAAATGATGACCTCTTTGGTCAAATGAAAGGAGAAAGGGTATTTTCCAAGATTGACTTGAGCTCTGGTTACCATTAGGTGAGAATCAAGGATGAAGACATTGATAAGACAACCTTTAGAACAAGGTATGGACATTATGAGTTTGTAGTGGTACCATTTGGTCTCACAAATTCACTAGCAAAATTTATGTGCCTTATGAATAGTGTCTTCAATGGGTATTTAGACAAGTTTGTTCTTGTTTTCCTTGATGACATTCTTATTTATTCTAAGAATGAATAAGAGCATGAAGAACATTTGAGGCTAACATTGCAATTGCTTAGAGAACACTAACTATATGCGAAGTTGAGTAAGTGTGACTTTTATAAATATAGAATTCAGTACTTGGGTCACATTATTTTAGAAGAGGGTATATCCATGGTCCCTGCCAAGATTGAAGCTATTAAGAATTGGCCTACTCCAAAGAATGTGAAAGAGGTAAGATCTTTTATGGGGCTTGCAAGATACTACAAGAGATTCATTGAAGGATTCTCCAAGGTTGCACATGCTATCACTTCTTTTCAAAGGAAGGGAATAAAGTTCGAATGGACCTGGAAGTGTGAAGAAATTTTCCTGCAATTAAAGTATCTTCTCACTAGTGCACCAGTCTTGAAAGTTGTAGACCCAGAAAAATATTTTGTGGTATGTACGGATGCATGTGATCAAGGACTTGGAGGATTTATTATGCAAGAAAACCAAGTGATATGCTATGAATCCAGAAACCTGAAGGAGCATGAGAGGAATTATGCCACTCATGATCTGCAACTTGCAGCCATAGTACATGCTCTCTGTTATCCCTAAAGTTGAACCTAGACTACAGGGGTTCAAGCTTAAGGAAATATTTTTCAAACATATAAATCAATGAATTCAAAATGAAAACTGGGCCGGTATGTCATCAAAGCTATAAGAAAACCAAAAAATCATACAAGAACTGTATAACATAAAACAAGATACAAAATCCAATATCCAAGTAACTACGATCATGAAATTATGAAATGAGTCTGCCTCTGTTTTTTAAAAGTATAAAATATCATTGTATTTCAACATAAGAATCATTGCAATGGAATTCAATGGACCATATACATGATAAATTATAAGAAACGCAATTCATAATACACACAGACAAATCATAATCATACTCATATCAAGGTAGAACCTGTATTGAAGATGTAGAGTATTTTATGTCATACAGAAAGTCATCAAAATTGGATCTTCATAACTCCAATTTCCAACCCCCCTCAAATGAAAATCCTTCCATCCTTTTATAATCTTAAACAGGAACTAAATATGATAGCAACAAACAGTCTTGTCATCTCTAGTTTTGTGGAGAGTTTAAGTGATTTCAGGAGTCAAACCCCAACCAACGATCTCATCATTTTTGTTATGGATATAGCCATCCCTTGTCGATATTTACCTGGTCAAATCTATTTGAAATGGTAACGCCTGTGAATTGACCACTATAACTTGAAATATCTGGCTTGATCCTTTTCCCCTTCTATTTGAAGGATCAAATGATGCCTAAAATATGTGATTACTCCTATAATTACTAGTTTATCTCCTTGAAGATATCAATTTGCTTAAGTCATTGGCTTAAATTTAGGAACCAATATTTTCCACCTGTCCCAACATTACTCTACCACTAATCTGATCAAGGGTTGTGTCCTGCATACATCAATTAATTGCAGGAACCAACAGCTTACAACCATGCCGGATTCAATTGTTGATATTCCTCTCTGGATGAAACTCAATAGAATTATAATATCATAAATGATATTTCATCGAGGATAATCAATGGTTGCAAGAAATTAGGAAATTTTGAATTTTTCCTTTGTATTTTGGAAAACTTGTTCAGCAATTACAATACCACTTCCATCAGCTCGTTTTATCTCTAGTTTATGTAATGTCCCCGGTTTTGACCCCGTTTGCATGATGTATATAATGTAATTAATCATGGTGAGGAGCTCAAAGCAAAATCCCCACCATCGATTTGGGTGTGTATGTTTCGGCAATAGGGATAATTGTCGATGGTATGCTGTGCTATAAGGCACATTATAATTCGGCATCATGTAAAACACGCACATCAATTAAAATAAACCACAACCAGCTACGGTAGTGCAACGTTGAATGAAAAGGGCATGGTTCCAAAGGATAAGGGGTGGGGGATGTCAAACCTTGGGTTATGGGGGAAAAACCCATGTTTTATTACCTTGTTGTCTCACCACCTTTGTTGTTTTGTCACCTTGTTGATTTTCCATCTTCCCTTGTTAACCTCTTTAATGCTTCAGCTGGTGGTTGGGGAAGTTATTGCTGAAGTGGTGGTGGTTGTGGCAGGTTGTCAGCCTTAACCACTTGCTCACTCCACCCACGTCTGCCCATTCTTCTCCCTCACGCACTCATCCCTGGTCAGTTCACACTCACCACTATTTTTGGTCTGTTGGCTCCTCACACACAGGTTTTGGGGGCATTTTTGGTCTCACGTAGGTTTTCTTCCTCTTCCCCACGAGTTGCTGAGCACCCACAAACTGCAAATTCACGTCCTTCCTGTTGTGTGTGCATCCACGGACAAAAACGGAGCCGTTTTTCCTCACGCAGGGCCTCCATTGTCTATTCCTTCCCTTGCTGGTTTGGATTGTTTAACCACGCACATGTATTCTTCTGTTTGGGGCGCATATGGAGAGCTGAGAGCCGTGCTCTTGCATCCGCGACTGACTGTGAAGGGCCATTCATGTTTTTGGCTGTCTCACAGGCTATTTGGGTCGTTTTTTCCCGGCTGTAAGTTGTGCTCACTGATAGATTCGGGGCTGTAGTTTTCCCCATGTTGTGAATGTCATTACTGTTACGTCTGGGGTTGTTGTAAATTCGAGTGAGAGTCATTTTGGCCACAATAGGGCCAAGAATGACTCAGAATTTCTTTTCCCTGTTTAAGCTGTGACAGCTAAGTAATTGCCTGAGTGCAATGGTTAGTCTTCGGACTGTGCTGGCTTGGCTTGTCTGTTGAAAGCCTGTGAAACCCAGCTGCGTTGGTTTGTTGTTATGTCCCCTTGGCTATGTATAAGCCTACAACTGACCCTTATTCCGGAGGAATCATGCCCATCTCGGGGGTGGCAGCATTGCTAAGAGACTGATGAGCACGCTGGCCTATGGTTGGGTGGAATGTTGCAGCGACGTAGCTGGTTGCGGGTGGATTCTTCATTGAAAGATAAGTACTGCTGTTTACTGCATCTCTGTAAATTATATTGATGTTAATGCTGGAATGTATATGTTTGCTTCTGCTGATTGTTTGAAGGACTGTGCATCCTTGTATGATGAATTATTCCTGTTGTTTAGGCTTTTAATTTCAGCATTTGATTTCTGTTTTATGTTCATGGGCTATTTTCCCGGCTGTGTTTTGATGTGTTGGTCGCATCCTCTTCGCCGGGTGAGGGATGGGGACGTGACAGAGTGGTATCAGAGCTCCTGGTTGCAACAGTGGGCCTCTATGGGCCATGAAAGTGCAGGGACAAATGCAAAACTTCTTCCTGCCCAGCAGAAATCAGACTAGAAACTTCAAGAAAATCGCCCAAGTGCTTGAACTGTCGGAAGGGTTGGAGAAGTGGACTTCTACTATTGCGGAAGGATTGGTGAATTCCCCCGACCAAAGTTGAGGATGGCGAAGTGATCTACGTCCAACATAAGAATCATCTGACTTCCGATGTGCAAAGACCACCGACAGCCGCCGCCGCGGAAAATTCAAAATTTGGCTAAGTGAGCGGGCGGCCAACCGGAAGAGAAAAAGGTTTGCGCTCCGCCATGGCGGGCGAAGAAGCAATAAGGCTTCCGATGCAGAGAGTCTTCCGACAGCCAACGCGCGAAAAGAAAGCTCGAAATTTTTCCCAAGTATTGGAACAGTCGGAAGGTTTCGTGAAGTCCCTGTCTGCCATTGCGGAAGAGGGGATGAAGTTAAATTCCGACATTGCGGACAAATCCCGGAAGTGTCTGCCGTTGCGGAAGGGTTCACGGAGTTAACCTCCAACGTTGCGGGTGAGATAACGATCTTCCCATCCACCGTTGCGGACGGCGAAGCAATTATGCTTCCGATCCAAAAGTCACCCGACCGCCGACGCCATAGAAAGATTGAAAAATTTGGCTAAGTGTTGGAGAAATCGGAAGGGAGAATGGTCCGATGTCCGATGTTTCGAGAGTCAGCCGACGTCCGACGAGCCGACGAAGCGGGTGTTCGCTGTTGCGGACGAGTTGGTGGAGTTTTCTGTCCGCCGTTGCAGCTGCGGAAAGGTTTCGGTCGTCGATTCTACAGAAGAAGGAAGGGTCCGGGTGAGCCGCCGTTGCGGAAGCGAAAGACATCCGACTTCCGACCCAAGATTCAGCCGACGCCCGATGTGGGAAGTTCGTCCAAGGAAGAGCGGACGACGGAAGGGTTGGAACTTCCATGGAGCCGCCGTTGCGGAAGGATAGAGCTTCCGGGGAGCCGATTCAGCAGCTGGGAGATTGATTTGGGAGCCGACGTTGCGGCTGGGAGATTGATTCCGGGAGCCGATTTCAACTGTTCCCAAAGGGATTTTTTCAGCTATTTTTCAGGAGAATTTCAGGGCTGAAAATGAGAAAAGAGGCAGCGATCTAATGCGCCAAATTGCGTGAAAACCAATGTTTTATAAATAAATTAAAAAAAAAAATGAGGGCGCTTCCCTCGACCCGCAAGCCACAAGGGGGCAAGCCCCCTTGACCCCCGTCGTCCCTTGAGACAGTCGTTCTTGTGAGAAGGAAAACCCTGTGTTTTGGGAAAGAGTTCGAATCAGAGGGATTTTCACAAGGGACAAGAAGGATACCAAAAATGCAGCTGCCAAAATGGCTCTAAGGTCATTAGAAGAATGTGAAAATTCTACATTGCAGTGGTGTAAAATGCCAAGATTGGTGAAAGTCTTCATTCTTAGAAGGGGTATGGTTTTCACATCCGAGGTCGGAATGACGCATGTGAATAGGCATTGGAAAGCTTATCCAGTGGGGAACCAGGATAAGTGACCAGAATCTGAGCATGAAGCAGAAAAGTGCTAATAATAGCCGCTGTTGTCAAATGGACAAATCTGGACAGTTGCATGCCCAGGGGCAGCAAGGACTACGAAGTCAACTAGCTGCTGTGTGGAAAAAGGAATTCCATGAGAAGATGAGGGAACTGAAAGGGAAGTTTTCATTAAACCCTATCTTGCTTATTTTAACTACATTTCCTAAGTTCATGCTTGAACTGCATGGAGATATGTATTGCATGCATAGGATATTGCATGATCGATAAAAATATTGGAATTATATATTTATAATGAACCACTAATGATAATCATTGTTTTGATGTTGGCATTAGTGGACAAACTAACGATGACATGGACCCGGATGAATATGTTGCTGATGCTGATGAGATGTGACCAGCAACCCTATGAAGAAAGGGATAAGGCAACAAGTCCATGACAATAATTGGTAAGCGAATGCTGCAATCTCCTGCAAAGGACCAACCAAAGTGGTCATGGAAAGGGTGTAAGTAAGACCCATGCAGGTAAGAGTTGCTTATGACAAATCCATGGATGGGTCCAGGTAAGAGACCTCATACCATGTGAATATTGGAATGTAGAAAGGTGTCATGCCTATACATGTTAACGATATTGATGCATCCTATATGAGGTAGTCATGGTTAGGCCATGGTATGGTTGAATGCATAGTATTCCTGAATCAATGCAAGGTAGTGTTGAATGGACATGCATTAAGAAGATTTTATGAACCTTGTTGTTATGCATTGAATGTATGCATATGAAGGGTGTGAGTGACTGATTGCCTAAGTAAAGGTGCAAATGTTGTGATGCATTGCATGAATGCATTGAGATGAGTACATGTGATATCATGAATGACTAACAGCTGAAATGATGAATTAATGATAATCCTGGAACTGCTTTGAAGGCTGTTGTGAATGCAGGATAGTCATGATCAATTGGATGCCATAAATGCTCTATTGAAGAGTAAGGTGGTATGATTGATACGCTTGTGAAGTAAGGAGTATCTAACCACTTCATTTAATTGCATGAATAATATGACTATACCTTACAATGTTAGTATGATAATGATTGCATGATGTAAATGAGTCTTGATAATATTGATGTGACTAACAACTGGAGTATTTGAATTTTATAAATTCTGAAAATGCTTCAGTGATGGTTGTAGCAATGAGATAGTATATGCATCCATACTTACCAAGTGTTTGGTTGATTGAAGCTTATGTTTCAGGTAGATTATTTTGAGAATGGCAGTGAAAGGTAAGACCCTGACCAATGCCAGAATCTACCATGTGAAAGAGCTTGTTAAAATTTGAATTGTGAATTTCAAATATTGCTGACAACCACTAGTCACTATTGGCTTGCATAAGCTTGTGTTTGGATGTTTGAAGCTTATGTTTCAGGTAGATTATTCAAGCACGGCATTGAGAGGTAAGATCCTAACCAATGCCTGAATCTACCATATGATATGCATAATAGGTTGTTAGGATTCGAATTGTGAATTTCGGATTTGAGAAATTGCTGACAACCACTAGCCATTGTTGGCTCGCATAAGTTTGTGTTTGGTTGTTTGAAGCTTATATTTCAGGTAGATTATTCCGAGAACGGCATTGAGAGGTAAGACCCTGACCAATGCCAAAATCTACCATTTATGAGAAGAAGTCTCATGGTTGTGAAAATTACTTCGTACGTGTTGTTAAATTCGAACTGTGGATTTCGGATTTAAGAGGTACTAATGGCTACTAATCATTGTTGGCTTGTGTGAGATTGTGTCAGGAGGGACACATGGTAAGTGGGTATTCATGTTATGATAGTAAGCATAAAATTATAATGGGCATAATAGTGCTGCTTACAAGAAACCCACAATTGAGCAAGTCAATTTCTGTAATAGATAGAATTGCAAGATTCTTGTTGAATTTAATTGCTGATGTCATTGCTTGGTTATGGAACGATCAAATTGGATTGTAGTATCAGGTGATGATTAACTGTTTGGCTATTTGATGAATGTGTCAGGGGTACACACTGCAGGAAGATCATGTGTGATGACCTGCAAGAGCCAAACTTCATGGGAAGGTTTTCCCTTATCTTGGAAATGGGGTTCGGGTGAAACTCCATTAGACATTTTGAAAATGTCTCATCTGCACTGCATGTTTGGTGATAACATGAGTGAGATGGTTTGGATTATGTCAGTGAGACATGTGTGGATATGAAATGTAAACAGGAAACAGGGATGGGGCTTGGTTTGCCTAAACCTGGTGATTGGAAACCACACAGACAAAGCTAGAGGGCTGACTTTCTTCTCCACAACCCCGGGATAGCACTAGAAGGGAATGCAGGGCCTGAGGGACTGTGTAGCAGAGAAGGGACTGATTCCTTGTGCTGGGTGTGTGTGTGGGTGTTATAGAAGTCAGGCTAGTTCTGGTGTAGGTGTTCCTAGCTCCGCAGCGAGCTCACCAGCTTAGCATTCAGTTTTTCCCAACTCCTTGATGGTGCCTAACAGATATAAAGGCATGCTGCGATGGAAAATGGATAAGTGTTATGTAACCCTTGCTATGAATATGCATGTTTAATTATTAAATTCCATATGCAGAACATGTTTTGATTTATTTCCATGATGACTGATTGCTTGAGTATGCATAGGGCCTACATGGCACACACCGGAAGAGAGTGCACACTTTTCTGATGTCGAGTCATGAAAGGGTTTTCAATATTGATTACACTCTGGGGAGTGGATGCACTCCTGGTGTCTCAATATTTGATAGTGAATGATATGAAATGTGATTACAATTTTTGAAGCAATGACGCTGATGAGTTTACTTGTATTGTTTGTGTTGCTTGTGTTGACAGGCTAAAGGTAAAGGTAAATGGTTGATATAAGTGTATTGTTGATATAAGTGTATGTTGGTACAAGTGCATGTTGATATAAGTGTATGTGTCATTGTTGACATAAGTGTATGATGGGCTGTGATATGCCTAAGGATCCATAGTAGATCCTAGACCTGGAAATGGTCATGATAAAGTCCCAAGCCCAGTTGACATGGTTATGTACTGGCTGGACATTAATTATTCGATGTTGAGGAGAAGCCTGCGTGCTGACCTAACATCTGAGTCCATAGGTGATCCCAAGGCTTGCAAAGCAAAGCAGGATCCTGTGGACGAACGAGAAAACGCACAATACAGATAAGTATTGGATTATTTTGCTTATGAATATGCATGTGTATATGATTTGGTTATGATGTTTTAAACTCTTGCTTTAGAGATAAAACTGATGAGAGTAAACTAAACATGTGAATCTATTCAATGTTTGAATATAGGTGTCGCTGGAAACGAGGACTATGAGAGCATCCTAGAGATGCATGGGGACATGTGACTGTCCTGGAAAGATCGGGTTGAGCGGTAATGAAAAAGGTGCTAGTAAGACGAGGGAGTCCTAGCAATTGAGACAAACCATGTGGAGAGACTCCATGGTTTAGAGGTCTGGAATAGACCAAAGACACTAAGTGTCATGACCAAGAAGGATTGGTCCATCATTCACGGTGAAGTGAAAGAGGCTGAGAGCATGAAAAGCCACAGTGATGGTGTGGGTTCCAGGATGGAACAAAGCAAAAAGGAGAAAATCTCTTACTGCTCTCTCTTGCCTTTTGATTATATATATATATATATGTTTATGCATTGTGAAAACAAAGGATTGTTTAATGCATGTATGATTGAAATGAAATGTGTGTATTTGCTTAAAGTAAATTGTGAATGCTGGAATAGTTAATTCCCTGCCCAGGAATGGACATGAAGGAGCTCATGTGCCTGTTGGGGAAAGGCATGAAAAATATGAAAGTTTCCTTAATGGAACTTAGACTGTCATGCCAATTGGGTAATTAACTAACTGATTTTGATATCTATATTATGCTTGGTCTGATAGAATTTCAATGGTGCATTCCATAGGTGAGAAAAGTGAAACCAGGTGGTGCATGTTGATCATGGCAGCAGATCAAAATTTGTTGGACTTAGCTGGAAGTCTCCTTCAAGTGATTTCCAAGACCCAAGAGAATCTTGGGGAGATGCTCAGGATACAGAAAAGGCAGAGTGAAATGAACCACCAGATTTTGCAAGACTCTATTGGTTTGCAAAGGGAGGTGAAAAGCCTTTTGGGAGCAATCGACAAAGGAGAGGAAGGTGGATCAGCATTGGGACAATCGTCCAAGCTACCCGATAAGAAATGGTCCAGGCACGAAGACTCAAAGGAAATTGAGCAGGTAAATATGAAGCAGCCAGTGAAATGCTGGAGATGCGGAGGACATCATTTATGTCGGGACTGCCCAATGAGGGAACATGATGAAGGCAATAGCCGCAAAGTTCATAGACTTCGGGATCAGCAAGAAGCTGAGAACCAGCAGGAAAAGTCCATGGAAGCCGAGAGGCTTGGTCGTGAACGTTCAAAGTAGATGATTGAACGTGGTATAGATCTGCAATTTTGAAATTTTGATGTGCAATTGTATATGTATTGTATATATGTAATGGAACACCAAGGACGGTGTTATTCCAAGGGGGAGGGGAATGTAATGTCCCCGGTTTTGACCCCGTTTGCATGATGTATATAATGTAATTAATCATGGTGAGGAGCTCAAAGCAAAAGCCCCACCATCGATTTGGGTGTGTATGTTTCGGCAATAGGGATAATTGTCGATGGTATGCTGTGCTATAAGGCACATTATAATTCGGCATCATGTAAAACACGCACATCAATTAAAATAAAACACAACCAGCTACGATAGTCCAACGTTGAATGAAAAGGGCATGGTTCCAAAGGATAAGGGGTGGGGGATGTCAAACCTTGGGTTATGGAGGAAAAACCCATGTTTTATTACCTTGTTGTCTCACCACCTTTGTTGTTTTGTCACCTTGTTGATTTTCCATCTTCCCTTGTTAACCTCTTTAATGCTTCAGTTGGTGGTTGGGGAAGTTATTGCTAAAGTGGTGGTGGTTGTGGCAGGTTGTCAGCCTTAACCACTTGCTCACTCCACCCACGTTTTCCCATTCTTCTCCCTCATGCACTCATCCCTGGTCAGTTCACACTCACCACTATTTTTGGTCTGTTGGCTCCTCACGCACAGGTTTTGGGGGCATTTTTGGTCTCACGTAGGTTTTCTTCCTCTTCCCCATGAGTTACTGAGCACCCACGAACTGCAAATTCATGTCCTTCCTGTTGTGTGTGCATCCACGGACAAAAACGGAGCCGTTTTTCCTCACGCAGGGCCTCCATTGTCTATTCCTTCCCTTGCTGGTTCGGATTGTTTAACCACGCACAGGTATTCTTCTGTTTGGGGCGCATATGGAGAGCTGAGAGCCGTGCTCTTGCATCCACAACTGACTTTGAAGGGCCATTCACGTTTTTGGCTGTCTCACAGGATATTTGGGTCATTTTTTCCCGGCTGTAAGTTGTGCTCACTGATAGATTTGGGGCTGTAGTTTTCCCCATGTTGTGAATGTCATTACTGTTACATCTGGGGTTGTTGTGAATTTGAGTGAGAGTCATTTTGGCCACGATAGGGCCAAGAATGACTCAGAATTTCTTTTCCCTGTTTAAGCTGGGACAGCTAAGTAATTGCCTGAGTGCAATGGTTAGTCTTCGGACTGTGCTGGCTTGGCTTGTCTGTTGAAAGCCTGTGAAACCCAGCTGCGTTGGTTTGTTGTTATGTCCCCTTGGCTATGTATAAGCCTGCAACTGACCCTTATTCTAGAGGAATCATGCCCAGCTCGGGGGTGGCAGCGTTGCTAAGAGACTGATGAGCACGCTGGCCTATGGTTGGGTGGAACGTTGCAGCGACGTAGATGGTTGCAGGTGGATTCTTCATTGAAAGATAAGTACTGTTGTTTACTGCATCTCTGTAAATTATATTGATGTTAATGCTGGAATGTCTATGTTTGCTTCTACTAATTGTTTGAAGGACTATGCATCCTTGTATGATGAATTATGCCTGTTGTTTAGGCTTTTAATTTCAGCATTTGATTTCTGTTTTATGTTCATGGGCTATTTTCCCGGCTGTGTTTTGATGTGTTGGTCGCGTCCTCTTCGCCGGGTGAGGGATGGGGACGTGACAGTTTAGCTTTCTGGTAATAGGCAGTACCCCTTAATGCATCTGTAATGAAATCATCAAAGCCAATTTCAATTGTTTCCTCTGCTTTGGCTCCATATAACAATCGTTTGATTCTTACTCAGGGTGCTCCACTAGATATTGAACAGTCTCTTGAAGCTCTCTCTTAACATAACTCGGCCATCTCAACTTTCCAAACCACCAATGTCCTCTGAAGAAACATTGGGCACCTCAACAACAGTTTCACGTAGGGCAGATGGGTTACTGGTGACCAACGCAGTTTGGAAGTGTTCATTGGTAACAGCGGTAGAATTAAGAATTTCAGCATCAATGGTCTCATCTTCCAAGTCCATAACATCCATTTTTTTCCTAATGCATTGTAGTGTAGCCTCAGTGCAAAGAGCTGCAAGATCAGATCCAACGTACCCATGTGTATCCTTTGCAATTTGTTCAATATCAACATCTTCAGAAAGCTTCATGTTCTTCGTAAAAGGTGAATAGATCCAAAGCACATTGGATTTCTGCTCTGGCAGCATCCATCAAACCCATTACTTATGTATTTCTATTCAGGTAACAGCCGTTTTGCTCCAAAACCAACGAAGATTCTTCACCCTGGAGAGGTTAAGGGAGAACTATATATATATTCCCACATGTGCACATCAATTTAGATCCCTTGCCTAGATCGGTCCTTTGCTGAGCAATTCAACTAGGGTATATAAAGAATAAATACAGCAAAATATCATCATCTTTCCTCGTCACTCTTAGAGCTGCCATATATACAATGCAAATAGTGGTTCACTGTAGTCTTGGAAACCGATGCCCTCCTTCTAGGTATGGATCAATCTTTACAAAAGGTCATCCTAGATTCTCAGCTGCTTGAAATTCTTCCATTCTATACTCTCATGGTGAATACATGAGATGCAATTAAAACCAATTTATCAAAACACACAAATTGTAAACTTTTCTTCCACATGAGTACCATCATGATTGCTTTTCTCTCTGATCTTGGTATCCAAATTGAAACCTGAGTGATCACTTTGACATCTAGATGCTGCCAGAAACTGAAATTTTGTTGGAGCAGATCTGATGATAACATCTGGCTTTGTCTGGGGATGGCATGCTCCCTGTGAGCTGCCAAGAACAAGTAGACCAAGTGCCTTTCCATTTCATTGGGCTGGAGTCTTCATCACAAATATCTGCTACTTAAAAAGATTGAAAACAAACTACTAAATGAATCTTTAAACTACTCTGCAAATTGAAATAATCCTCTCACAACAATCTAATCACATTGTACAAACTCAAGGAAATGCTTGAAGCATCAAGCTTATTTATTTACAGCTCCCATTCTAATCATCTGCTTTCTTTTGATTAGGTAAAATCATGCTTCCAATGAAGCCATACAAATATTTGACTAACTGGTAAAACTTCTAATCTGGAGATGATGAATAAAGGAGCCCATGGAATATCAAAATTCATTTCAAAAGAAGGGAAAAGCCAACCTTCATTTGACAAAAACAATCTGACATTTGAGCTACTCAAAGACTCCATATAATCAACAAATGGATCAATGAATCTATAAAGAAATACCTCTTGCTGCTGTTTAAGTTGAAGATCAAAATATCTCTGTATATCCTCTTCCTCATAATGGCTGCCACTTTCAGCTACCTGCAAACTGAATTGCAAATATGGCTACTCAATGTCTTCTACGGATTCAGGATGGTTGATTTCCACACAATGTTGTTCCTCATCAAAATTTGATTCATAGTTGTCATTCACCTGTTGGCTGCTCCTCAAATCAACAAAAGGTGATGTAGGGATCTGCTCTTTTTCATTTGAATACTCATCATAGATTGGAATATATTCAGAGTGAATCGGTTGATGCTGATCTAGAATTTCAATGTCTTCATCATAAAATGGAGCATTCTGATCGATTTCTAAAGATGAAGATTTCTGTTCTATGATGCTATCATCAACTTTAATATCAGAATTTTGAAAAATTTCTCGATGTAAAACAGAATTAGAGGAAGATAATGGATCTTCTTCTTTCATAGCATAACCACCAGCTTCATCTTTACTACTGGAAGAATCTACTTCTAAACCATGGATATATAATGCATATCCCCTACAACAATGCTCAAAAAGACACTCAGCTGGGTAAATCCTCTTACAATATGAGTAAAAGGCATCATGAAAATATTTCAAAGAGGAAATACTGGAAGGAGGAAGAGTTTTGTACCATTGTATCGCACAACCATTTAATGAATACATAAACATTTTCATCAATACATCTTCATGATGTATACTTAGCTGATCCATGTATTGATGAAATTTAATTACATGATGTGCTGGATTGTCCTCTCCCTGTTCTCAGAATTGTGGAAGAAAATCTCCCCATTCATCAATGATAGGTACTGTATTTGGAAAGCCAGGAACATTTGAGAAATTGAGCGGAGCAAATCTCTGTGCCAACATGGTTTCAAAACGCTTTGATATCTTGTAAAATCACCTCTGGATTCTTCAAACATGGAGTCACCCGGTAAACAAATCTGTAGTCAAACTAATTCCCTGCTCCTTTCCACCATCAAGAGCTAGATCTGATCTTTGTCATTCTTTCCCAAGGAAGATATCTTCACTCCTCCATCCCCAGCAACGGCGCCAGAAGATGTTATCCCTAAAGTTGAACCTAGACTATAGGGGTTCAAGCTTAAGGAAATCTTTTTCAAACATAAAAATCAATGAATTCAAAATGAAAACTGGGCTGGTATGTCATCAAAGCTATAATAAAACCACAAAATCATACAAGAATTGTATAACATAAAACAAGATACAAAATCCAATATCCAAGTAACTACGATCATGAAATTATGAAATGAGACTGCCTCTGTTTTTTAAAAGTATAAAAGATAATTGTATTTCAACATAAGAATCATTGCAATGGAATTCAATGGACCATATACATGATAAATTATAAGAAACACAATTCATAATACACATAGACAAATCATAATCATACTCATATCAAGGTAGAACCTGTATTGAAGATGTAGAGTATTTTATGTCATATAGAAAGTCATCAAAACTGGATCTTCATAACTCCAATTTCCAACCCCCCTCAAATGAAAATCCTTCCATCCTTTTATAATCTTAAACCGGAACTAAATATGGTAGCAACAAACAGTCTTGTCATTTCTAGTTTTGTGGAGAGTTTAAGTGATTTCAGGAGTCAAACCCCACCCAACGATCTCATCATTTTTGTTATGGATATAGTCATCCCTTGTCGATCTTTACGTGGTCGAATCTATTTACAATGGTAACACCTGTGAATTGACCACTACAACTTGAAATAGCTGGCTTGATCCTTTGCCACTTGTATTTGAAGGATCAAATGATGCCTAAAATATGTGATTACTCCTATAATTACTAGTTTATCTCCTCGAAGATATCGATTTGCTTAAGTCGTTGCCTTAAATTCAGGAACCAATATTTTCCAGCTATCCCAACATTACTCTGCCACTAATCTGATCAAGGGTTGTGTCCTGCATACATCAATTAATTGCAGGAACCAACAGCTTACAACCATGTCAGATTCAATTGCTAATATTCCTCTCTGGATGAAACTCAATAGAATTATAATATCATAAATGAATTTTCATTGAGGATAATCAATGGTTGCAATAAATTAGGACATTTTGAATTTTTCCTTTGTATTTTGGAAAACTTGTTCAACAATTACAACACCACTTCCATCAGCTTGTTTTATCTCTAGTTTAGCTTTCTGGTAATAGGCAGTACCCCTTAATGCATTTGTAATGAAATCATCAAAGCCAATTTCAATTGCTGCCTCTGCTTTGGCTCCATATAACAATCGTTTGATTCTTGCTCAGGGTGCTCCACTAGATATTGAACAGTCTCTTGAAGCTCTCTCTTAACATAACTCGGCCATCTCAACTTTACAAACCACCAATGTCCTCCCAAGAAACATTGGGCACCTCAACAACAGTTTCTCGTAGGGCAGATGGGTTACTGGTGACCAACGCAGTTTGGAAGTGTTCATTGGTAACAGCCATAGAATTAAGAATTTCAGCATTGATGGTCTCATCTTCCAAGTCCATAACATCCATTTTTTTCCTAATGCACTGTAGTGCAGCCTCAGTGCAAAGAGCTACAAGATCAGCTCCAACGTACCCATGTGTATCCTTTGCAATTTGTTCAAGATCAACATCTTCAGAAAGCTTCATGTTCTTCATAAAAGGTGAATAGCTCCAAAGCACATTGGAGTTCTGCTCTGGTAGCATCCATCGAACCCATTACTTATGTATTTCTGTGCAAGTAACAGTCGTTTTTCTCCAAAAACCAATGAATATTCTTCACCCTGGAGAGGTTAAGGGATAACTATATATATATTCCAACATGTGCACAGCAATTTAGATCCCTTGCCTAGATCGGTCATTTGCTGAGAAATTCATCTAGGGTATATAAAGAATAAATACACCAAAATATCATCATCTTTCCTCATCACTCTTAGAGCTGCCATATATACAATGCAAATAGTGGTTCACTGTAGTCCTGGAAACCGATGCCCTCCTTCTAGGTATGGATCAATATTTACAAAAGGTCATCCCAGATTCTCAGTTGCTTGACGTTCTTCCATTCTATACTCTCATGGAGAATACATGAGATGCAATCAAGACCAATTTATCAAAACACACAAATTGTAAACTTTTCTTCCACATGAGTGCCATCATGATTGATTTTCTATCTGATCTTGGTATCCAAATTGAAACCTGAGTGATCACTTTGACATCTGGATGCTGCCAGAAACTGAAATTTTGTTGGAGCAGATCTGATGATAACACTCTCAATATGTGGAGGAATTACTTGATGGGAAGAAAATTTGAGTTAAGGACAGACCACCATGGTCTGAAATATTTGTTTGATCAACCTACTCTGAATGCTAGGAAAGATAGATGGATGGAATTTTTATGTGAGTTTGATTTTGAAATCAATCAAATAAAAGATAAGGAGAATAAGGTAGCTGATGCACTCAAAAGGAAAGTACAAGAAATGCATGTGGAATCTATTAGCATTTTCGAATCAGATTTGAGACAATAGATTATTAATTGTAATGCTGAAGATGAAATGTATGCACAAGTAAAAGATAGATTATAGAAGCAAAGCCTTGAAAAGAAGTATGAAGGTTATAAGTTAGAAGAGGATGGACTTCTTACTTATAAGAGCAGAATGTATATTCCAAATGTGGCATATTTGAGGAGGGTTGTTATGGATGAAATCCATAAAACTCCATATTCTGGTCACCCAGGATATCATCAGACAATTGCTACAGCAAGGAAGCAATAATTTTGGCTAGGCATGAAGAAGGACATGGCTGAATATATTTCAAGGTGCATGAAGTGTCTGTAGTTAAAGGTGGAGCATCAACACCCAACAGGTTTGTTGCAACCTTTGACGGTTCCAGAATGAAAATGGGAAGTTATTTCCATGGACTTTATTATAGGATTTTCAATGACTTGGAGATAACATGATTCCATCATGGTTTTGGTGGACAAGTTGGCAAAGGTAACGCATTTTATACCAGTAAAGTCCACGCATAAGATTGATGATATTGCCAATATTTTCATGAAAGAAATTTTTAAATTGCATGGATTGTCTAAGGCAATAGTCTCTAATAGAGATGTTAAGTTCACTTCCAAATTTTGGAAAGGATTGGTTGTAGACTTGAGAAAAAAGTTGAATTTCAGCACTACCTACCATCCTCAAACCAATGGATAGACCAAGAGAGTTAACCAAGTTCTTGAAGACATGATTCGCATTTATGTGATGGAAAAACCATCCAAGTGGGAATACTATTTACACTTGGTATAATTTTCTTATAACAATGGACAGCAAGCATCCTTTGGGATGAGCCCATATGAAGATTTGTATGGAAGGAGGTGCAAAACACCAGTAACTTGGGATAACCCAGTGAATAGAGTTGTGATCGGTCCATAATTGCTCAAAGATATGGAGCAAGAAGTTATAAAAATCAAACAGAATCTAAAGGCATCCCAGGACAGACAGAAATGCTATGCAGATAAGCATAGGGTGAACAGAGATTTTAGTATTGGGGATCATGTTTACCTCAGGGTGAAGGAAAATAAAAGTTCCTTGAAGCTTGGGAGTTGTACCAAGATATCTCCTAGATACTATGGTCCGTTTGAAGTTCTTGAAAGAATAGGACCAGTTGCATATAGACTTGCATTGCTTGCTTGCACTAGGGCTCATAATGTTTTTCATGTTTCTTTACTTAAAAGATATGTACATGATCCTAACCATGTAATAAATTGGGATGTGATTTAGGTGGAACCAAGGGGAGAGTTCCAAATCAAGCCAAAGTGCATCCTCGCTAGGAAGGCCACAAATCTTCGGAACCTAGCAATAGGACAGGTAAATGTGCAATGGGAGCACTACAGTCCTGAAGAAGCTACATGGGAGCTGGAGGATGCCATGCGACTGGCACATCCATTTTTGTTAAATTCTGTTGATTGTTGAGGGAAATACGAGCAAAGCATTTTTGTTCAATGTTGTAAAGCACTGAGGACAGTGTTGTTGAGGAGGGGAATGTGACACCCCGATTTTGACCCCAATTGCATTTAAATAATATTATGTAAATAAACATGGTGTGGAGCTCAAGGAAAAATCCCCACCATCGATTTAGGGTTTATGTTTCAGCGATTAAGATTTAGGCCGATGGTGTTTCTATGCTAGCTGAACGTTATAAGTTTCGACATCATGTTAAATTTGCAATTTTTATTTAAAATCCTACAGCCAGCTATGTCAATGCAATAAAATGAGATGGGGGCATGATATTTCCTAAAGATAAGGGGGGGATTGGAAGAGTGGGAATAAATTCGAAATGGAAAGAGCACCATTTCTAGGAAAAACATTTTGTTTTTTAATTTTCATGGGAAAGAAAACACCAAGAAAATGCCTGCCTTTCCTTCATGCAGTCGCATTTCACCTTCCACTCATGATTTGGATGATGTGGAACATTTTGGAAAGGGGATTCGGGGCATTCATGCAACAAGCAAGCAAAACTGCTCTGAGTCTTGATCCTTGACGGATTTTCATGTTCTATGAATAGTTTTCGTTTTTATGATTTTCCTATCTGTTAGTCGTTTCCTAAATGCGAATGCTTGGAATTTGATTTATGGTTTTGAATTGAATGCCAGCAAATGATTTCATTTTTGGTAATTGTAGTAGTCAGTTTGTCTCAGGAAATTCTCAAAAATTTGTAATTGTTGTGTGTGTGTATTCCTTGGCTTCTATTAGATTTTACTAATCCCAGAACTAAGACCACTATGTGTACATCCTCGTTTGACATTTGAACTGATTTGGAGAATGGAAATGGAGTATGGAATTGTTGGATAAACCTAGTGCATGAAGGAACCTCATAGACCAATCTAGAGGGTTGGTTTTCTTCTTTGCATACCCTGAATAGCACTGGAAGGGAAGGCATGGCCTGAGGGATTGTTTCGAAGAGAAGGGGATGCTTCCTTGTGTTGGGTGTGCAAATGTTTAGAAGTCAGGCTAGATCCAGTGTAGGTGTTCGTAGCTCTGGGATTGAGCTCACTAGCTTAGCAGTCAGTCTTTCCACCTCGTTGGTAGCCTAATAAATCGAACTAGAAGGATCGCTTGACTGGTAGCCTAATAAACCCATCTGTTGGATTGGCTTTGTCTCATGTGAATTTTGGCTAAGTGTAAACCTTTGTCTGTGTAAGCCTGATAAACCCAACTCGAAGGATGACTTGGATGGTAGCCTAATAAACCCATATGTTGGCTCGGTTGTGACTTTTATAAACTGTGGCTATGTGTCAATCACTACCTGTGTAAGCCTAATAAACCCAACTGTGTTGGCTTGGGTGAGTTTTATTATATCCTTAGCTATGGGGAAGTCTACTAGTGTTCCTTGTTCCTTGGGGAAATCATCCTAGCTTGAGGGTGGCAGTGCTGCTAAGAGATTGATGAGCACACTGCCCTATGGTTGGGTGGAACGTTGCAGCGACATACCTGGTTACGGGAGAAGCTTCTGATACAGATAAGTATTTCTTGTGTTTTAATCCCTACAACTGTACTTGCTTATAAATGAATATGAATATGATGAATGCTTGAATGGAATGTGGTGTGCTTCAGTTGTATATCTCATGAATGATGCATCTATGTGTGTAATTACTTCAATGAATTTTCTAAGTTGTTATGTGTTATACCAAAATCCTGTCACCATCATGTGATAAGACATTTGACATACCTACTTGCCTTGAATCCTAGCTTCTAGAGTGGAAACGAAATGGTTTTTTATCAATATGTCATACAAATTCCTAGCACCGTGCATGCCCCTTTATCTAGGAGTGGTACCCCTGCTCACACCGCCTTTCATTGGTTGTCCACAAGCGGTGCCACCGCCCATTGCCCTTGGTCCATAGGCGGTTATTACCAGAACCGCTTTGTCATAGAAGGAGAATCATGGTAAAAAGGGAAAAAGAGCAGTTTCTCGAGGCTTCTAGATGATAAGCCTCATGTACTACCTTATCCCTACTGTTGTGGGTTGGTTGAGCTCGAGATCCCTCATCCTAGGATCTTAGAGGCCACCTCACCCACTAATTTCTCAACCATCTCTATCCATTAAAGCCTTATAAATATGAGCTCATAGCCATGGTTGAGGGGAGAACATTGAAGGTATTGTTATGTTGTTGGATTGATTCTTGGCCCAAGATCATTTGGAGAGAGCATAGAGAGCTAGAATCGGAGCTTTTGGGGATGAAGAGCTGGTTTCATGGAGATGCATGTCAACACTAAGGCTTGGTTGTAAACTTCTTCATATTTCTAATGCAAGTTGATTTTCTGTCGCATATATATTGTTGATGTTTGATTTCAGATATATATTGCTATATTCCTTAGTCACTAGCATAGATTAGTAGAACATATTCCGGTTGCTTTGATATATTTCGTGTTGAGCTTGATTGTAGGTACATAGGTGAACTGTCAAAGCCTTGTATTCCAGTTATCTACAGTGTCTAGGGAGAGTTATCATCCTCTATAATCTATTTGTTCTGGATCTGAACCATTCAGACCAGTGGAACACCTTGCTGTCCGCAGGAGGTGAAATATTCCAGCTAACAAATCTGGTGATTCTGTTGGGGAATTAGTGTATCAGTTGTTCTGATCTTCCTCAGTCTACAACTCTTGTATGAATCCAGGCTCCATTTTCTTCAACTCTTTTCAGTCATATCTACTTTCTGACTTGCATTATTTGGGTTTGAACTTCTAGATCTGTTTAGATCTGAGTCATTTCAGTCTTTTATGCTCTGTTTCCATACTCAAATCAATAGTATTTGCCTTGATCTAGCATTTTTCTGACTTGATCTATTGTTCTCTTGTGTTGTGGTCATCTACAAGGAACCGCACATGTTCTGTTGGCAAGGAGCGATGCCACCGCCTGAGTCCTGTTAGCCATACGTGGTGCCACCGCCTGCATCCAGTGAGCAAGGAGCAGTTCTACCTCAAAACTGCCTATCGGCATCTTCATCTGCGTGGTGCCAGGTAGGCCCTATTACAGACTCTGTATTTCTATTTTTGTGTGTTTTTAACTTACTTTTTTATGAAAATGAAGTGTATTCTGTAGTCGCTTTGATTGTTGTATTCTCTTTGCATTCAAAGAGAGTTTATGTTTCTTGCATTGGATTTTGCATTATTTTCTTTGCTTGAAACCTCTTGCTCTTTTCTGTAGATATTATTCATTGGAATTGGAAATATACATTTCATTTTCATTAGTAGGCTTTGGTTTGTTTGGACTTGGAATGCATGAGTAATCCATGTTGTTTTGAGTCTTTCTTTTCTTGGGTGATTCTTGTTTCCTTTTGCATACAGATTTTTTTAGTGCTTGGTAGGAAAGATTGGTTCTTCATTTCCTTTTCTGTTTCAAAGAGAAGTTTTAGTTTTCTCTCTCTTTTTCTTTATCCACAAGTTTGTTGAATGATTTTCTTCTTGTTTTGTGCATGATTGTTCAAGATTATAGATCTTACTTTCATTAAGAGGAAATATCTATTTTCAACTTTGTGTGCATTAGAGTTAGATTTGTTTGGAAAAGTTAGTGAAATCATCTTTCCATTAAGTTTTTATGCATATTTTTCAAGCATGAAAAGATAGGAAACATTTATTATTTATGTTTGATGTTCTCTAGATCTCTTTTTTATTTGCTTTGAAGATTGTTTGGGGTGCATTGATATTTTACTTTTCGTTTGGAAAGATAGAATTGCATTTTTATTTGGGTGTGCATTTTTTTGGGAAGAAAAGAAAATCTCTCCCCCTCTCTTGGGTAGAATTTCATTGAAGAGGAAAACTTACATTATCATATAGATCAGTGTGCATCTTCTTTAATTTCAAGTTTTCACTCCATGGTTCCACCTAAACGCACAAGATAAAATTAATGGTAGTACTAGGTTAAAACTTTTAGCTATTTGAGTGATAAGTTAGAGATGTGTTCAGGTGTCGTTAAGTGTAGGAATTGTCGTTATTTATTTGCATTACATCCCGGGACTCGTGTGGTTCTTCCACATACCATCGGTATATCGAATGGCCTTTCACATACCCTTGAGGTATATAGAAAGGTACTTCACGTAATCAATTGTATATTGGAAGGCCCCTTGTGTACTGTTATGCATTAGACAACACTACTACCGATTTGAGCTCCCTCGTACCTTTTGTATATCAAGAGACCCTTTTAGGAATCCTCAAACCATCTGAGTTATCCTTTTGGCCTGTCCTGTGAGATTCTTGACTCTTATCCACACCTTTCACATGTTTGCTTGTTGCTTTTAGTTTGTGTAGTACTTTCTTATGCGTGGTAATTAGGGGGTTGTTAGAGAATTTAGAGATGGCATCCCCATTTAGGACTACCAATCAAAAGGTCCCTTTCCAAGCTGTACCTTTTGTATTCCCTCCCACTGAAGGTATTGGTCCTCCCTTTATTGCCACTATAAATCTTTCTGAATTGACTATAGGATTACCAATTTGGTTGTTTAATTCGGTAATTCCAGTTACACCTAATGTCTCAAATTTCACCTCTCCTCTGGGAGAGGATTGACCTCAACCTAATCACGCTCGTTCTTCGCTAGTTGTGGCTTTGCCCCTTTCTTTTTCTTCACTTGAACAAATCTCTATAGTTAGTAGTCATGTGGATAAGAAAAAGAAGGGAAGAGTAAAAAGAAGAAGGATAAAAAGGAGAAAAATCAGCAACCATCTTCTCTTGATGGTGCCCATTCTAAGAGAACACCTAGAAAACCCAAGTTCCCTTGTAAGCTTTGCAAGGGGGACCACCTTTTTAAGGAGTGTTCTGGTCTCTCCCGTGTACAAGAAGAGTGGCCTAAAAGTTCCAAACCATTTGTGTCATCAACCTCTGATCATCATGTTGATGATACTCCCTCAACCAGTGACATATTGGTAAAAGTTCATTAGGGTAAAGTATTGTATCCTTGTTTGATATGCAAGGCTATGCATCATACTTTTGTTTGTCCAAGCATGGATGAAGCTTCGTGTTGGTTGGAAAATATTACTGATCATCAATAGGTGATTCCAACAAGTGATAGTAAGTTATCCCTCGATCCCCCACTGGTTGACCAAGTGGTCGATTCGGATTTATCTATGGTTGATCCCACTCTTCCTTCGAAGAATGAATTTAAAGTGGTCGAGTCGATGTCATTTCCACTCGATCCCTCTCTTTCATTAGAGAGTGTTAAGACTGAAGTAGTCTCTTTGACCAAATCTTCATCTTGTTCTTCTCTTCCAGTAGAGAATGAACTGAAACCTGCTGAAGTTTTTATGCTTCGTTCTGATTGTTCTAGACAAGAGGAAATTTTGTCTATTTTGACAGAACCCTCTCTGAGTAGTGAGGTTATTTCCTTTGACTGGATTAACCTAACAGAGTCTCATCTTCATTCAAGTGTTCCTTTCTAGATAGTTGTGAATGTTACTGCTATGCAGATATTTCGCACTATTGTTGACGAAGGGGCTTCTGTTAGTATTTTATCCTCAACTAAATGGAAAGCTTTAGGTTCTCCTTAGCTTATGCTAGCCACCGATCAGATACTGGCTTTTAATCGCAGGCCTACTGCACCTTTAGGGACTCTTCCTTTTTTGCCTATTAAATTAGGAGGGAAAACTGTCTGTATTGATGTTATGGTGGTCCAAGGTCCTTTAGATTTTAATCTACTCCTTGGATGTGATTATGTTTATGCCATGAAATCCGTAGTGTCCACACTCTTTAGAGTTATGCATTTTCCCCATGATGGGAAGATTGTGACCATTAATCAGCTTTCCTTTGTTACACCTGACCATTGCATTACTCCTAGTAATCAGACTTCCCTAAATGTGCCGCATGTTCTTGTAATTCCTTCCCCCTCTTCTAGTTATCTTTTTACCATCATAGGTAAAATGGGGGGCATGGCTCTAATCTATGGACATCATAATGGAGCTAAGCTGCTAGCTTTTATGAAATGGGGGCAACCTACCAACCTATGGATATCATGTTGGGTAGGAGCAGGTTTTAGAGCATAGTTTACCTTGTGGTTTCAAGCTCATTAAAAAATAAAACCACTCCTAGAGCATAGTTTACCCTATGGTTTCAAGCTCGTTAAAAAATAAAACCACTCCTTAAGCATGGTTTACACTTTTGGTTTCAAGCTTGCATAAAGATGAAACCATGTTTAGAGCATAGTTTATGCTTTTGGTTTCAAGCTCGTTAAAAAATAAAACCATTCCTTAAGCATAGTTTATGCTTTTGGTTTCAAGCTTGCATAAAAATGAAACCATGTCTAGAGCATAGTTTACCCTGTGGTTTCAAGCTCGTTAAAAAATAAAACCACTCCTTAAGCATAGATTATGCTTTTGGTTTCAAGATTTCATAAAAATGAAACCATGTCTAGAGCATATTTTACCATGTGGTTTCAAGCTCATTAAAAAATAAAACCACTCCTTAAGCATAGTTTACGCTTTCGGTTTCATGCTTGCATAAAAATGAAACCATGTTCTGAGAAAAGTTCCCATTCTAGGTCAAGCTTGTTAAAAAATGAAACAACACATGATCATCATGTCAGGTTCTGACCATCATGTCAGTTTTCCTTGAGAAAAGTTCCCATTCTATGTCAAGCTCATTAAAAAATGAAATAGATCTCCTCAAGCATAGTTTACCTTTTGGTTTCAAGCTTGCATAAAAATGAAATCATTCTTAAGAATAGTTCATTTTCTATTTCAAGCTCGTTAAAAAATGAAGTAGGTTTCCTTAAGAATAGTTTACCTTTTGGTTTCAAGCTTGCATAAAAATGAAATCATGTTCCAAGCATAGTTACCTTCCGTTTCAAGCTTGTGTAAAAATGAAACAGATCCCCTTCCCTTGAGTCGAGTCTTCACTTTAGTGTTAGAACTTGAACCTTCGCCTGTCCGATTCTCATTCTTCCTACCCCCCTAGTGAAAATTTTCACATTAGTAACCAAGTTTTTAGGTTGGGTATGGAAGAAGAATCGTCAGATGAAACAAAGCTTGGGGGCATGTCGAGCCGCTAGCAACCATGCTAGGGGTAGGCTTCACTAGCAATCATGCTGGGGGAAGGATTCCAACCTTTGTATATCATGTTAATGGGATTTTTCAAGCATAGTTTACCCATTGGTTTCAAGATTGCGTAAAAATGAAACCAATCCTTGATCATTCATTTAACTGATCTTCGAGCTCGTTAAAAACAGTAAGATGGTGTTGAGCTTACTTTTCATTTTTCGTGCTCTGGTTAAAACATGAAAAGTGGTTTGAGCTTAGTTTATTAACTTTTTGTGCTCTGGATTCAAACATGGAAAAGGTCAATGGAGTTCTCTTTAAACACTTTTCAGGCTCCCTAAATACGAAAAGATTGTCGAGTGATCTTGTCTTCTTCACGCTCGTTAAAGTATTTGAAGAGTCGTCCTTCTGACGGTAGGTTATCTCTTTTTTGGTTCGGATAGGACTATTTATGAGAAAGGAACACTCCCGCCGATCATGTCTGGAAGAGTTCTCTAAGGTATGATTTTATAATTTTTCGGGCCTTAGAGACTAAATCATACGAAAAAGGACCCCCATGGAGTTTCCTTCCGTATTCGTTCAGACTCTCTAAACATGAATGATACCGAGTTTTCTTTCAGTGGACTCGTTAAAATTAAACATTGAGAGACCCATTTTGGGAACAAACCCCTCCTCTCTTAGGTTCATAAAACATATGAGACTGGACTTGTCTTCTAACAAGCTATATTGAGTATTTGTTACCCTCTTTTAACTCGTAAAACTGAAAAGAGGCACTCATCAATCATGATGGGGGAAAATGGGAAGGGAAATCATTTTGTAAATAATGGCAATTGTTTGTCATTACCTTTGAACATGGCACTTGTCTGCACAATCATGTCAGTCAATTAGGTATTCAGCTGATCTCCATGACGATCCACTTTCATGAGTCATGTCAATCCTTTGAGTCTTTCAAAAGAATGCATTGTCCACTATCACATTGTGTATCTGTCCTATCTACTCATGCTTCCAAGTCATTTTGTCATGTCGCTCGATGTTCAAAGGAGATCTGAAGAAGTTTTACCTCTGCAGTCTACACAGTCTTTGTGTCAGTATCTTTGAGTCAGTCATATGGTTACTACATTCACATCATTCCAGAACTATGTTCCAAGTTTCATGTCGTCGATGTGGGATCATCATGGCCCTCCTTCGATGAGACTATTCCCGTCGACATCAGCTCATCATCTAGGAAATAGTCTTAGAAACAATATTTAATACCTTAAGATCTATATTCTTTAATGACATATTCTCTCGCTCTCGACATAGGTTCACATCATTGGTCGGTAATCAAGTGGTTTCTATCATGTTTGACTTCAGATCATTGTAATCACATGGATAGAATCGTACTTTGTGGAAGACGAGACAAAGACCCTAGGCATTTGTTTAAAAGCGCTCATTTCTTTTTCCCCAGGTTGCGATGAAGTTTTGTATATCTAGCATGGATCCACATTTGTATGGTCATGGCTATGCTCAAATTTGCATCTGTATGACATAGATCTACGTTGTGTGTCTGGTAGCTATGTCCAAGTTTGAGTCCTATATCACATGGATCTACACTGTATTATAGTAGCCATGCTTGTTTATTCCACTCATGGATCTGCCTTGTATTGGTCTACAACTATGAGTTTGGTTACTTTTGTCTATGAGTCAACATACTGATGTACTACAGATGCCTGCTTGACTGCATACTCCGATCAAGCTGACATTTTCATCTCTTGGCAACGACTTGTTCTCAAAGATCTCATTTATCATATCACTCTAAGACTCATGCTTTGGGGGGCATCCTGTTATAGCAAAATCCTATCACCATCATGTGATAAGACATTTGACATACCTACTTGCCCTGAATCCCAGCTTTTGGAGTGGAAACTAAATGTTTTTTTTATCAATATGTCATACAAATTCCTAACACCGTGCATGCCCCTTTATCTAGGAGTGGTACGCCTGCTTGCACTGCTTTTCATCAGTTTTCCACAAGCGATGCCACCGCCCATTGCCCTTGGTCCATAGGCATTTATTACCAGAACTGATCTGTCATAGAAGGAGTAGCGCGGTACCCTGGGTAAAAAGGGAAAAATAGAAGTTTCTTGAGGCTTCTAGATGATAAACCTCATGTTCTTCCTTATCCCTACTGTTGTGGGTTGGTTGAGCTCGAGATCCCTCATCCTAGGATCTTAATGGCCACCTCACCCACTAATTTCTCAACCATATCTATCCATTAAAGCCCTATAAATATGATCTCATAGCCATGGTTGAGGGGAGAACATTTAAGGTATTGTTATGCTGTTGGATTAATTCTTGGGCCAAGATCATTTGGAGAGAGCATAGAGAGATAGAGTCGGATATTTTTGGGATGAAGATCTGGTTTCATGGAGATGCATGTCAACACTAAGGCTTGGTTGTAGACTTCTTCATATTTCTAATGCAAGTTGATTTTCTGTCCCATATATATTGTTGATGTTTGATTTTAGGTATATATTGCTAGATTCCTTAGTCACTAGCATAGACTAGTAGATCATATTCTGGTTTCTTTGATCTGTTTCATGTTGAGCTTGATTGTAGGTACATAGGTGAACTGTCAAAGCCTTGTATTCTAGATATCTACAATGTCTAGGGAGATTTATCATCCTCTGTGATCTATTTGTTCTGGATCTGAACCATTTAGACTAGTGGAACACCTTGCTGTTCGCAGGAGGTGAAATATTCCAGCTAACACTATGAAGTTATATCGGTCAGATTGGTCATTGCTTGGATGTTGGAAATCAGTTTTATACTTAGAAATTTTCATTAGCAGATCGAAATTCCACATATTTAACCTTTTCGCAACTTGCGGGATGCGGGATGCAGAAAATTTATTTGGAAATTTTGATCTCCGCATTTTCCTTTTCGCAATTTGCGGGATGTGGAATGCAGAAAAGTGATTTTGCAAAATCAGCTTTCCACAACTTGCGGGATGCATAAATGTCATTTGGTGAAAATTGCTTTCCACAATTTCCCTTCTGCAACTTAGGGGATGCGTGATGTGGGATGTGGAAATTACTTATGGTAAATTTTGATTTCTACAACTTTGATCTCTGCAGCGACCATTCCGCATGCAGGATGCAGAATGCAAGACATAGGGTGCGAGAGTGAAAAATTGATATGTTTTCGATCCTACAAGTGAAGCTCTCCGTATCATTGATTTCTGTGGGATAATTCTCTACCATTTGATCTTTCTATGATTAGGAGAGATAAATATTTATACACTATATGAATCAAAATGTTAGCAGGAGAAATTCTTGCTTGTGTAGATACAAAAAAATGAGAATCATCATACGCATGTAGAATCAGAGATAGGTAACTCAGGTAGAAGACTTGGATCGCGTTCTCTCCTTCGGGGTGAGAGGGGACATGTCAGTGTGGTATCAGAGCTGCTGGTTGCAGCGTTGGGCCTGGATGGGCCGAAAATAAAAGTGGTTACATTATTGGGCCTCAATGGGCCAAGTTAAATAGTTACAGAGTTGTTGGTCAATAATTCCCATGTATTTTTGGCCGCATGACAGAGAAAAAATTCCATGGGTAGTGGGTAAGTGATATTGGTTTTGATTATATCTAACAGTTTTGTTATCTAACACATTTTTTGCAGAATTACAGTCACCTTCAGAAAGGGCAGTGCGATTCTGAATAGTTGGTTTGGCCATGAGGACATATGATATGAATGATTATGCACGGGACCCCAATGTGCACGAGGAAGATGCTATGGGGGAAAATGTCAGAATTGGAAATGATGAGACAGAGTCTAATGGGAGAAGGTTTCAAGATACTCCTCGAAAATTTGCATCCACCATGAGAAGCTTCATGGTGGAGATACAGAGCTATAGAGCAGACAACAAAAGACTGATTAAGTCTCAGGAGGAGCAGAATCAGTTGAACACAACCATATTGCACAATTTGACAAAGTTTCAGAGAAGGATGAACTCTGGGGATTGAACAGTAAAGCCAAAAGGAAGTAAGATCACTGCTAGAGGGGGAAAGTGATGTGCTAGTGGGTCTCCTAACTCTAAAAAATACATTGATCGTTCAAGACTTTCCTCTCATGAGAATAAAAGGAAGAGATCTCCTGGTGGGTTGCCTGACTATGAAGGATCCACTGAAGATTCATGATATTCATCTCAGAGGGGTAGGAGGAAGAGGCATTACCAGAACCACTCACGAAATGATTTCAGGAAGGCAAAGTCACCTACTTTCAATGGTGAGGGAGAGACTGGTCAAGAATATGAAGCTTGGCTTCTAGGAATAATAAAATATTTCCAAGTCCAAGCTTATTCTAGAAATATGAAAGATCGTCGTTTTCAATATGACGGGAAGAGAATCTATTTGGTGGGAACACTTCAGGAAATTAAAGAAGACAAATGAAAGGAAGATTGTCTAGAAATAGTTCTAGAAATATTTCAAGCAGAAGTACCTCTCTGACCGAGACTATGAAGATAAAATCAATATGACAGGAAGAGCGTCTATTCCAAAAAGAGTAGCCATTTTCAATATGACAGGAAGAGCGTCTATTTGGTGGGAACACTTCAGGAAAGTAAAGAAGACAAATGAAAGGAATATTGTCTATAAATAGTTCCAAAAATATTTCAAGCAGAAGTACCTCTCTGACCGAGACTATGACAATAAAATCAAAGAATTCCATGAGCTGATATTGGGACAACATACTATGGAGGAATATGAAAACAAGTTCTTGGAACTACTGAGGTATGTGAGGTATATTAAATATGATAAGGTAAAAATATAGCGCTTTCTGAGTGGACTGCCTTAGTCCTACAAATACCGAATTGAGTTCTATGAACCCAGAACTCCGGAAGAGGTGATATGAAAAGCTAAGTACTGCTACGAGTAAAGCAAGAGAAAACCTGACTACTTGAAGGCATGGAAGAACAATATGAATGAGAAGTCTGATAAGAGGAAGAGAGGTTTCAAAACTCCTAACTTCTGGAATCACCAGAAGAAGCCATTACAAGCTGAGAAGCAGCTATCCAGAGTAGTAGGAGAAAAGCCAAGAGAACTGTAGTAGAACAAAGAGCCTCTCTAGTGTTGGAAATGCGGAGGACCTTATCTATGCAGGTTCTTTCCATTGGAGAATGACAATGAAGGACAAGTAGCAAGGGCCATACCTAGAATTTACGCAGCACTAGAAGACCGCCATGAAGATCACCAGTCAATGGTGGTTGAAGTTGCAGGTAAAATTGTTGAGAAATATATTTCTATTTTGATTGTCCCTAGTTCTACTCACAGTTATATTGCTCCTAGAATAGTGGAGGTTTGTAATTTTAGGAAAGAAAAGCATAGAAATTCATGGTTAGTTCAGATATCCACTAGAACTAAGAGAAAAGTTAATGAAGTGGTGGAGAAATGTCCATTGATGATGAATGGATTGAGCACTTGGGTAGATCTAAATGTTCTACCACGTGGTTCCTATGATGTTATCATTGGAATGGATTGGTTGGAATCTCACAGGGTGAAGCTTGACTATTATAACAAGACTTTTGAATGCATGGATGGAGAAGGGAACCTAGTAGTTATAAGAGGCATACCAAAGGTAATTTTTGTAAGATGGATTTCAGTGATGCAATTGAAGGAGTTTTGTAGAAAAGGTTGTCAATTGTATGCAACCCATATTGAGGAGGAAACAAAGAATAAAACTCTCAAGTTGGAAGACTATCATGTGTTGCAAGAATTCAGAAATGTTTTTCCTGATGAGATTCCAAGGCTTCCTCCAAAGAGAGACATTTATTTCACAATTGAGCTTGTGCTAGGAGTAGCACCAGTGTCCAAAGCACCTTACAAAATGAGTACACCAGAAATGTTAGAGATAAATATGCAGCTGCAATAATTATTGGAGAAAAGGTATATCATGCTGAGTGTGTCTCCTTGGGGAGCACCAGTTCTATTCGTGAAGAAGAAATATGGTACACTCATATTGTGTATTGATTACAGGCACCTAGACAATGTCATAGTGAAGAAAAAATATCCCTTGCCAAGAATTGATGACCTCTTTGATCAAATGAAAGGAGCAAAGGTATTTGCCAAGATTGACTTGAGGTTTGGTTACCATCAGGTGAGAATCAAGGACCAAGACATTCATAAGAAAACCTTCAGAACAAGGTATGGAAATTATGAGTTTGTAGTGGTACCATTTGGTCTCACAAATGTACCAACACATAGACACTCGGTACCGCTCCTATGGTTTCCATCGAGGTGAATGCAATCCAAAGCACACAGAAAATAGGTAGTGGTACCGCTCCTATGGTTTCCATAGAGGTGAATTCCATCCAAAGCACACAGACACTTAGTAACAAGAAGAAAAGTAAAGGAAAAAATAAAAAACATGGAAACCAATAGGAGAATCCTAAGGCTATGACCACAAAGGAAATAGAAAGGCCAAGTATCCCTGCCTATTATGTGGTGGTGATCACTTCACAAAGGAGTTCCCTCATCATGAAGATATTAGTAAAAATTTTAATAGCAACCCCTCACCGGTAGTTCTAACCGATCCCTTCCCGTATTAGCAACAATTGATAGATCACATGTCTAGTCAAGGGACCTCTAGTTCTATGGAAAAAATCAGAATAATGTCCTTAGAAACCATTAATTTAAATACTTGTAATCATTCATATGACAAGATGATAGAGAAGAAGGATGAAAACCCCTATTTCGAGAAAGTTACTTCCACTAGTTTCCATCCATCTTCGTCTAATATCGCTCTCGTCATCGAGAAAACTAATCTCGATTTGATTTTAAGACCGCCTAAGACTACCCTCAAGAAGGTTGTTTTTAATCCCAATATCTGAGTTGCACAATTGTATAATGTGGTTGAAGATTTGGCTCAGGCACCCTATGCAATGTCTACCCCTGAGGTACTCCAAAATTGTCCAACATAGCGTAAAAACCTATTAATGAATTTGGGGGCGTTAGTCCCAGATAACACCAACCTAATCCATTTTAATGTGGAGAACTATAAATACATATTACCCCACCAACTTGATTTTCAAATTGCAACTAGAGTAGTTGGGAGAAAGGTCCATTGGACCATTCTGGATGAGGGAGATTCAACCTCAGTTTTGTCTGTATCATGCTGGAGGGCCATTGGTTGTCCTAAACCTACAAAGTCACCTATGATCTTAAAACTTCCGATGGATGAGGTTTCCAGCCTCATGGTCTATTACTAGCCCTTTCATTCGAGCTTGGGGTAAGACTTTTTCAATTCAAGTGGAAGTAGTTGATGCCCCATTAGACTACAATATTCTATTGGGGAGAAACTGGTTCTATGCTATGACTGCCGTCGCTTTGACAATCTTTCAAACTCTCCAATTCCCTCATTTGGGGAAGATTGTAACTATTGATCAACTTGACTTTTGTTCACTATATGTTACTACTCCCACTGAGAATAACATCCCTATGCTATGTTAATCCCATCCTCCTTATCAGTCGATTGGGGTAGGTATACTGAAAGATTCTATCCTCATGGGTGTGTTTCCTTTATCCCCTGCTAGTACTAAAGTAGAGACCATGAACATGATTTCCACAACTAGCCATAGTCCTAAAGGAAAAGAAGTTGTTGAGTCATCCTCTCTTGGCCCTTATGAAGCACTTTATGATGTTGCTCAATCTTCTTCCAATTTCCATTATGATGATATTCATCTAGTGGCTTCAGATCCTTACCACCTGCCCTACTAGTTGGAACCATCCCTCCCTACTCTAGACTATATCTACCAGACTTTTCCTTGAGATTAGTCCATCATGGATATTATGAGTATGGATGGACCCATATAGGAAGATCACCATCATAGATATTCTTTTCTTCCTAATGCTAGTTCGATATATTTTGACCTTGTATCTCTTATTGGTACTAATATTTTCGGCAATACGCAAATGCCTGTATTGCTCCAAGAAACAGATTCCAAAGGAAATATTTTCAACATCACTAAGACAACCCCGATTGACATATCACTTAAGTCCAGAATTGTTGAGCACATTCATGTAGGAAAG
>LPNX010728992.1:21507-34029 GCA_001517045.1 Pseudotsuga menziesii | reverse complement strand
ATCCTACATTAATCCTTTCTCCACCATAAGTAGTTTTCAATCTAACGAAACCACATCATCATCGATCACATTACACCGTGATGGAAATTTAACTGGAGTTAGATTTCGTCCTTAAATCATTGCATGGTGAGTGAAATCTAATGTGTGTGAGCTTTCATAATGTAGTTTTCCATCTAGCATAACTAGATTGTCATCAACCACAATGCACTATATGAAAAACTAGATATAGTTAGCTTTCGTTCTTAAAACATTGCACGGTGAGTAAAGCTAATATATGTTAGTTTTCATAAGGTAGTTTTCCATCTAACACAACCACATTGTTATCAAATACATTACACCATGATGGAAATGTAGCTGGAGTTAGCTTTCCTTCTAACAACATGTCACTATAAAGGAAAGCTTATGTGTGTTAGCTCATTACACCATGATGAAAAACTAGCTGGAGTTAGCTTTCATTTTAACAACATGGCACGATGAGTGAAAGCTAATATGTGTTATCTTTAATAAGGTAGTTTTCCATGTAACTCAAAAACATTGCCATCAAGCACATTGCACTGTGTTGAAAATCTCACTGGAGTTAGCTTTCATCATTAAATCGTTGCACGATAAGTGAAATCTAATGTGTGTAAGCTTTCATAGTGTATTTTTCCATCTAGCACAACCACATTGTCATCAATCACAATGCACCATAATGGAAATCTAGCTGGAGTTAGCTTTCATTCTTAAAACATTGCACGGTGAGTAAAGCTAATGTTTGTTACCCCTCATAAGGTAGTTTTCCATCTAACACAGCCAAAATTTCACCAAACACTTTACACCATGATGGAAATCTAGCTGGAGTTAGCTTTCCTTCTAACAACATGGCACTATAAGAGAAAGCTTATGTCTATTAGCTCATTACACCATGATGGAAATCTAACTGAAGTTAGCTTTCCTTTTAAGAACATGGCACGATGAGTGAAAGCTAATGTGTGTTAACTTTCATAAGGTAGTTTTCCATGTAACATAACCACATTGCCATCAAGCATGTTGCACCGTGTTGGAAATCTAGCTGGAGTTAACTTTCATCCTTAGCTAATTGCACAAAAAATGAAATCTAATGTGTGTAAGCTTTCATAGTGTATTTTTCCATCTAGCACAACTACATTGTCATCAATCGTAATGCACCATGATAGAAATATAGCTGGAGTTAGCTTTCGTTCTTAAAACATTGCACGATGAGTAGAAAATAATGGGTGTTAGCTTTCATAAGGTAGTTTTTCATCTAACACTGCCACATTGTCATCAATTACATTACACCATGATGGAAATCTAGCTAGAGTTAGCTTTCCTTCTAACATGGTACTATGAGTGAAAGCTCATGGGTGTTAACTCATTACATAATTTTGAAAATCTAGTTGGAGTTACCTTTCTTTTTAACATGGCAGGATATGTGAAAGCTAATGTTTGTTAGATTTGATAAGGTATTTTTCTATCTAACACAATCAAATTGTCAAATTGCACCGTGATGGAAATCTAGCTGGAGTTAGCTTTCAACCTTAAATCATTGCACGGTGAATGAAATCTATAGGGTGTTAATTTTGATAATGTAGCTTTCCATTTAGCACAACCATGTTGTCATCAATCAAAATGCACCATGTTGGAAAACTAGCTAGAGTTAGCTTTCGTTCTTAAAACGTTGCACGGTGAGTAATAACTAATCTGTGTTAGCTTTCGTAAGGTATTTTTTCATCTAACACAGCCACATTGTTATCAAATACATTACACCATGATGCAAATCTAGCTAGAGTTAGCTTTCATTCTAACAACATGGCACGATGAGTGAAAACTAATGTGTGTTAGCTTTCATAAGGTAGTTTTCCATCTAACACAACCAAATCGTCATCGATCACATTGCACCATGATGGAAATCTAGTTGGAGTTAGCTTTCATCCTTAAATCATTGCACGGTGAGTGAAATCTAATGTGTGTTAGCTTTCATAATGTAGTTTTTCATCTAGTACAACCACATTGTCATCAATCACAATGCACCATGATGGAAATCTAGCTAGAGTTAGCTTTCGTTCTTAAAACATTGCACGGTCAATAAAGCTATTGTCTATTAGCTTTCATAATGTAGTTTTCCATCTAACACAACCACAATGTTATCAAATACATTACACCATGATAGAAATCTAGTTGGAGTTAGCTTTCCTTCTAACAAAATGGCACTATAAGGGAAAGCTTATGTGTGTTAACTCATTACACCATGATGGAAATCTAGTTGGAGTTAGCTTTCATTTTAACAACATGGCACAATGAGTGAAATCTAATGTGTTAGCTTTCATAAGGTAGTTTTCCATGTAACATAACCACATTTCCATAAAGCATGTTGCACCGTGTTAGAAATCTAGCTAGAGTTAATTTTCATCCTTAAATCGTTACACAGAGAGTGAAATCTAATGTGTGTAAGCTTTCATAGTGTATTTTTCAATCTAGCACAACCACATTGTCATCAATCACAATGCACCATGATGGAAATCTAGCTAAAGTTAGCTTTCGTTCTTAAAACATTGCACGGTGAGTAAAGCTAATGTCTGTTAGCCTTTATAAGGTATTTTTCCGTCTAACACAGCAACATTGTCATCAAATACATTACACCATAATGGAAATCTAGCTAGAGTTAGCTTTACTTCTAACAACATGGCACTAAAAGGGAAAGCTTATGTGCATTAGCTCATTACATCATCATGGAAATCTAGCTGGAGTTAGCTTTCCTTTTAACAACATGGCATGATAAGTGAAAGTTAATGTGTGTTATCTTTCATAAGGTAGTTTTCCATGTAACACAATCACATTGTCATCAATCACATTGCGTCGTGTTGGAAATCTAGCTGCAGTTAGCTTTCATCCTTAAATTGTTGCACGGTGAGTGAAATCTAATATGTGTAAGCTTTCATAGTGTAGCTTTCCATATAGCATAGCCACATTGTCATCAATCACAATGCACCATGATGGAAATCTAGCTGGAGTTACCTTTCGTTCTTAAAATATTGCACGATGAGTAAAAGCTAATGTTTGTTAGCTTTCATAAGGTTGTTTTTTATTTAACACTGCCACATTGTGATCAAATACATTACACCATGATGGAGATCTAGCTGGAGTTAGCTTTCCTTCTAACATGGCACTATGAGCGAAAGCTTATGTGTGTTAGCGCATTACACCATTATGAAAAGGAGTAGTCTAACGGGTCGATGATTTCTCCCGGCGTTAGACTACTCCGTCCATCGTCTCCGTTAATAGGCTCTATTAACCGTCAATGCCTCCGGCCCCTTCCGTTCTTATTTCCATGAACATTCTTCATCGGGTCCCACATGATCCCTGTAGATCCGTCCTTCCCGTCCGTCGCCTCGATGTCCGTCACCGGGTAAAATTGTCGCTTCACTGTTCAGACATGGTGTTCAAGACACCGAATTTGAAATTTGAATTTCAAATGGCCACCGTCCACGAAAGTTTCCTGCGATGGTTCTTCACACCAATTCCCTCCATTCTCGGCCATGGCAGAAGAAGCTTCCCATTCCATCAAGGATACCTCCGAAAACTGGCGGTCGATAGTTCGAATCCTACACAATGTGCAAAGGATGAGCGCTTTCCAGGTTTACAAGAAGGAAACGCGTGAATGGATGTGAAAGATGCTTGTTCTCTACATACTACGGCTTTGATGAAGGTGCTAAGCATTTTGCAACAACTCATAAGATCTTTGGGGTGAGCATTGTCTTGGAACATTCACTGCATATTCCCATACTCAAGCATTGGCAGACAGTTGTAAGGTATCCTACCAGGCATAGGCTCCACTATGAGATCCCGTCTATGGCTAGTTGGCAGACAATTGTAAGGTATCCTACCAGGCATAGGCTCCACTATGAGATCCCATCTATGGCTAGTATATGGCTGCTTAGTGCACATTTCGGCCTTGCAGCAACATGTATATGAACTTAATATTAATTGTAAAAACATAAATCGCTTATGCTGCAAGTATCTCTAGGTCTCAAGATATGTGTAATGAATTTTTTTTACAGCACTTTGCACACAGAAATAACATCCCTCTACCATGTCATACTATCCCGAGCGCTACAAGGTGTTATTGTCTCCTCATTAAATTCTGTGGAATTTTCTTAACAAAACTTCGGTCAGTAAACCAAACTCTATCCAATTTCTGGTCTAGTCTGGTTCAACCTGCCCAACTAGACCATAAATGAATTTGATGAGGAGACAAGATGTTTTGTTAAAAAATTTTGTTTAAAGGTTGTGGTTATAACATTTCTTAACAGTCGTTGATACTGGCTTATTCCTTTCTCTTACATACGAAAAAGCTAAAATCTTTTCATAAATTCAATAATGTAGGTTGTTTGGTGATACCTAGTGCTTTTAACACTCGCTGCAACTCTGCAACCGACAGTCAGAAAAAACTTTGTCCCAACTAACAACATTTTTTTATTAGATAAATATTTCCAACATTGAAAACAACACTATCAACTTCATTGAAACCCAGGTTGCCATGCACCTACTCCTTGATGCAGGGGCAGCAGTGTAAAAGTCAATCACGCATATTAACTGGTTTCATTTGTCTTATTCAAGAAGCTCATATTCATAGTAACCGGCCAAATGATTCAACCATAAAAAAAACACCAATAAATATTAAGAAACCGAAAAATCAGCAACACCATTCTTTAAGCTTCAAATCACTTAAATTCTTAATTTCAGTAATACACCCAAATTTGATACAGAAAAGCATCAACAACTTCAAATTTGTAATACGATTCTCTTTTTGAATGTGAGAGGACTGGTTTGAAATGGTCCTATCCCATTTGTATAATCATCTGTTTTGGTATAAATACAGATTGATTTTATCTACCTACCCGGTTGTTTGTAGGGTCACTTTAGAAGGTTTGGATCTTTTTATTATTATTTTTAGTTTGTGATGTACTTTTATTTAATCTATGGTAGGTGAAGATTGATAGACACAACTACCCATTTAATTTTGTGGAAATAGTTGCTTGTTAAACAAAGAATAAAATTTCAACTAATTACTAAAGCCACATTAAATTGATTAATATACACATAAAAATACATTATAGCTATCCGTTTTTTTAACCATCACTTAAATAATTCTTATTTAAATCTTAATCAATATGCATTTATCATAACAATAGAGGACTACCATGAAATTAATGTTGATCTTACACTTGTTACACTCTGGTTAATGTTATTGATCCACTCAACTAAGCCCATAATATAAGATAATATTAAAAGGCTATCACCTTAATAACCAATATCTGCAATATTTCCAACTAGATTTGATTGTGAATACAAAGAATGGAATCTAACAAACTATTTAAAAGCAAATATAAACCAGGTACGGGAAAGCTAGGACAGTGCCATGATACTAGATGCATGGAGAAGTTACTGTTCCACTATTCAAGTGGCTTGAAAAATGATGTATCCACTAACTGTTGGAGTATCAGTACAACCTTCACATGGCCTAACCGCTGCACCTCTCGGAATATAAAACAAGTGGACTAACTTCGATTGGTAGTGATTGGGATTTGTACTGGGTTTCAAATGTTCACCAACATATGAAAGTTTTGGTGTAACCCCAAACCTTACATGGTATCAGAACAGAGGTCTCAGCTTCAACTCCCTCAAGCTATGCTAAAGGCGGGCTAGTGATTGGGCCTTGTATTGGGTTTCAAATGTTCACCAACATCTGTAGGTTTTGGGACTTGTATAAACCTTAACCAAAAGGTCATATCTTGTTTTCTCAATGCTCTCATAGCAAGCACTGCAAGAATGGGTGGCTCAAATATGCTCATGGCCATGGTCGTTATATCAGCTAATGCCCATGTTGGGGATACCCAGAGAGAAACTTTCAGTCATTGCGTTGCTAGGGTTTGTGGACCTCACTATATCACAGAAGTGTGATTGAAAAAATTTAGAAAATAAAGAATTGACTTTCTCCATGAATAGATGTCTATCTAAGACTTTCTCCATATCGACAATAGACCATGCTGGAAATGATAGTCCACAGATGATGCGAAAAAAATAAAATAGCATTTCATTTTCTAGAATATTGGATGTGATGGGTTTTTCCCAAAGAACATTGGATTATTCATAGCTTCAGACGTTTCAATGCAAAACAGTCGGGCAACTTCTCTTACCTCAGTAATTTATGGCTGTTAAGATTGAGTTTCAAAAGATGAGGGAGACATATTTATGTGCAGAGGTATTTACATATGATTTTAGATCTTCCATATTTATGTGGATAATCAAGATTAACCCAAATACAAGAAGTGTACAACACTGATTCATTTTACTTTATGGTAGTATTAATTTGTATCTTGTTATGTTTAAATGTATTTTAATTAAGATTTAAATAAGTTTAAAGACTGCTAACATTTTGTTTTTTGTTTTTTCATATTAGTTTTTTTTATTTTTTTATTAAATAGTATTTGTTTTGTGTTTATATTAACTCAAACTGTAACAATATGGTATGAATAACGAATATAAAATTATAGATTTTAGTTTTTGTTTAACAGCCAATTATCTTCACAAAACTAAATTAATGGTTAACAGCTAACTATCTTCACAAAACCAAATTAATGGTTAGTTGTGCTTATCAACATTCACCTGCCAGGGTACTTGTAATTGTGCTAATTTTATTTGTTGTTAGTTGTAACTCTGAATTCATTGCAATGATCAAAACAAAACACTAAAGCTCAACTTCTCCCAGTGACATATGGTGAATAACACTTAATGTGTTTGAAAATAACAACAATACTTACTGCTTTATCTTGGAAACAACCTAAGATCACGGAATACAGATAGAACAAAATCCCATTGTAGATAAAATAGTAGAATCTAAACGGCAAATTATACTAGTTCAAAGGTGTCCCAGTATATCCAAATTCACGAAATCGTTAATTGAATACATTTTTATCCTACATATACGTCTAATAATTCTAAAACTTCTATCTGAAAACTAAATATGCATCTCTATTTGAACTACCTTTCAAGCTTTTACCTCAATATAATTCTCACAAACCTTCAAGGAAATAGGTTATTCTGATCAATTAAATGAAGCTAATGTTATCAAATCTACTAAACTTAAACTTAGACTAAAAACCTGCAAATTTATTACTTTTTAAGTTTTCTTCAAAGAATCTTTCAAATAATCTCAAAAGGTCATGGAGAATAGGAAAATATTAGCAAAACAGAACATAGAAATTAAGGTTCTATATGTGTCAAACCTCTCTTACTCATAAGTATCCCATATATGTGCCTTGATAGTCTTATCATTATAAAGTGTGTCCTCGTCTCAAAAGCATCCTAAACCAAATGTGAAGTCTTGGAAGTTTAATTTTGCGAGCATGATCGCACCGCACATTCAAATCCCATTTTAATGATAAGAAGTATGATAAAAAGTATTTGGTTTAATGGTCATAACTTGAGTGGGCCTAGCGGTTATAAACATGTGTTTCCTTCTAGGAGGTCACAAGTTCAACTCCAGAGGAGGTAGAGTATGTACACCTCCATAGACTTTAGCAGTCAAATCACTGCATGGAGGGGGGCTCATCCCACAGACAAGGGGGTCTGATAAACCAATTTTGTGTATGGCTAGGATGACCTTAAAAATACATTATCATTATTATTATTTAATATACTTTAATGTATACACTATACAGCCTAGTAATTTAGAGAGTTGATATTAAATAAAGTGGCATAAGAACTTAGAATAGTGGTTTTAGTCACATGCAATTTTTTAGATATATAAGGTTAGTTGTCATCACAGTCCATTTCCCTACAGAAGACATCTGACTTTTTACATCTCATTTTGCATATTGAATACGACAATCATATCTCTCCCTCTATCTGCAACTCTGCATTATATTGTTTGTATGCATATTTTTAAGATATTTTATTTGTTTAATGTCTGTAGCCCAATTTTATTCAATTTAAGCAAGGAATGCGAGGATGCAGTCTCAAGAGAATATGAAAATATACAAGGAAAGCTGCAATGCAGGAGATTGGAATTTTCTGCATAATTGGGAAAAGGAAACAGGACATGGGACATTTGACCCACTTAAAATGTATCTAGTAGCTTTTAATTGGTTTCCCACACAAGTAAAGAACATTCGCTTGTAATGATAAGTAGGAGAATGGGCTATAGTATAATTTGTTAAAGGATTGACAGGTTTCTAATGAAGTTGGTGTGGAGACCCGAATTTTGCAATGCACAAGTTCCAAGCACTAGCAAATCAATATTGAAGTAGACACTTTAGGACATCTCAGAACATGCCTTTCAAGTTCCAGAATATGTATTTAATACACCCAGAGTTCTACAGAAATTCAACAAGATGCCAGAAGATTGGTGAACGGGAGAAAGCCATTGAGATGTAAAGGATGTATAAAAGGTTGCAATTTGGTCATATAAGTTGAAAACATGGAACAGGGAAACTTATGGAACATACAAGAAGATTTCCTAGAATCAAGTTCACAGATGTTGAGGATGAAGTTATGATTCATAGAAATTCTAATTACTGTGGAATGGGAAAAAGGAAAATTGAAATCCTTGGAACACATTTATTTAAATGAAGAAATTTAGTGACAATAAAGTCCAAGAATTTGTAGTTTACAGAAGGAGATATAACTCTACCTCCTTCCAATCAGTTGTAGGCAGGAAAACAAACACAGGATCAGAATCAATTGAATACAAAGTTCAACATTGTAGCTAAGAGTTTGACAATTAAATCTGTCAAAATCATGTCAGATAATCCAGAAATTCGAGCTCTCACTAATGACAATATAGAAATTACACATAATGATTGAATTAAATTCAAAAATTATCATATCTTATCTAATCTAATCTAATCAAGGAATCAACAAGTACAGCGTCTTTCATAAAGGGATATTAAAATTTTAAAAAATATGTAAAACTTTAGTAAACCATAAGATGGTAAGTAAGAACATCAACAAGTTCTATTGTTAATCAAATTAAACACTGTTGATTTAAATTTTTATTAACTGAAATAATGGTGTCCTTCTGGTATGTCTAGCAAGTTCAGAACATGATAAACAGAAATAATATTAAAAACAATCTAAAAATTGTCCAGAGGAGTGTCACCTTATAAATATCCTCAGGGGACTTGGACTCCATTATCTCAAGATCACGTGCTAGAGTCAGAAAACCCTCGCTCAGTTTTATGTTATTAATTATTTCTTGTAGTAGTTCCTGTTGCTCTTCATTGCCATTTGTCATTTCATCATCTAGCTCCAATGTCACTCCCTAAATGGACCACACAATAAAAACATAGTCAAAAATACTGTAATATTTTGGGAGAAAAGGAAATGAAAATAACATTACTACTCAAAATGATGAATAGAAATTATAATATAAAATCTTTGCTGCTTGACCTAACATCTGTCAAAAACATTATACGCTACAAGCTTGTTAAGTCTATGAGACACAAACAAAGTCATGACTTGGGGATCATTATCATATTTATCAAAATCAAAATCATAAATGAACCACCTTTATTGCTACTAGGATCCACCTTTATCATAAATGAACCTGAGCCACCCTAGTGTGTGGGATCCTACACACGGGCGACTTAGGCTGAATGCTAGAAACTGCACACTGTATAAGTCACAAAAAAGGGAGGTGACATGGCCACCTGCATCCAGGTATTCTCCACCTAGGTCCCTCGTAAGGGACCCACAGGCATCACAAAATTGAAGTGACATTCGTGATAATGATAGGACCCGTGTTGCTGGAGGTATTTAAGAAGAACTATATTTCAAAATTAAAAGATCTGTGAGGCACACCTCAGAAACTCAACGACACTCCTACCTCTTAGGCTTGATAGTATGCTGGCTTGTAGTGACATAGGCTTTCTGTATTTAACTTTAACAGCTAAGACGTGTGATTCATGTGCTAAAAGTATCAAGGACAACATTGTTGGTAAATTGTTAATGTTGTAGTGGAGCATTATTTTTCATTACATAAAACGTATTGATTTATTTTCTCATCCGCTTGACAGAGGTCTTAATGAACTATTCTATACTATATATATTATAAACAGAGTACAACAACGAATATAACTCCATTGCCTTTCTTGATAGACTGCTTCCAAAACCATTTCCAAAATACTTCGTCAAAAATACACCTCTTTAACACGATCAAGAAACCCACCATCCTTTACAGTTCTGAAATCTAGAAATCAAGTTTCCTTCAAGTTGATTGGGCTAGGACACAGAGTAACCCTCAGTCACATCATCTGTTGCAAGCAAACTATTCCCCATCCCATTGTTCAAGTGGAGTTCAAGGCCCAGCCTTTACGACTCAAGAATTATGATCTTTGGGGACTCGACCTCCAAGAAGAATCAATATCCAGTGTTCCACGGGGACCCGCCTCCCAGGGTAGTAACACTTTTTACTTGCACTCGATGAAAGAAATTCAAGGCCTCGTCACACTGCCAACTGTATGAATAGCCTGTAATAATCACACTCTACGACACCACATATCTTTCAGTCATTCTGTCAAACAGTTTGCATGCATCCTCTAAAATCCCACATTTGCATACATATCCATGAGCGCGTTACCCAAACAAATCCTGGAGATCAAATGCCATTCTAAGAATGTAACCATGTACCTTGATGCAAAATCTTGAATTTCATACCTATCTCTGCAATGTTGGAATTCTCGTCTCTATTATCACGGTTTTAAATCAAAGTAATTCATTGATTTTATAAAAAATTGCAGGCCTGCTTTATTTCATTTTTGAGACTGAGCATAAAACAAATTAAAACCACAATTAACAACCAAGCCTTACTTCCAGCAATGGTATACTTAAGCCTGAACGGATTTAGAAACTACTAAAGCAGAGATGGCTTCTTCTCACAGAATGTCTTTGGCATGCTTGGGATCTACAACAACTTATAGGAGGGAATAACATAATAGTGGCAAAGATGAAATGATTGGGGTGCATACCCGTCTGTAGCATTCCATATAATTAAGCCAACGCCTCCTGTTTATGTCCATATCTTGAAGAGGCTGCAATTATGGCAGTCCATGCCACCACATCTTGATTGTGCATTTCGTCAAACATTTGGTGAACATCAGCCAAACATCCTACCACGGCATACACAGTGACAAATTTAGGATTTTAGACATTATTCAAAACCCAAATCCTGAAAAAGCCATATTTAATTTTAAACTTGATTCATAATATTGTTTAACCATTCCTTTGGCGTGTGGTCAGTACAAAGCTTACCTGATTTGTTGGCGTTGATATGGACCTGAGTTTGTCGGTTCTCTGTTGTCACGATTCTCAGCTTGCAACGATTATGGGTTAGATCAATAGAAAGTAAGTTCCTCTAATCTATCAGTGGTGGGTCAAATAATACGTGGGTTACATTCAATGGGTAGGTCTATAGGGTGGGTTCTTCGGCATAAACCCCCCACCCAGTCTGTGCTCGGGGTGGCGAGATGGTGGCTTTGCTACTGCTTCTGTAACTGAATCTGCTTTAGCAGGCTCGGATGCTTTCACTCTTTGGAGCCTCCAACTTAGTCATTGATTGGACGGGCTGGGCACTTTGAACAGTCGTATTTACTGCTGCGCTCGATCTACTACTGCTTAGTCAACTACTGAATAAACTGCTTAATCTACCGGTTCTGCTTGAACTGCTACCATATTCGGGGTTACAAGCAAGGATCAAATTTGAAGGGTAGGGTCCCATTTCAATTTGAAGGGCTATGATATAGTGAACCCTTGACATGTAAAAGTAAATCATTCTTTTTATTTGAAAATGTAATAGAATATCCAAATTTTATTATTGTTTTTATGAATTCACTAATATAAATTAACAATATTTGTATTGTTCAGGGCTATAAACTTTTATAAACTTTAATAATCAATGTTATATTCATATGGGCTAGTTATATAGCGTAAGAACCCGTATAAAATCAATTTAAAAAACAACTAGGAAAAGCATCTTGGGAGAAGAAAACATTTGGTTACTGAGAAGTTTAGGATTGAGAGATGAAGGGAATTTGGAGAATCACTGAGAGTAATTTGAAAGGTAAAAAGTGTTGGAAGTGTATGATACTGAAGATGAGATGGGGTGGGAGGGTAGCCTAAAATAATAAGAGAGTGCAGATTTGGGTGGGCCCGGAGCCACAGGAACCAAATAGATAAACAGGTGAGATGAATTTGAGTTTGTTGGGTGAATCTAACGACCAAGAGAATTATCTAAATAGACTATTGTTGGGGTGAAGGGAAATCCTCAAGGAACCCAAAATGTTAGAATTTCTTAGGTGGGCATTGGGCCAATAGATCTTGGAGGAGTAAGTCTAGACCCCATTGCTTTGATACCATATCATAACAAACAATTTCACTATCAATAGAAAGAAAATAACAAAAGACAAATTTTGTTGAATTTGCATGAAGAAATTAGAAAATGTGATAGATTAGAGGAAACAACTC